>RJWH01000489.1:0-600000 GCA_004363575.1 Solenodon paradoxus | reverse complement strand
TTAAACTATTCTACAAAATTGAAGAGGAGGGAAAACTCCCAAATAATTCTGTGAATGTAATATGACCTTGATCCACAAATAGGCAAAAATAGAAACAAAAAGGAAATGATAGCCCAATATCATTGATAAATATAGATGTAAAAATCCTCACAAAAATCCTGACAAACTGAATCCAACCTTACATTAAAAAATAATACATGATGATCAAGCAGGATTTATGCTAGGGATATAAGGCTGATTCGACATATACAGATTAATCAATGGAATATATCATATCAACAAAGAGAATTAAAAAATCATGATCATGTTACTATATGCAGGAAAGGCATTATAAGATTAAGCATGTATTCATGATTAAGAAAAAACACAAAAATAAGAATAGAAGGAATACACCTCAACATAATAAAAGTAGTATGTGACAAAGTTATAGTCAATTTCACTCAATGGTGAAAAGGCTGAAAGCCTTTCTCCTAATACCTAGAACAAGATGAGATTGCTCACTTTCACCCTTCCTGCTCATAGTTCTGCAAGTGTTAGCCACAGCAATAATCATGAAAAACTTATTAATCTAAATTTGAAAAGGAGAAATAAAACTATTATTATATGAAGATGACATACTATACCTAGAAAATCCTAAGGATGCCACAATAATACTGCTTGAAAAATTAAATGCATACAACAAAGTGGCAGAATTTAAAATCAACATGCACAAGTCAGTAGCATTGCTATATACAAATGATGAAGTAGATGAAAAAGAAATTAAGAAATCCTGTTCTCAATAATACCAAAAAAGATCAAATACCAAAGGAGGTGAAAAATCTCCACAATGGAAGTTACACTACTTTAACAAAAATAATATAGGACACAAAGCGATGAAAGAATATTCCATACTCATTGACTGGAAAAAAAGCTCAATTAAAACAGCCATCTTACCCAAAGCAATGTAGACATTTAATGCAATTCTCATCAAAATTTGAGTCATTTTTCAAGGAAATAGCGTGAACAACTGATGCTTGCATGGAAACACAATTGGTCTTGAGTAGCCAAAGCTGTCCTGAGGGGAAAAGAAAAGTGGGGAAAATCACGCTGCCTGACTTCAAACTATACTACAAAGTGATAATCATCAAAATATTACAGTTTTGGAATAAAAGTAGACCCATAGATAAGTGGGATAAAATCTGGAGTCCAGAAATAAAGACACACCTATATGGAGAGCTAACCAACAAAGAAGTAAAGAGCAGACAATGGAAAGAGGAATGTTTATTCAACCAATGTTGTTGAGAAAACTGGATAAATATTTTCAAGAAAAGCTAACTAGATTACTCATTAGTATCTTACAAAAAAGTTAACTCAAAATTAATCGAAGACCAGAATATAAGACCTAAAACCACAAAATGCTTAGAAGAAAATGTGGGACAAACAGTCCACAATCTAGAAATTCTAGAAAGAGATCTTTGGGGAAGGAGAGCTACAGCAAAAGACATTAAAGTAAAACTAAATAATTGAGATGACATCAAACTAAAAAGCTTCTTCACAGTGAAGGAAACCACCACTAACATAAAAAGGTAACTCTCTGAATTAGAGAAGATATTCACACAATATACATTATATAAGAGCTTATTATTCAAAATATGTAAAAGTTTATATTCCTCAACCAACAGAAAAGTAAAATGACTCACTCAGATAATGGGCAGAAGATCTGAACAGTCACCAATCTAAAGGAAAGCAAATTAAATTGACTGTTTAGCCAGGAAAAGTATAGAGAATTATATTTTAATTATTAGATTCTCAAGTACAAAAAATGTTTTGTGTCTACTAAATTGGTATGTATAAAAACATTGTCTCATTTTCATTATAAATATATATTTTATGGAAAGTAAGATATAAATTTACTAGGAGGAAAATCATCTGTGAAACTATGTGGATGTGGACATAATAAGCAGTCAATTTTTCTATAATATCTAAGAAATTTCATGACAGTGTTCACCAATTTTGGCAACAATTTAGATTAATGCAGATGTTTGAAAAGCAATTGTTAAAATGTTGATGAGAACAAAGTTGAAAATGATGAAAATTAATAACATTTTAAATGTCTTAGTTCATAGGCTATCTCTCGGTTTACTCAGAACTGAGGAAAGTGATTATTTTAAGAAATTAAAGTAGTAAAAGTTTAGAGAAGACAGACGACAGTATACAGAAAAACACAGGTGTTGGGAAAAGACCTTTAACATTTATCAAAATATTTAAAAATGTCCTTCAAGTTTGCAATTTTAGAAGACTAGTCAGCCAAAATAGTGACTTCATGCTATTTTAATTTGATAAAGTGTAAATATAAAAATGCATTATGGTTGATATGGCTCCACAGACACTAATACATATCATAAACAAGTACATACCTACTATGATTAGCCTAAACAAATAATGGTCATATCAAATGCTGATGAAGATTGGAGCAACAAAAACATTTATTCACTGCAATGGGAATTCAATGTGGTACTACCATTTTGGAAGATAGCTTAACAGTTCATTTTAAAACTATACGATCATATTATATAATGTAACAATCTTGTTCCTTGGTATTTACCCAAAACTGTTGAAAATTTGTATCTATACACACAAACACACAAATTCACATCAGTGGTTATAACAGATTTATGCATAATTGCCTAAGATTGGAAGCAATTAAAATGTTCTGAATGAATAAATGGTGGTACTTCCCCAAAATAGTAAGTGATCAAGCCATGAAAACCCATGAAGTAACACTGTTATATTATAAATAAAAGAAGCCAATCTAAAAAGTTTAAATATTGTATGATTCCAATCATATGAAACTCTGGAAAAGACAAAACTATGAAAGCAGTAAAAAAATAAAATAAATCAGTGGTTTCCTGGTTTTAGGAATAGAGAGATTTTATAGGACAGTGAGCATGCTCTACATGGTACTATAATGATGGAGACATTTCACTATACATATTTTCAAACCCTTGAATGTACAACACTGAGTGAGTTATAGTGTAACACTGAGATAGGTATAATACTTAATATAATAATTGAAACAAAAACTATAAATTCAACCACGAAATTCTCGACCTCGTGATGATTTCCATCATAAACTGAATTTTTAGATTCACTTCACAGAGAAACTCCATAAGTGTTCTCAGTGGCTTCCTCCTACTTGCTGTTTCCAATTTTCTCTACAGCTCACTACAGTTGACTTTGTTTTCCCTGTATTGCACATCACTTTTCTCATCAAACTTTCCATTGACTTCCTTGCTATCAGGGTCTCATCTTATTTGACTTCTCAGGTCACAACCACTTCTTTGATATACTTCCTTCTTTTGCTTTTCAGATTTCCTCCTCAGTGACTTTCTCTTATTCTTTTGGCTAGCAGCCATTCATGGCTCATCTAATAAATACTCTGAGGTCCTTTCTCTTTTATGTTACTTCTAACTGCAGAGATCCAAGAGTTACACTATGCCATTAAATACACATGATAAGCACTTGATTTTTTAAGCTGTGTCCAATTTTGAACTTCAAATTTGTTTATCCAGCTTAGCATCCATTTCATTATCTTTAATGAAAATGTCTTCATTAAAAACCATGTAAAATATTACTCTAGAATTGCCTTATGTTGAGGAAAAATGTCTACTATGTATATAAGCTTAACAAATCCATAAAACACCTATTGCTATCAAGCATTCTGTAATCTACTTTTGGGTCAGTTTTTGTTTTGTTTTGTTTTTCTTCCTGCTTACCTATATTGTTTTTGCTCAGTAAATAGTAACACCATTGACATTATCAATAAAATATAATAAGAATATTATTTCTCTTCATTTTATTATAACCCCAATGATCAATTTAATAGAAAACCTTGATGACTCTGTCCCAAATTACATCCATTAGCAGGAGACTTTAGAGGTTTCCATTTGGGTGGTCTTCCCTAAGTGGACATCATTATTTAACTGTAAAGTGCAAAATAATTAGCTTATTTGCACCTATCCTCCACTACCACTCCCTATGACAAAGTGAGAGGGGATATTTTAAATTATTGGAGAATGTCATATGTCTGTCAATATTCTATAATACTTTCTGTCCTAAATTTAGACAGTTGCCCACAATTCTTACCAGACTTTGAAGAACAGAATCTAAAAGTAACTAGACCTCATCTAGTTCTAACACTGATAAAAGCACACCTAAGTGGAAATAAAATCCTTGAAACATATTTGAAAATAGGTAAATCTCTTACTACTTTTTAGGAATGAATTTTTCAGGATTTTTAAAATTCATAGTTGAAGTTTTATTTAAAATCTTCATTTTGTTTTGCACTTGTCCTGCTTCTAACTCAGGAAAAAATAAATCCTTAAGTGAATTTCTTAATTAAAACATCAAGATATCTATTTTTTCATTTTTTTCTTTTTCCTTTCTTTTTTTTTTTAAGGATATGTGCAAGCAGGAATGAAGACTACCAGAGGCATTCAAGAAGAGAGTTATGTTATTTAGATTTTCATCTTGGTTGTTCCTGTCAGCCCCAGGATGCAAACCCAGGAACTTAAGGTATATGTGTAATGCATCCAATTGCTACTCCATTAGGGGGCACCAACATTATCTATTTCCTAATATGACATATAATATAAAAGATATGCAAATTTACTGACAAGTAGTTATGTACAGAAGAGTGTATTATTACTATTAAAGTTATTTTTTCAAATAAATTGTCAATGGTCTAATATGTCCCCTATTAACAGGAATGAAGTCAGAAATGGAGAAAGAGAGAGAGAAAGGAGAAGGAGACAGGAGGGAATTTGAGGGGGGGGGAGACAGAAGGGGAGTAGAGGGAAGGGAAAAATAGTACAGAAAGAAAAAATATATATGAATTGATTAGCAGCAATGGTAAGCATGGAGTAGAAAAATAATAATTCTTCTTTCTACATCTCCTATAGTCCTAGATAGCCAAAAGAAAATGAAAAATGTGAATCTGTGATTTAATGTCAGATCTGTTTCATCATCTTTATCTTTACCTCCTTTGTGCCTTAAATACAAGTAAATGATCAATAAGCTTAAGTATCTTCTTAATTGGGTAGATTTAACATGGTGGGAAACAGTGATGCCAGAATGTACAGCAGTTGTGTGGCTCCTTCTTTGTAATAAAGCTGTCAGGGCTGACATCTCAGGATTCATGGTTATCTCCTTCCTCCTTGAGCAGGGTGAAGGGATTATGTAGATGAGTCACAACACTGTGTTTGCCTTGAAAACCTTGTCTTCTGTACTTGGCATACTCTGAATTTGTTTCTATACCACTGAATACCCACAGCTCAGAACTGTGTCAAGGGGATAAGCACCTTAACAAAGCTGTTTAGCAACTACATTAAATAGTTCTGGCAGGCACAACTTTTGAGTGTCTGGGAGAAAGCATGGTCTCTCACTGCATTCTTCAATTTGTCCTTAATCAAGTCTCCCTTCCCTCTCCTTTTTCTACTTTCCTCTCTTCCTCCCTTCAACTCTCCCTCTCTTCTCTCTGCTTCAAGTCTATCTCTCCTTCTCACTCCATCACTCTCCTCCAAACACTTGAAAAGTGTTTAGATTTTATATATACATAATTTTTAAGTATTATTTTCCTTTCTTAAAGGAAGTATTTTCCAACCTTGCTGGCTCAGAGACAAAAGAAAAGAAAAATATTGATAATCGGGAGTCAGTCAGGCATCCAATACTCATTAGTATGTTTCGAGTCACAAAAGTCCTTTTAAAATGGGATTTGAAATTTAAATTTTGAGTGTAACAGAAAATATCTTTATAGGGCTTTGAGCAGAAAAATATTCACAATTTAATTTATATTTAAAAATATCAAAGTCTGACTTAATGAGCTTAAAGCATTCTTATAGATCATCATCTATAGTGGCTAGAGGGTAAGAGAAGAAGCAAGAGATAAACTAGGATGCTAATGCAAGAGTTCAACGTAGTAAAGATTACAGATAGAACTAAAGTGTTAACTAGTTTTGCCAATCTGTCTAGTCTTTCCTTAGTTTCAAATAGCTAAAAATCTTTTTTGAGAAACCACCTTAAGTGGGTATAGAACTCAACTTCTTCTACTTTCACAGTTTCACTGTAGATACTCTAGAGTTTCAGATATTTTCCCACAAGTTTATCTATCTTAAAGCTCAGTGGAGTACTTACATTTGTAACAATTTCCTCTGACTCTCATAGAGACTGTAAAGAGCTATACAAACTGAATTTTTCCCTGAAGACAAGAACTTCATTTTAAAGGAGGTACTCAGGTTTTCTCTGAAGAAAAATCAGAACTTGGAGTTATATTACTTAGTCTAAATTTGTATTTAATCCTTGTTTTACTTTACCTTGTTTTAACCTTGTTTACCTTGTTTTAACCACTCAATCCCCCTGGTTGCAGCAGCCTATAAAAATGAAGTGAGATCCTAGGGATTTATCTGCAGTGGTTTTACCTACATGAGTCATTCAGTGACATTACGTCAATTTCTTTTCTTGTAACTAAGAAGTAAATGTTGTCTATGAAGGTATTGTATTTGCAAGTTCTTCAACATATAAAACTCCTAGAAATGACAATAAACAAACACCCATATAAAATCATAATTTTGCTCCAAGCCATGCACTGCAAATTGCTAAATTTATCTTTCAGAGAAATTGTGATGAGCTGTATGAATGGTCAGTAATTATAATATTTGAATGTCTTTGAGACACAAATTTTTCATATGTTTTTAATTTTATTTTTTGATCGAATCTCTTTTAGGTATTAAGCCATGTACTCAAATTGATCTAACCAGATGCAATCTTCATTTAAGACTTATCAATTAGGGGATAATATTTAAGGTTATTAAACATAAAATTGTTATTTTTCTAAGTAAAAACTGGTTTTAATTTAGATTAAAACTCAGATTATCAGATAAAATTCAAATTATCTAAAAACTTTTGGTATTAACAATTTAATTTGATTCACACTGTGTTTATAAGGACATACTATGAACTGATTAAAAAACAGGAAAGGAAGCACTTCCAATAGGTCCAGTATGACTTTATACTAGCCCATGAAAAATATACAAGATGCTTCAGGGTAGTTGCAGAATTATATGAGTATATAGAATAACTCTCACCATATTGGTAATTATGTCCTTATGCCTAAGAATAGTATGTCCTACTCTTAGCACCACGTAAATCCTCGAACCAGCGTGTTTCAATCATTTTTTTCTTTGTGTTTCTGTCCCTCATAAATTAAACTACTGCAATACACTATGTAGTTCTCACTAGTCATGTCCATTCTTCCCAAGCCTCGCAATGTATTTGATTATTCAATAAATTCTTTCAGAGCTTCTGCAGGTATTTTAAATATATGCAGACTAGGTATTTTCTTTTTTTCTAGTATTTTGGTTAAATGAGTTATTTTTATCTGACAAAGTACTGATGTTATCTATGACGACAACTTTCTATTGACTTTATTTAAGATGTGTTATAACTAACATTTAACAACATTAGCTACAGGCATACAATATAATGTCTTGAGATTTTGTGTACAATGCAAATTGATCATCATAATAAGTCTAGTTAACATTAATCACCACACATAATTACATTTATTTTCTTGTGACAAGAAATTTTAAGATTTATTCTCTTGGCAAATTTCAAATATACAGTTGTTTTGTTTTGATATGGTAGCGGAAACAAAATTGTCTTAAATTCCTCAATACTTTGGAAACATGTTCATTATAATTCAGTCTCTGATGTCCAAATCAAAGAGTAAAAATCCAAGAGCAAAGAAAGTTGAAATGGAGGGAATGCCTGATGAGACACTATTTAAGTAAAATATTTTATACAATCACTCAGTTTCACAAAGTGGAGACCCATGCAAGTCTCTGAGAAATAAATTCATCTGGTTTATGCTCTGAAGGAATCCTACACTGCACTTCCTTCCTAAGGTGTGTCTATAAAGCACACCTTAGGAAAAGAGGTCCTTAATGAAGAATCACAAGTAAAACCCTAAGGGAGAGCGAAGTCATAGGGAAGCAGTTTCTCTTTCTTCTTTCGCTGAGGTATAATGACATAAAATTATGTTTGTTTCAGGTATGCAACATAATTCAACATATATGAAAGCCGCAATAAGTCCAGCTATCATCCCTCATCATACAAAGTAACAATTTTTCCCCCCCAGGATGTAGTTTCCAGCATAGTGACCATAGTTAATAATATTGTAGGAAGCAACTCTTTAATAGAGGGGCTTTCTTCTTTAAAAGTGTCTCAATGGAATTAAAAGACCTAAGTCTCACTTAAATTGTAGATTCCTTATTGGAAAGATTATTTTTTGGGAGGTACCCAAGGTCAGGGAGTCTTAAGTACATGGAAGCAATTAAACCTGCAGGGAAGCCACACAGCCTACTTGAGTGGGAAGAGTCTAAATTGTATCTCCTTTCTGTATTTAGTAGATAACCTTGCTGTCTAAACATAGCAGTTAATCTCCAGGAATTAAAATTACTTATTATTTATTTGGGGGGGGTGCTCTTATTTCTGAAAAGCTTTTCATAAAACTCAAGAAATGTCCTCGTGAAGACTCTTGGCTCACTTAAAAACAAGGCCTTCTTCTAATCTTCTCAAAGCTATAGACATTCCCATTTCTTGCCTAGTCACCATATCTAGTTTAATGATGCACTGAAATTTTCATTATTACTATCATGTCCTGAGTGTCATTATTACTGTTAATAATTTTTTATTTCCTTGTATTATCAGTATATTTTTGCTTCTTCTGCCTAGTGACTGTGACTTTATTCCTTATAATTAATTTATAATAACTTACTCTGCCTTCAGAACCATCATAATTTTAGTTTTTAAAATCCTTTCTCACTCCAGAAGCTATGCTCTCTGTTACCAAAGCAAACTATGATATTTTAAGCTATTTTATAATATTATGTCTCTGACTTTATCAAAACTCTAATAAAAGGCAAATTATCATCTCAAAAATATTTGATAAATATAAATAAATGTCTCAAATATCATTTTTTTCTGATTTCTACTTAAGACAGGTTAATGAATTTCTTTATGCATCAAAAACTATTTCCAGTTTCAGAAAAAAAGATATTTTTAATTTAGGTCAGTAAGAGGTAAGGTAAAGTCTTTAGATGCTGTGATCTATTCTGCAGATAATAGTAACATAAATATTAAATAAAAGGCTGCGTATTTGTGGTTATGTATTTATCCATACTATGAATGTGTTTTCATGTAGAAGCATCACCAAAAAAATAATTGAAATTTCCATTGCCTTTTAAATAATAAAAATTGGTGATGAAAAAATTACAATGTAATATTTTAGTATTGATCAGCAATAAGTGCACCTAAACATGCTATTTTATTAAAATGAGTATTTTTTAACTATATCTTTATGTTTAAAAGAGAAAGATTAAGCAAATCAGAGATTCTGACTTTATAGGAAAAAACTATAATGTTTCTTAAAAAAAGACAAGCCTACTTATTTAACTTGATATTTTTTTATTGGACTTTTGCTCAGTACAAAAAGGGCTAACTTTGATTACAATGAACCTGCTCTATACAAGCCATGTAAAGATCCCTGTGAATTTGATTTCAGAGTATATGTCCAACTTATTCTTTTTAATTCTCCCTTAGATACCTATTACAAGAAGAACAATTCAATGTAATAGAATTTAGGTTAATATATACATATATATAATAATCTTAAAACATTGCTTTTTTATTCTTTATAGTCATAGCACTTCAAGTATACTTACAGGTGGAAGACAAAAGATGCAAAAACTCAAGCTAAACTCTAATCTACTAGGAATGCATTTTTAAAAGCAGGAAAAAAGCAGTAGCCTTCATTTTAAAACTTGTAATAAAAATAACAAAATTCAGGATTTCAAGATGTTTTATTGACACTGTAGAACATCATTAAATATGTATCTCATTTTCACACTAGATATAGTCCATCAAAGATGGCTGATTTATTGACTTTTGATATTTTATACTTTACAATATTGGATACTGACAACTTCAAATTTATACAAATATTTTCTGCTGATATTTCTTAGAATATTCTAGATCAAGTTATCAAATGGTTAATGCTAATTTTCTTTGGCAGGAAAGATAATTTTATTTTATTTCCATTTTTCAACTGTTCACACTGGTTGCAGCCCCCAGACATGGGACTTGAAACCAAGATTATGTGGCCAGCATCCTTCAGAGGCCATTAACCCAATTTACGCTCCACCAGGCACACAGATTAATGATATTTCATGTCCATATTACATAATAACTCATATTATGGAGACAAGAAACATATTTAAGCAAAGAATGGAATATGGCAGGGACTTTTTTTTTAAATAAAGTTGATGTAATTTATTATTTCTGATTGCTTTTTGTTTTGTTCTTTTTTTAATTATTAGAGTCCAAAATGTAAGTTAATAAGGACCAGAACGTTGGTTACAGAGGGCTCAAACTTTAATGAAGTCAGCTTATGCTATGATTTTACTACATAGGTATTAATTATGAATATGGTATTTAGTGGTTATGTTCTATGAAGCATAAGGACTAAATAAAGAGAAAATTAATTATGTAGAGAGTAAAAAGAGAAAAGATCTAATAAAAACTATAATCCTGGTTGTTCAGAAAAATAGATTTAATTAATCAACAGCTACATATTCTACCTAGTAAGGTGGAAATGAAAGATAAACAAAATAAGACATGAAAAAGGAAGAAATAATGATTAGAAGAAACAATTGCAATCATCTATTATATGGAGTTCTAGGCAAATGCATATGAAAATCTAAATAAGAATAAAAATTTACTTCAATGCAATTTTTCAAACAATGACAATAGAAATAGTAAAACGAAATACATTAATCTCATGAGATTGCACAGAGAAAAGTATCTAGGAATTAACCTCAAAACCGTCAGGACCAGTTACTTTCACAGGAGACTAGAAGTAAACTTTTAAAGTCATGTCAGTCCTAATATTAAATATTCCAAAGAATATAAAGCAAAACACCTATTTTTTTAAATAAAACAAGTGTGTCACATGACTGTCCTCAGATATTTGCCTCACAGTGAAAATGTCAACTCTTGAACATATCTCTTTCATCTTCTTTTTGGATCTGTGCTTTCTTCCATCTTTTATTAACTACTGATGTTGAGAATTTATCTGGGAAGTTAAGCTCCTTCATATCTAAGATCTGAAATCCTATGGAACAATTTTCCTAACATTCTTCATTGTGTGGTTTTCACTTGTTCATAGGTACAGAATAGAATTTAATTGTATCATATTAATTTTTAAATTTTATGAAATTCACAACATCTTCAAAATGATTATGTGGAAAAAATAATGGTAGCTTCTTTCTACTCATGTTTCTTTCTTGAAATAATTTGCAAGGATCTTGAAAGGGACAATTTCAAAAAGCCAATCTTATATTGTATGTGTTGCAATATAGTTCATGTAAATTTATTCCCAGCATGAATATGGTGACATTAATGTAATATAATATTGTATATGTTTACATATATAAAGTAGTAGTTTATATCATATGAAAATGTATGCATAATTGAGGATTTATGTAAAAATAACTATGTGTTAGAATAGAGTCATTCATTATTATTTAGTTCATTTTTATCTTGTCGGGGAGTGAGTGATACTTTCTTTAGAACTTACAATGACTTGGGTTTCAAAAGCATTATTTTATAAAGACACCTAAAACATAAAACTAATCCAAATATATTTTTTACAGCTTAATAGACTGCTCCACTGATACATTTGTTTCTTCCAGAATGAAGTTTTTTTATTAGAAAATGCATCCAGAAATGTTATAAATTACATTTAACAGGGAAATAATTAAACGTGGCAAGACTTTAATCTTTATTAATATTAGAAGAAATATAAATCAAAATTCAAAAGAAAAATGATACCACCTTTTTGTATATGAGAGCTGCAAAAAATATTTTAAAGTTTAAAATTTGAATGCTATAAATGGTTTAGGGAGATGAAAGCTTTCATGCAAAACTCTGGAGGATAATTTGATACTATCTGCTGTTGAACAAGCTCCATCTTTTCTCTTTCTGTTATGTTGAGATGTTCTGGTGAAAATGAAGTCATCTGACTCAACAAACTAACTTAAACTCCCTGTCAGTAACTACAAAGAATGTAGTATAGTGACTAAATACATGTTTATTTTCTGATGAATGACTAGAATAGAGCAGCAGCATCCTAGCCTCTTCTTATGGATAGTTAGGAAAGAAATAGGAAGGCCATTTTCTGATTGCTATTAAAGACCCCATAATACAAATTTCTTTCAGAAGACTCCCATCAAAAGGTTACAAAGGAATTAAAATTTAGACCACCTCCCTGCTTGATCCTTTAAAACTCCCTGTGCCAGAGTCCCTTGGAATACACCTTGAATCTGCCCTTTGATCATGGACCTGAATCATAATTATTATTCTAGATTAAATGCTGTTTAATTATATCACTGACTATTTCTTTAGTCAACATTATCAAATATTCAAATATATATGACCCTTGTCAAAGCAAACCCAATATAAGAATTTTTCTGCATATAAACACAAAATTGTCAGACTACACATATGAGCATGTTCATGTTAATATTATTATTTCCACAGAAAGATAACCTATGATCTCCATCAATCTGGAAATATTTAAGCAATCAAGAACATACAAAATATGGCCCTTAGAAAACATAACAAAATAATCCAAATGTTCATCAACTGTGGAATTGTTTCAATAATTACATCATATCCATAAAAGCAATTATATTTCTTGAAAAACAAATTTATTCTACATATATTGATATGTAAATAGTCCAAACATAAATTATGAAATAAAGAAAAGTGCTGAAGAATGAATAGCATGAAGATGTAAATATAAATATATTTTATATGCTGGCATATGCATAGTAGGGAAAGGTACATACAAAACTGCTAAGACATATTACATAACACCAATGGAGATAAGGGTATTTGTAGAGATCATAGACTTCTAAAAACTGTTATCTTGTATATTTTGTGTTTTTTTTATTGTATACATTGATGACTTTCTTTTAAAATAAATTTTTAAAAAGTTAAAATGCAAGATTTGATGTGGCTTTGACTTTTTGCCATTTCTGTAATTGCTATATGCCTTACTGAGATATTCCTTATTTAATTTCCATAAAACACATTTTGAAAGAGGAAAATGAGGGAGGAAGAAGAAAGAGAAAGGAGGGAGTAGGGAGATGAGAAAGAAGAAGATGAGGGAGAAGGGCTGGAGGGAGGAGGGAAGGATGGAAGAAGGGGAAGGAATAGGGGTTATGGGAAGAAGAAAGGTAAGAAAGAAGAGAGGAGAGCGAGAGAAAACAGGAGAGAATAAAGATGAGAAAGAAGAGAGAGTGTGAGAGCATGAGTTTGAGAAGAACAGCCAGGGGATAAAAGAGAGAAAGACAAGGCAGGACGGCAGGGAGGAAGAGAGAAAACCCATACTTCTGACTTTGATTTTTCAACTAAAATCTCCTTACTATTGAACAGAGAATGCACAGTGTAACCCATCTCGAATGGGTTATAGTCCTCTCCTACAACTAATAACAAATACTTTATCAGTTCAAGTTTCTAATATGTGGGAGATAGTTATAATTATTTGTCATAACACATTGTGCTGTATTTCATTTAAATAAATATTTACTATACAAATTAATAATTTTGGAATAGAATAAAATGTGTAACATATATATTAGCCATGTGGATTTATATATTTTATGATAATTTTAGTTTTTGTTTAAGAATGGCATAAGAAAAATTTATCTCTAGGTTAAAATATTTCTATCCGTATGATTTTACCTAAATAGTAGTACAAATATTGAGTGCTTATATTTTCTAGTACAAAAAAATGCTCATCTTTGATTTTATTGATATGTACTATCTAAAAATAATACTTCCTTGTTAAATATAATTTATTAATAACAAATAAAACATGTTTTGCTGAGACATTTTTGATTACTGAGCTAGAACTGCAATATTTATTACTGATATGATCTCCAACATTTCTGATTCGAATTCAGAATGTCAAACATTATATATTGTAAAAATCAAAAGTATACATTGTTCTGTTTTATTTTGAATTTTAAGTGTTTTTAAAAAGAGTGAAATTAGATGATGTTGTAAAATTCCTACTACTGATATTGATGGAAATTTGAATCCCCAAACAGTTCTTCTCTTTCATGAGAATGTAGGAAAATGTCTGTGCACTTTCTTAATGATTTTAAATTGGAGTCTTGAGATAATTCAACAAGCGATATATCTATAGAACTTTAAAATGATAGTATGCTTTGACTATTTCATAAAGAAAAACAACATATAATCAACAATAGATACTTCCCTTTACAAATATTTATTTATGTTCATTGTGCTCATCTGGAAGAAAATGTATTTGCATCCATTCAAAGAATCTATTTACTTTTGGAGTTTAGCATAACAATTCCTTTTTTTTGTATTATTGTGACATTTACTTAAAATTCATGTCAAAGAGACAACTGAAATATCTGCTGCTTTTGTGAGCTTTGTTGCCATGTTGCACAATAAAAGATTTGTAGTAGAGAAGGTGTCAGTCAGAGAAATATTAAAGAAAAAGAATAATGAATATAGAATAGCACACATATAACATCCTAACCTTGTCTCAACTGAAAAACTACAATTAACTTATTACTGTTCCAATTAAAAATCAACAAAAATTAGGTATATAAAAAATATTTTAGAATGCCATTACTTTAAGGTGGATCCATGTTGTTACCTGAATGAAAATGCAAACATACAAACATATATGCACTTATACATGACTTTGGGATAACAAGTTATGCTCTAAATATATCCTCAAAAATTGTCATATGTAAACTACAAAGGTTTTTTGTTCATATTGGATTCAGACTAAGACTCCTAACATCACTCTAGTATTGATTTCGGCAACCTTCAAAAAATCACTGTAGCTTACTATAATTTGCATTTTGCTGGGTGGCATCAGCAATATTGATAATATTTGCTAAACCTCATGTAATTTTCCCAATAAAAACTTTAAAAAACTGAGCAGTGGTCCAGTACCCATTTTTATTCATGTACCCATGCTTTTCTAATCCTATTGGGTCAATTCCCTAAATTAGTCATTCTTGTTTCTATGAATTTCCTACAAAAAAGTCCATTGGATATCTACAAATTAAGTGAGAATTTCGTTCTGAAGCAATGTTATTTTCCATGTGTCAGCTTTCGTGTTCCTATGCATACTTCAAGAAATATCTTGAGAGCACATATTTACATGCTGAAGATGCACTCTCTCACACCAAATCTCATTACCGAAAATTGAAAACTAATGCTATTTCCTTATTGATTTTCTCCTTTCAGTTTATTTAATGGGTGTGTTTTCCATAATCTGTTCTATTCACAAATAAAATGAGAATGGGAGATAATGTAACTTGAGGGAAATTGTCATGACTGTGCTTCATGAAAGAGCTCTAGGCATTGAACTTCAAAGCTAAAAGGAGAAAGTCATACAAAAATTCACTTCTTTATACATGACACTGAAGATAAATGCTTACTTATTTGAGTAGTAATTTTTTGCTGTAAAATAAAACTTCAGTATCATGTGAGGGTAAGCAGTCGTTTCTTGAGCTTATACCTGTGCATTTGTTTTTGTGTCTTTTTTAAAGATTTTTGTTGTTTGTGTTGATCACATGGATCTCATTCAGGCACACGGCCAGAGGGACATCAATAGCTGGGACTTGTTTTTCTGAGATTAAAAATCTCAACAGGATAAGAAAAGAGTGCAAGTTACCAATAAGAAATAAAAAATCAGCTATGGAACTTTATGAATTCTACCCATTGTGTTGGACAAAGGCAATCACAGAGACAAGACCAAAATTAATGGAGCATGACATTAGCAAGGAGGGGAAATCATGTTAATGTGTGCTGAACAATGAAATAATTACAGTATTCATTAGGTTAGAGACCAAAGCAAACCAATTATTTGACGTATGAATTTCCTACACCAAAATAGAATTAATAATTTAATGTGAGGGGTTGGTGACCTTCACTATGTGTGGAGAAAATGTCTTCAAAAAAGTTTCTATCCTATAGTACTATATGATAATTTATTGGGGGACTCAGCGTGACCTCAAATTTTTTCTATTAGATGAATCCAAACCTTCAGGGCTAATGTGCAGGGAAGATTATCATGGAGTTTATTTCCAAGAGGAATTGAGGTAGAGCCTAGAAAAACATTAATCCCTGGTGAAATGAAGTTAGCCAGTCACTATTAATAAACAGATTCATATATCAGAAGGAGAGAGAAATGTTTAAGCATTTCATGTAATTTAGAAATCAGATTTTTGTTCAGCTTAGACCCTCACAGACTCATAATCCAGTTTTGCAGAGAGGAGAGAGTATAATACCTGGAAATAGAAAATTTTGATTTGGATAACACTTCAGTATGGCATTAGTAGATACACTATTAACTTGTTATGTACAGTCTGCCCTACTTTGCCTTAGAATCCTGTAGATCTGTGGCTCCTGAGGCTATTAAAGCTATGCCATGAAGAGGCTGTGTTCAAATCTATTCAATACAACCTACTGCCCAGAGAAGAGATTATAAATATCCATCATCTATCATATTTTTGAATCTGCTACTGTAACAGTGAAGCCTAACATCCTTTTGGGTTACTCACAACTAATGACTGACCATTGAGGGATGGATGGAGTGTTCTTAGAGGTGAATTACTCATGCCAACCAAGACTTCCATATAAGGCAGGTTTTGTTGTGAACTCTAAACTGATATATGCAGGGATTTCTCAGAATTTCACTATAGTCAGAGACTCTTCTGATCCTGTCTTTTTCCCCTTCTCTCCTTTTACAGGAGTCAGAATTTCCATGGTTTAAGACTGTCTAAACACACAGCTCTTTCATCATTCACAGCATTTCTTCCAATAAAAATTTTTCATATCCTATCATAAATAGGTATTCCTGATTGATTATGAGAGAAGCTATCTGACACAGTAGTAAAACTAGAACTAAGAGTATTAGTAATAAGCAGTGGTTGCATGTGATATAAAAAAAGTAGTGTACTTTAGAAGGCACAATGCATTGTGTAGAGAAGGAAGGGATACCCTTTAACACCTAATTGAAAAAGACTCTTGAATCTCATTCTGTATGTTAGGCACATAGGCTTAATTCCCCTAATGGATCTAGCTTGGAAATCCAACTGGATCAAACAGAAAACATTGGTAAAACCCAGGGGAGGGAGAGGTCATACTTGAACAAGCAGAGGCTGTTTCTTGAAAGTTTTCCTGTGGGTGGAAGTAGCAGTGATGTCTAAGTAAAGTAACTATGATCAAAATAGATAGTAGGAGAGATTGGGGGAGTAGAGTCTAATGAAAGTGAAGTGGGAAGTGACTTTTCAGCGAGTGCCAGAGACATCCATCAAGGCATTTTCAAATAATTTCAAACAAAATTTAACAGGCTTTGGAAACCTCAGGTCTGAGGTAGAGGCAGAATAACTTGCACTGGGAACAGAAAAATGGAGGAAGAATTGCAGACACAATGAATGCAAAATTAATGAGCACAATGTAAGAATAATTTACTAAAGGGATCCCTAGGAAAAAATGCAAAAATGTATCAGTGAATCAATGACCTCTAGTAGTAGCTTGTCACAAGAACCACAGAATAGGTTTAAAGTGACTCTATTTAGAACCCGCAGGATAAACACAGTTTATAGTACTGTGTTAATATTCCTAAATTTACATTGACTTTTTTCTGATTTTTCACAAAATTTAAAGAAGTTATTCAGTATATAAATCTGATGCCCATAGCAAAGTGGTCTTATATTGGGACATGAATTGCCATCTCTAACTCCGTCAACTCTCCAGATATGTCCTGTATTTAATGCTCCAGGAATTTTTTTTCTGTAGTCATGAGTTATAAAAGTCTGTTTTCATTATTTATGCTGAATTGTTGAGTGATTGATACTGACATAATTACTATTGTTCTTTGCACAAAAAATAAGCAGGTTCTAGGCTAAATAGGCAGAAGAGAATACTTTTAAATTCCAGGGAACTTTAAACAGCACAAGTCAGGTGACAATGACAAATTGCTAGATTGAGAGTTAAGAAGCAGTGTTAGGTTTAGTAGTTGAGAGCACATTCAAAGTCTACCAAGAGATAAAACCCAGTACAAAAGAGCGATCTGCAGTCCATTATTTAGACATTGTTGACTTGTTCTTCATTGTTTTATATATTCTGTAATTTGAAAAATAGTGAACATCAGATACTTTACAGAAAAATCAATTATTGCTTTTAAAAATGAATGAGAACATGTCAGGCATAACAGAAATAATTGAAAATGAGATTAGAGAGTAAAAAACAATGAATGTAGAGTGTTATTTGAAAGAATAGAAATGTTTTTGTTTCTGGATTTATTGTTTCAACACCCAGTTCATGCACAGTGTTTCCTATTTCAGAGTAAAGTATTTAGACACTGAGTTGATTTTAATTAACAGAATAAAGAAACTAAATATTGGAGTATTACAATATTTAACTGAAGGTAAGGGTCTGAGTTAAGGTGATAGTGATGAGAATTAAAGGAAAGGAAATGGGAGGGAAAACACTGCATAGATAAATCTGTTTTGAATTCTGAATAATAGTATTTCCAAATCAGCATGACAGATTTTAAAAGCCAAATGTATTCTACAATATGAAAATTTGCTGTACAAAAGCATCATAGAATATGAAAAATCTATTTTAAAACAAATACACATATTTTAATAACATGCATAGACTGACCAAACTTGTTTAATATCTGAATTTTTAGGTGCAAGAAATTTAAGGTTTATAGCTAATAGTTTGTAGAATCCTCTTATAGAAGAAAATACACATATATGCCAAATTTTGACAGTTGTATTTTTTACCAAGAATTTACTTTTTAGACCACAAATTTCCTGCATATATATTCAATTACTGAGATTTTCAGTAGACATTCCTCAAATATTTCGACAAGAAGCTTAACCTTTCATAGAATATATTCTGTCGAAACTCTTCTTATAGCCTCTGTGTGAGTAAGTGGGTTTTAAATAAAACAGCCAGAAATCAATCAATTACCACATAGAATACTATTTAACAGAAATCTGAATTCCACAATGACTTCTAGTTTTCAATTCAAAACTTTGATTTATATATTTTTATATAAATTCCACTTATGCTATTTTTAGCAAATCTTTGTATTTACATAAATTCCAGAGTTCTCAAGTTTCCACCAGGGAATCAGTTCAAATATAATTTCAAAAGTGAATATATAACTCCAGGTTATAGTAAATTGTCATAATAATGCCCTTTAATCTCGCAACAGTATATTATATGCATACATAATATGCTGCATATATTTTTCAAATAGAATGATCAGAATTCCCAAATTATCTATGACAATGAGAAAAATTTTCCAGAATGCACCAGAAAACGTATTTGTTAAAAATCCACTTAAAATAATATTTTCACCCATTTTTGATATTTCTATCTATGCATTATTTTTATTTTGTTTTTACCTTAGAAACCACAGCAACCCAACCTACAAGTCAACTCAGGTCTGAAAATCATCACTATATTATGAACACATTCCAGGCATTTCCGAGCATCACTTCATCATTATTTTATAACTGCAATTTTGATTACCCCATGAAAAAGAAAGCCAAACATAATGTAATGGATTTTGACATAAAACATAGCATTTAGATGTATCTAAATTTACTATCCAAAGCAATAACTCACAAAGAGTTTTGCCACAATTGAATTCGTCTCCTTGTTTTATGGTTAAGATTTATATCTTTTATTCAACAGTAGCTTCTTGCTCTTACTTTCCCTTGAATGATTCTCATATTTAAAAACACTCTAAAACACTTGAGACACCCTTTTAGCTCATTGCTTTAAATGTTTCATTATCTTAAGGTAAAAGTAACTGTAAAGTATGTAATATTTTACTCAACTGTTTTCTCACAGGAATCAGTATCAAGTTTTATTATCTTGTGTACCGTCAGTCAATTTTTTAAGGCTAATAAAATGTTTCCTTTTCTTAAATAGTAGCAACAGTTTAGCATTTTTGACACAATAAAATATATTCTCTTTTTCAGTTACACATTTACTACATATTTGCTACATGAGAAGCACTAGGCTAAACAGTGAGCAGAAGGAACTAAGACATGTCTCTGCCCTTCATAAAATTTCTCAAGAGTTGACAGTGATGAAAAATAGCAAAAAATTCAATGGAAAGTATTAATTGTTTTGAAGAAGGCAGGCTACAAAGGGTACCAGAGAACAGGAGAAACATTTAAGAAGACTGAAATTTCATTAGCAGCAGCAAAGTTTTACTGGAGGAAGGATAAGCATGTCATGAAAGGAGAAAATAACTGGGATAGAAGAGAACAAGATGTCTAAGTATTCTTCTGGGTATTTGTTTCTTTCCCGCCTCTTTGTATTCACTGAACTATTTTAGTCATAGTCCCAAGGTCTTCTCAGTTTTTCTTTCCCATAGCCCACAGAGATAAAAGTGAGTTAGCAATTGTGGTAACAAAGGAGTGACTCCTACAGTAAAATTGGGGGCATGAAGAGAAAGAAGAAGAAGAGGAGAGAGAGAGAGAGAGACAGAGACAGAGAGAGAGACAGACAGAGAGAGAGAGACAGTGACAGAGAGAGGCAGAAACAATGAAGAGAGAAGATACGAAATTTTAGGAGAAGGAACTTTTCTTCATAATATTGGGAACTAGGTAGAAGCTGACTCAGAATATTATTTCTGTTAATTGTCTTAAGAGTGCTTTCAAACGTGAAGCATCAGCCTGGGCCTTACTGGTCAAGCAGATGTTGGAGACATTGATTGTCCTTAGAGATCCTTTCCAGATGCAGGACAATTAGCATATGAAATTTTCTACTACTAATTTATTTTCTGAAATTGTGCAAGTTCTGTAGATTTAAGTCGTGGAAAGCGCTTTCCTATCAAGACCAGAATAATATTTTAAGTAGAAAAATAGTATGAAATCAAAAACATTTTGTTTGTACTGAGGTTATTACAACATATGGTTGAGAGTACCTTCCAGAGTGAGTCTAGAGTATTTGTATAACCAACCAAAATGTTTGAATTTTATCTGTTTTGTCCTCATTTTCAAACATCTCTACTAAATGCTCCTTAAGACAGAACTGAGACAATAGGAATCATATTGGTTCTGAGGACAGTGTTCAAAGCACAAAATATTATGATGCGAAAAACAGCATTTCTTTATAAATTCATATTTTATCCTTATAATTTTTACATATTCTCTATTGATTCTTTAATATATATGTATAAACTTTAATTTCCTCAACATAGATAAAAGATTTTCAAAAGGGTCATGATGGACCTGTAATTTTCATTATGTCCATACAATATCTGTTAAATTCAACCCGTACGGAGAAGCACATAAAACCTCTGAGTATAAAGATATACTGAAAAGAATTTAGAATACAAGTCACACTAGCTTTGCAAATAAACAATTACACTATGGTAAGCAAATTGTCGCTATTAAAATATTTACAAAATAATTTATAAAAGACTGAACCAGCACTAAGATATTGGGTACATTCAACTGCATCAATTAGGAGTGCAACGGGTTTACTTGGGCTAATGCCTTTGAATAGGGGAACGAAGCAAAATTTCTCAGCTTCAGAACAAGGCCTTTCAGACACCTCTGAAAGGAGAGGAAAAGGAGTCAGAAGGAAAATTGGGCAGAGAGAGCCTCAGACTGTTATACAAACCTAATATGATTTTCTGCCCCCAAACAAGGAGCTCTAGAGTAATGACTATTGTAGGACTCTTGTGCTGCAAGAGAAGTGACCAAGCTTTAGTACTTCTGCTGCGCAAGTTCAAAGTTTGGGATTTTCGATGAAGACTATGACTTTGATGGAAAATGCAGCAGATTTGAAAGTGGCTGACACATTGTCATTAAAATGTCAAAAATAGGAGATAAAGAAAAAATCTTAAAAACATCCAGAGAAAAACGAGTCACATGCAAAGTAGTCTCCAAAAGATTATCAGCAGATTTCTCAAATGAAACTCTGCAGTCCAGGCGGGAATAATATATTTAAAAGACTCAAAGAAAATAATTTTCAACTTAAGATAATATACCCTGTGATATTATCATTCAAAACTGAAGGAATAATTAAAAATTCTTTCCCAACAAGAAAAAAATTAAAGGAATATTTCACCAAAAAACCCGTTCTTCAAACAATACTAATGATGTTATATAAAGTGTAAAGAAACCCCACTTTAAAAACAGGTCTGTTAGACCTATTCATCTATGTTCATTAGAGATATTAGTCTGTAATTTTCTCGATGTCTTTGTCCTCAGTATAATGTTGGCCTCATGGACATTGTTTGGAAGTATTCCCTGTTCTTCAGTATGTTGGAAGATTTTGAGTAGAATAGGTATTCTTCTCTATGGCTTGGTGAAACTCATTGGAAAAGCCTTCTGGTCTTGGGCTTTTATTTTCAGGAATATTTTTGATTACCTCTTCAATTTGTTTGCTTATGATTGTTCTGTGGGACCTATTCAAGAACTTGGCATGTATTTAGATAAGCCTATGATGTAGATTTTATTTTCTCCACTTATAGACAAGATAACTGAAGCTAAGAAATCTGTACAAGTTTATGTAGTGTACAAGTGTCAGATCCAAGGTTCAAATTTATCTTTTACATCCAAATCTTATGTGCTTAATATTTCATCCTTTTAAATTTTGTTGTTCTTGCTTTATTTGGAAAGACAACACTATCAAAATGTTTAATTAAAAAATATAAAATAAAGGAAAGAGTGTTTCATTAAAAAACAGACAAAAATAGCATGTTTCTAATCTGTTATTTTTACAAGGCTAATAGTAATGCATATCCTCAAAATGTTTGGACCATTCCCACAGTAATTTTGAGCTAGCTCTCTCTCTCTCTCTCTCTTTCTCATTCTCTCTCCCCTCTCTCATCACATGCCACTCACTCATTCATACAGTAACCTGGCATTTACTAAAAAAAACTTCATAAAGTAATATACTCCCCTTACAATGCATAATTATGCATTTATGAGTCATGAACTGCAATATGAAAACTTTTAGACTAAATAAGCATATTTGGTTAGATTAGGTCATCAAAACCACATATAATAAATATCTACAGTCATTTTTAAAGCTATTTAAATACTTTCAATATATATATAAATATTTAAGTATTCTATTTAATTCAAAAATTAATAATCAAATTCAAAGTACTGCTCATTTCTGAGTTAGCCATTATTTGCAATACATGACAATATCTCTTTCCCCTTTTCATTTTTAATTAAGTGGTTCTGGGTATAAAATGGAATTCTTCAATAAGTCTGGAGAATTCAATATGTAATGAGATGTATAAAAAGAATTAGAAATTTAATGAAAATAATTTGAGTAGAAAATCATACAGAACACAAAATAAAAAAATATGAATATGACAAATATATACAAAATCTGACAAATCAATGAAAAAGAAAATAAATGTGATCCTACTGCTGTGAAATTGAGGAAAATGTCAATGTCAAGGGTTTCAAGAGAAGAACTTATGAATAAAGAGAGAATAACTGAACTAAGCACTTGTCTGGATGTTAATTTATACTTGTCTGAATGCTAATTCATTTACACTCCTAACAACCCTAAAAGGCAAGTGCAGTGATTATCCACATTCTATGCAAACCAAGGCAAGTTTTTCGTGATGACACAACTTATATGTTTTTAGAACAAAAACAGTAGCACAATATGTCTAGCCCCAATGGAGCATTCTTAACAACTGCCTCAAACTCTACATTGCTACATTGTGATCTAAAGTTATTTTAAATTCCATTCATAGTGTGAATAAAAAATCTTACTAGAGTCATACAAACAAATAAATAATGTAGTCATGCTTTTTTATTAAATCAAATACTGTCAAGCATGAAATCTGAAAAAAAAAACTAAATTATTTGCAAATACCGGATCAAGAAATTATTGCTAAATTTAATCAACACAATGTTCATCAAAATCAATGTAAAATACTCTAAACTTCCACTAGAAAAATTGACTTTTTAGAAGGAAAAGGTGAAAAGAAAGATAGATTTAAAAGCTCCTTCAATAGTGTGACTACTTAAAAAAAAATGATACTATTTAAGTATAAAATCTTTTACTTCTAAGTGGTTTTCTATTATAATTTCTGCATAATTTTCTTAATTGCTATCCTTATGTATTTGCCTCATATATATGTCTTTTAAATACCATTTGTTACTCCTTTTGCCATTCTCCAGTTTCTTGTTCATCTTTTTTTTGTTTTGTTAACAAATACTTTTAACTTACGGATTATTTGATAAAGGAAATAAAATTATCATAATAAATACATGTAAAGGAGACAATACAGAGAATGAGAAGAGTCAAATTTGAAAATTTTCAGAGATAATTCTGAAGAAGAATGTTGTTATGTATAACACTGACATTCAAATTTGTATTTCAGATAAATAATACATATTTGGGAAATACTTATACTAAGATAATATTTTTAGTAAATATAATAACCATAGGAGAGGACATGCCAAATAAAGCAATCCTAACATTGGAAAATTCAATTCAATTCAGTTTTAAGTTGAGTCATTTTTGAAGATGACAACCTAGGAGCTTAGGGAGAAATTAAACTGAAAATGTTTTAAAAAATTACCAGACTGCTATACAAACAGACTGTTGTATAAAGTGTGGAACTAGATTTAGAACTCTTCTTAGGTCAGAAGATATGAAAGAGTTATGAAGAGAAGCAGTTTCGTTTAGTACAAATAAAATGGCTGACCCTAAGGTAATCAGCAATGACTTCAAAGATTTATTGCAAAGAAGAGATACCAAGGGAAAAATATTAGATTTATGATTATGTTTAATACAAAGAGATAGATGTCTGCAAACGTATTTATTTATGAATGAACCCAGAGGGGTAATATGTGTCAAGTCAAAAATAGGTCAAAAGTACTAGTTGAAACTGATGTACTTTAAAATTCCACTAGGACAATGTCAACCACATAAATATGTGGTCTTATTAATTTATATTAAGCTAATTATTACAAAAATATTTTTTTTGTTGTAGCCATCAAATATTTTTCCTACAAAATTTTATGTGTGAGATCAATATATAAAATACAGAACAGTGAAATTGCAGTGTTGGAGCTATTCATGGGTTCAAATTCCACTAAGGACTAGAGTAGAAGTGAAGCTGCCTTAACACTAAAGTAAAGATGGTTTCTTCACTAGGTAATCAACTCACAAAAATATACAAACACACTTTCAATATTGCAGAAATAATTTTGTTTCTATTTCATGGATATATATATATATGCATAATTTCCTTGAAAAAAATCCACCTTTTGTATTTGCTTTACTGCTAGTCTATATAACAGCATAGAGTATAGCATACATGATTGTTTAATTCAGCAAATCAAAGGTAATGTTGTCTCTCCTTTTTCCTCAAATGGGTTTCTAAAGAACATGGAGAGATTTGATCAAGAATATATTTGAGGCAAAGAATTGTAAGCTTAGTTAAATAACAGGAACTATGAGAATGAAGAAACAAAAGTTGTGAAGAGTGGTATCAGACTGAGGCTATAATGATTGTTGTAGGATCTGAACTAAAATTTCATTTTATAATATCTAGAAAAGTTACATAAAATTTATCTAATTTGTGTGATAAGAGGGAGTTATTACAGGAAATATAAGGAAAGAAACATAAATCCCATTTTTATTTCCAAAGTGACAAAGTATGGGCATAAATTAAAATAGAATATAAAGACTTTTCTCATAGAAAGGAAAGATAAGGCTCAGAGATTTAAAGAAGATGCAAGTTATTTCTGTTTATAAATATACCCATATATAATTCATATATAATCCATATATGATCATGAAACAGATTTCAAAGGCAGAGAGTAGAAATTGAAGACTCATCAGGCAACAGAAATACTTCATTTTACTTCTACTGTGTAAGTCATTGTAGATATTCTGGTCACAATCTTTTATTTATTGTACTCTTCTTGGATATTCTACCTGCTCCCGGGACTTTAGGCATCACCTCTATATTGCTAAAGTCCACAAGTGAAAAATAATTTTAACATTGCAAAGGAGCTGTACAGTATGGAGCTGTTGCAGGTGGATGGATGGATGGATGGAGAGAGTGTAGGAGGGATGGAGGACAAAATGATAGATGGATGATGGATAGCAGGGGACCAAAATCAATACAATTGCATTTACATTGCCACCTGTTCTGAAACATCCAAATGTTACAGTCCTCATATTTTAGCCTTACTTTAGGGGTAGGTATGCGGCATAATGAAAATGCCATTTCAATTTATGTTTAGGAAACCTAAACTTTGATTGGGCTGTACCGTTTGTCATAGGTGTGAGGAACATTGGCAGAGGAATGCTTAGAGGTTTTTTCCTTACCAATGGCGCTTAGTTTTCATGTAGCAGTAGGCAGGAATCAAGGCTAAATTGAGAGGTAGTTAATTTATTGTGATGCCTACAATGGAAGGATAAACTAACTTCTCTCCCTAGCCAGCAAACACTAAGGAGGATTGCTGGCCTGTAATTTTAGGTGTGGAATGTCAACAGTAGAAACCTGAGATCCAGTAGCTGTCAGGAGTCTAAAGGCATTTGAATCAATTTGAAAATGCTAATGGATTCTGTCCAATTCAAGAAAGAGATTAATTCACTAGCCATACCCAGCTTAGATTTTAGCACTAAAGATGAGCGTTCAGTGACCAGAAAATACTGAGGACAATGCCTAAGCTTAAATATCACACATTTTGTCATTCTCATAACTCCATAATTGTCCTATCTCTACCCATTAGCACTATCCATGTCATAATTTAAAAAAATCACACTCCATATCTAATACACATGTTCTAAAAATCTGAACTAGTCTGTATTAATATGAGATTGAACATCATTTAAGCATGCTATTTACATTGTTACACAGAATTATGCTTACCGTTTGTAACTAACGTTAATTTTTTTCACACTTAACTGAACAAATTATCATGGAAACATAATAAATAAAACAAACAGAATTAAATAAATAAGATTAAAAAGGAATGCTTCCTTAGTTCAACGGTGTCATGGTTTAGGTGAATTTTGCCAAGTCACTATAATTCCATTTGTTTTGTTGCATTTACCAACATCCAAAAATAATAACACTTAGTATTTCAGACTTGGCAAATATGCTTCCATAAGTTTTGTAATGGAAGAAACTGAAGGAGACGATGTTGTTGAAAGGAGGGCTGATGTCCTGTCTTGAAAATCCCTGTGCCCTGAAAACATTATTTTCACTTAAAGTGACTGCTCATTTAGTGTGACTTAGAGAAAGCTGTATAAAATGTATTTAGTGCTTTTTCCCAGTGTCTTAAAGAGTATCTAACTGAAATTGTTTATTATGCTATTAGAGCAGATAAACACAGGAGTTATGACTGGCAGTTATAGATGAAATTTTATTTAAGCAATATGCAAGTTTAATCTCTACAAGTTTAAACCTGTGGGTATGCATTGCGAATTCTCTTTAGATTTTGATTCAAATAAGAGTTACCTGTTGCCACTTAAATAGCAGTCAGATGATGTTAAACTTCATATAAATATTTTATTATTGAAGTCCCAGTTAAAAATCTGTGAGGTATATATTATCATGCCCAGTTTACAGATAGGAAAATTGAGAGCGAATGTGGTTACTTAACTTTCCAAGAACAAACAGTATTAAGATGAGAGATCCAAAAGTAGAATTTTGTTGGTCTTGTGACTGACATTGTAACATTTTCATTGTTGATTATTGTTTTCCTTTTCTTGTTTGCTTGTTTTATTCTGCCTTCCTTACACTCTATTAGAAAAAACAACCTATGTTCCTGGGTTTCTGATATTCAACCACCTTTCCCTGCCCTGAAACCTTCTTCAAATTAAACAGATTGGGGCTTTGAAAATAATATTTTAAAAGCCAAAACAAACCCAGCTTAGCTTCATGGCAGATGTTCTAGTTCTAGGCTGATTTAATCATCAAATCTGCTTCTCCTTTGTATGTTTTTTATTGTTATTGATTTTGGTGAACAACACCAAATTCATGAATTGTCTTTCAAATCCCCCTTGAAAATATGCTTATAGCCATGGATGGTAGGCCCAGGTGTGGTAGCAAAGATAATTAGAATGTGCACATTAGACACATCTCAGAAGCCTGAATATCCAATGCAAATTTTCAAGTGCTTAATGTTCATTCAGATGTGTATAGTGATTGCAGCATCACAGAGGACAAAGCTAGAATGCTGTGAATTTATGAGCTTGGGCAGAGCTTCCTTGTGAATTCAGGAGAAAACAATGAGGCAAGGTGGCAAAACCCTTTACTGATTCATTTGGAAATAATTCTTATTGCATTAGCTAGTAGGATGCACATCATTGCATAATAATGATTATGTTTCTATTATAGGACATTCATTGGCTTGATTCAACACACAATATTCAGTATATATGTTTAGACTGGTCTCTTAAAAAGTATCCACTGCCAATAAAATGCTCATGTCATATAACAAACATGGCTAATACATTTGTTTACCATCTAGTGATTATACCTTATCTTCAAAAATTTCTGTAATTTCTATTGGCTTTATATGTAGTAAATTATATTTTCACAAATTTGCAACAAACTGAGAGTGACAGACAGATGGAAATAAAAATTGCATTATTCCTACTAAGGTAAGCCAGTCAGAATACAGTGTTTTAAATTTATCACAAAAAAAGGATGAACTGATGCCAGAATTAGGTTAGAGGTAGTGATATAGGACAACTTCAGATCTCTGTCAGCAAAAGGCCTGTTAGAATACGGCAGAGGTAGTGCATTTTACAAATAAGTGTTTACAAAAAAGAGAATCAAAGTAGAATCTAGTCACCAGTATTTAGTTCTCCTAAACTCCACAATAAAATTAAATGGTCACTATTTGAAAATGTCAACCACTTATCCAATAGTAGAATAACATTTTTCCTTATCCCTTACTAAAACAAAAACAAGAACAAACACAAACCACCAAAATTTTAAAGTTAAATATTCTCTCTCTCTCTCTCTCTCTCTCTCTCTCTCTCTCTCTCTCTCTCTCTCTCTCTCTCTCTCTCTCTCTCTCTCATACACACACACTCATTAAAAGAATAAGTGCAAATTCACTACATATATTGGCTATGAAAAATAAAAAAACACCACAGTTCTCACTACAGACGGCTGAAGAGGCTGAAAAATTGTGACAAAACTATTTAACAGGCATGTACATTTAAGCTGTCTTAAACATTTCACATTGATATCATATCCTAATGAAGTAGTTTCCTTTTATTGCAGTAAATTTAATGGCTTAAACTAACACATAATTGTTATCCTATTGATAGGGAGGTTATAAGTATAGAATGAGTTTTACTGGTTTAAAATCAGTGTTTCAGAACTCCATTCTATCTGGAGACTACAGTAGAGATTCCATTCCCTTGACTTTTTTTTTTAATAATCTAGAAGCTACCTACATTCCTTGGCTTGTGGATCTTTCCTCCATCTTCAAGACCAGAAGCATTGCATCTTCCAATCTCTCTCAAAACCTTAGAAAGAGAAATTCTCACAATTTTATTCTACAATAATTTCTGTTACTGAGTCTGTGAATAATTTGGACCCACCCTGATGACCTAGAATAACCTCTTCATATCAATATCCTCAATTTGATCATGTCCACAAAGTCCCTTTTGTTATGATCAAGCTAGCATATTCACAGAAGCAGTGATTTGCCATGGAAAATTTGGGAAGATTTGTCTACTTCACTTAGTTATGTACTATAGCCTGGTGGGTATGAAGATGCACCTGCTCGTACCCGTAGTCCTAGACTGTATCAACTCAGAAGTGAAACACTCTAGTTAATTATAGATCAGAAATGTTATAATTAACCTTGAGTAAAAGACATAAAAATTCATTACCCATCCATGATAAAAAATAATAGACTAAACAGTCCAGAAATATACCCTTATATTCATGTTTAATTGATTTTTGACAAGGGCACCAAGACAATTCAAGAGGGAAAAAAAAATGTCCTTATAGTGAGTGCTGTTTCTGAATATCCACATGTAAAGTATTAATATGGATTCATCACATACCATATACAGAAATTAACACAAAATGAATCATAGACCTAAAGATATATAATTATTAAAATTTAGAAGAAAACAAAGGATAAATCTTTATATTCTTGAGTTTGATAATTATTTGTATAATTAATCAAAAGCACAATTAATAAAAAATGATACATTGGATATTATCAAATTATATTGTTAAATAACAACTTTAAATAAATGGTGGATGGAATAAAATCTTAATTAACTTATACTAATACATACAAATTTTGATTTATGATGATACTCATCCTAAACTTACATAATACAGTAATATGAGGTGATTTGAATAAAAATATTATTTTAAACAAGAAAGTGAACAGCCAACCTAAAAAAGGAGAAAATATTTTAAAATATTGTATTTGGTATCAGAGTACATAAATAATTTTGGCAATTAGATATTGAGTTCAAACATACTTTTATTTAAATTGAGGTAAATGATTTAAGAACAATATAAGTTTAGATGTGCAGTTTATTCATAAAATAAATAATAACACACTTGATGCACCGACAATTTTCTTTTTTACCTGTATTATGAAAGCATCATGTCATTATGTTATTTAAAATTCATTGGGAAAATAATAGACCACTCAATAAAAGGGGCTGAAACCCATCTGGGAAAATAGAAAGTCATATTATTTTACAGTATGACAAATTTCAGGAGGTTTCAGGAGTTAAATGTAAAACTAACAGCATATATTAAAGAATAGCAAAAAATAAAGATTTTTTTAGTAAGATAACTTGGGAATGATTTTCCTAATAATATTGAAAAGCTCAGAGAGCATTCACAATATAAATATGTCAGACTTCTGTTCAATAAACATTCTAATGTACATACACTAAAACTAAGGGACATTATTGGTAAAACAGAATTACTTAAAAGACAATTTAAGGTATTTTCATTTTAATTGATATTATTGAAGTAATATTGCATCATAACATCAGCTAGGTTTAAGGTGTGCATGAAAGTAAATCTACATTTCTAAATAATAGAGTAAGTTTACTACCATTTCAATATTTCCCTCACTATACAATTAATCCCCTTTACGTTGTTTGACCCCCCAATTCCTTCTCCCATCTCTTCACCCACTGATTTGTGTTTTTATTTTTGTTGGTGAAAAGTTTATTGTTTAATGTACTTCATTTTCTTAAAGTCAGTTTTGGTATATTTTACTTCATTCATTTTGTTCTATATCTGTTATGCAGGTGTTCATGTTCTGGCAGAGAAATATTCCACCTAATAGATAGTAGGAGGAAATCACGAGAAATCACAAGAGGTAAGGACATGATCTTTATTACACTCACCTCATGAGTCTCTGATGGCAGTGAGTCAGACATGCTTCCAGAAAGCTACAGTGCCACCAGCAGGTTGAGAGGCTCTTTAATAGGTGGCATCAGCAGAGGGAGGGTAGTGAGCAGGTCACAATAGCCAACCCCAACTGGGAAAGAACAAAGAACAGTCAAGTAGGCAAGGACAGCAAAATTCCAGGGGAGGACATCTCAGGTATAGTCAATGCATACTGAAGCAGTTATCTCAGAAAGTACATCTGTTAAATTCAAGTCCATGCTCAGCATTGGCTAGTTGTTTAGCTCACTTTCAAATTTGAGCATGGGTCAGTTCTCATGCTACCCTACATTATTTCTATACACCACATAAAAGTGAAATCACACCGTTTCTTTTTCTCCTCTGTTTTATCTCAGAAGGCATAATTCTTTCCAGGTCAGCCATGTTGCTGCAAATGGCAGGATTTCATCTTTTTGATACTATATAGTTTTCCATTATGTATATGTATATATGTCATGTTCTTTATTCACTTGTCGATCAGGGTCATTTACATTGTTTCCAGCTTTTGACTATTATAAATAATACTGTAATAAGTATGAGGAAGTATATAAATCTACAAATAAGTGTCATTTTGATTTTAGGGCAAATACCCTATAGAGGAATAAATATGAAATTTTCACTGTCTACCTTTTGAGGAATTTCCATACTGCTTTCCATAATGGTTGCACCAATTTGTATTACATTAGCAATATATTATATTCCCCTTTTATCCACATCCTCTCTACCACTTGTTTCCATTATTTTGGGTAATAGCCATTTTCACAGTTATGAAATGATATCTCATTGGTGTTTTGATTTGCATTTCCCTAATGACAAGAGAGGTAGAACTTCATTTCACCTGGAATTGGACATTTTTATGACTTCTTTAGAGAAGTGCCTATTAAGTGCCCATTTTTAGTGGGATTATAAATTTTGTTTTTGAGTTGTATGAGTTATTTATATATTTTAAATAGTAATCCATTGCCAGATGTATTATGTGCAAATATCTCTCCCATTCAGTAGAATGTATATTTGTTTTGATGATATTTTCTTTCAGTGTGCAAAAGCTCTTTACATTTAATATAATCTCATTTGTTTACTTTGGATTTTAGTCCCCTTACTATTGGAGTCAAGCTGCCAAAGATCTTTGCTCGATGTCTGTTCATGTTTTATGTATTTTATGAATTCTGACCTAACAGTTGTCATTAATCAACTTTGAGTTAATGTTTGTGTATTCTAGGTAGTAATCTAGTTTCAGCTTTTTGAATGTGACTCTCCAGTTTTCCCAACACTATTTATTGAAGAATGCTTTGTCTAAAGTTAATCGCATTCAAAAAAATCAACTCTTTTTTCATTGATTTTTTTGTATAGCTTTTTTATATATATTTTATTGATTTATGGTCTAAGTTTTCTTTCTTTACTTCAGCTAGATATTGGATTATTTTTTCTATTTCTAGTTGCTTTAGGTGAAGGTTTAGGTATTTTAAATTTTTATTTGTGATTCTTCATGTTTTCTAAAGTAAGATTGTTTCACTATAAATTTTCCTCATTACTGTTTTTACTGCATTTCATGGATTCTGATAAGTCATGTCTTAAACTTCACTTGACTCCAGGTGTTATTTAATTTCCTCCCTGATTTCCTCATTAGCCCAATAACTGTTCAATAATATTATTTTATTCTCCACTCCTTTAAGCTTTTCACTTCCTTCCTCTTTTGGTTGCTTTCCAGTTTGTTGCTATTATGATATTAAAAGATGATAAATATGATTTTGATCTCTGAAAATGTATTGAAACTTGCTTTGTGTTCCAACATATAATTCATCCTTGAGAATTTTCCTTGAGCACTCTAAAAGAATGTGCAGCCTAATGTTGTAGAGTGAAATAATCTCTATATAGCTATTAAGTTCATATTTTCTAATTTGTTGTTTCAATATATTTTTCTTTATAAATTTGTATTTGAATGATCTGTGTTTTACAGAGTGTGGAGTGTGAAATAACCCTATTATTATTGTGTTGCTCTCAATGTCTCCATTTAATCTGTTAATATATGTTTGATATATTTGAGTGCTCTTTTATTGGTTACATGTATGTCAATATGTGTTTTGTGTTTTTGTTGCATTAATCCCTTTATCATTATGTTATGAACAGTTTTATCTTTTTTATCTTTTTTTCTGGAAATCTCTTGTATTCTAGATGGAAATAGCAGTTCCTTCTTAGATTTGCCATTGACTTGTAGAAACTTTCTCCATCCCTTCACTTTAAGTCTATGCTTATCTCTAGATCTTATGGGAGTTTCTTGCAAACCATATACAATTGGATTTTGTTTCTTAATCCACCTTACCATTTTGTGATTTTTAATTGGTGAATTCGGTCCATTTATAGTCAGAGTCATTATTGGTATTTGAGGACTTGCCAATGCCATTTTGATTGTTGTTTTCTGTTTTTGTCTAGTTATCACCTTATATTTTTGAAACTTATTATATTTTATTTTTTATTGAAAAGTCTCTTAACATTTCTTGTTGTGGAGGTTTCATGTCAACAAATTCCTTAACTTTTCTTTGTAGGGGAAAATCTTGATTTCTTCCTTGAATCTAAGAGACATTTTTGGCTGCGTATAGTGTTCTCCACTGGTAATTTTTATCTTACAGGATTTTGAAAAATCACTACATCCTCTCCTGATCTGTTGAGTTTCTGATGAGAAGTCTCACAATAACTTAATTGGAATACATTTGTATGTTGCTTACATTTTCTACCCCTGGCCAACTTTAGAATGATTTCTTTACCTTTACTTTTGATAGTTTCACAATTTTGTGTCTCAGGGTAGGTCTTTTTGCAGTTAGATAACTAGGAACTCTGTTGGCTTCATTGACTTGTATGTTCACATCTTTCCCATTTGGGGAAACTTTCAGCTATTAATTATTTAAGAATGTTTTCTGTTCCTTTCACTTTCTCTTCACCTTTTGGGATGACCATTATTCTTATGTTGCCTTTCCTAATGAAGTTGAATATTTCTCGAAGTATTTCTTCACTTTTTACTATCTCTCTCTTCTTAGAGCTACCTGACTTCTTTCAACATTTCTGTCTCTCAGATCACTGATTCTTCCATCCATTTTGTCAATTCTATTTCCATAACATTCTTTGGTACACTTGATCACATTCACTGAATTCATTACTTACTGAATCTGTTAGCTTCTGTTGTAAAATATCAGTTTCTGCCTTCTGCTCCTTAATTGTATTATCTGAGAATATTGGCTTGTTTCTGAGTTTTTTTTTTCTCTCTGAATTTCTTTATTATTGCAACTTTGAATTCTTTATCAGCTATCCATGCCTTCAAAATTGGTTTTTATTAAGCTGTCACTTTTCTTGTCTTGTCATAATATCTCGAGGTGTCAAAATGTATTGTCTTCTATTTTACTTACTGCATGGGTCCTTGCTGCTGTATTGCTATTTTTTTACATTTAAAACAAAATTAAGTGGTGCTTTGTTTTGTTTTCTATTTTTGGCCATTACAGGCTTCCATAGTTCATTTTTATTGTGTCAGAGAGTAGAGGAAGACTGCTAAATGGAGTAAGGATATTTTGTTTGGGATAAAAGGGTAGCTGTTTTTGATCTGGTAGGAGTTGAGGAGACTATTTCTGCTGATACCATCAGGCAAGCCTGCCTTTTCAAATTTTCAGAACTGGGTCTAGTTCTTTACAGAAAGTGCTCCTGGAACTCCTCTCTGCTGAAGTCTAGGTCCTAAGGGCTGGAAGCAGGGGCTGGGGAGAGATTTGATATTCTTTCAATTGTGTTCCTTTTGTGTTCCCACCCCATGTGGAGGTTGAGGTCTTGTGACAAACCCCTTCTCTTTGCGAAATTCTCAGACCAGGTGTTTATGTCACAAGCAATCTTAATTCCTCCCTCTGTGGGGCTTGAGCTAGATCTGCTACTCCCTCATGACTGCTGCAGCTGCAAAAGCTCCACATAACACTGCAGTGGGCATGCCTCTCACATACACCTTCTATATCCCTGGTGTGTGCTGTTACTCTGTGTGATACTAATTGTATCAAGGTATGTTTCTTATAACCATATTTATTAAGAGCTTTATAATAAATGGGCTTGTCAAGTCTTATCAAATGCTCTTTCTAAATCTTGATAGAAAAATATGATTTCCCTTTTTTTATTTGGTATAGTATATTAATATATTTGTGTATGGTGAACCATCCTTCTGTCCCTGGAATTGGTCCTACTTTGTCATGGTGGGTGAGTATCTTAATGTTCAAGATTTTTTTTGTATCTATGTTCATTAAAGATATTGATTTATAATTTAAGTTTCCTCTATGTTATTGACTACTTTTGATATTATTATGATGTTGACTTAATAGAAATTATTTTATAAATATTTTCTGTTCTTCAATTTTCGGAAAGAGTTTGAGAGGAGTAAGGCCTTAAATCCTCCTCTTAAGTTTTCATAAAGCTCACTAGTTCAGCCATTGTCCATGTACATTTATTTTGGGGGAGAATTTCCTTGTCTGTGGAATGTCTGTTCAGGGCAGTCTTGGTAGGTTCTTTAATTCTAAGAATTAGTCCATGGCCCCCAGGTTGTCTAAGTTAATGACACGCAATTTATGAATTGTCTTTTGGAATGTGTTCTCTTTTTTTCTAATTCTGGTTAATTTTCTCTATTTTTAGAGTTTCACCCAAAGTTTTAACAATTTTGTTTATCTTTCAGAGAACAAACTTTTGGTTTCATTGATCTTCTGCATTGTCATTTTGATATCTGTGTCTTTTTTCTGGTCAGATTTTTTACTATTTCTTTCCTTATACTGAATTTTGAGTTCATTTGTTCTTTTTCTAGTTAAGTTTATAATTCAAGAGCCCATTTATAGTTTTTCATAATTCATAAGGTATGCCTGAATTGCTATGAACTTCCCTCTTAGTACTGCTATTGCTGCATTCCATAAGTTTTGATAGCTCATGTCTTCATTCTCCTTTTTTTCTCTCTCTCTATTTTATTAATTTCTCCTTTGATTTTTAATTTTACTCAATAATCATTCAGAACTGTGTTATTTAGCTCCACACATTTTGGATTTTTCTGCTTTTATTTTGGGGTTGTATTCTTGTTTTATGCCATTGTGATCAGAGAAGATACTTGATATAAATTCAATCTTAATAAATTTATTGACACATTATTTTCCAACATATGGTAATTCCTTGAGAATATTCCATTAACAAAAGTCCAAACATTTTGAAGAACTTAAGCTGAAGAATGAGATATGATTGAGAATGTTTTATATAATTATTCAAAGTTATAATGGATTAATTTAGCCTGACTTGAAATAGAAGTGAGTAAAAAGAATCAGTATTTTTTCTATTTTCTATCACATAACACAAATAATAGCCATGGTTATTGATATTTCCATTAACACCAATAACTTTGAAGTAGATATCAAGGGATTTGTTTTCAGAGAAATTTTAACTCAGACTCCGCTGAAGAAAAATCATGACTGTTGACAAGTCATCTTCATCTCATAATCCTGTGGTGTTTTAACTTTTCCATGAAGATAAACTTTATAATATTAATTACTGAATTAACTGAATAATTATCAGGCCCTTGCTATAATCTTATCAGTGTTTTATACTCAGGTGAAGCAATACTAAATATATACATATTTCATATATTTCAATATACAGTAAGGGTCATAGAAAGGATTAAATAAATTAATCTATTCTCTTTGCAACATCATAAACATAGTGAACTTAAATAGAAAAGACAGTATTACTTTTATGTGCTTGTACTCACTCTCCTCCTAATTTTTAATGTTATAAAATGCCTATGTTGGTTTAGCTGCATTTGTTCCCATGAGACATTAATTATATAGACTTGTATATTTCATACCCTGAAGAGATTACTCATAAAATTACTTTTGTATGGGATATGCTTATACTAATCATTTATTGGCAATATTTAGAATTTGAATCTGACTTTGAAAATTACCGACAAATAAATATATTGATATCACTCACAATTATATTACCTATTTACAAAACTGTGTCCATCTCTGTCTACTAGTGTTTTGCTAACCAATGTTTTCAATAGTTCTGATATCAGTTTTATAGATTTTTAAATTTTACCCTTTTATTTGAAACAATAAAATAAATGAAAGCATGGGGAGCAATCTTAAAATATTTAAGATTTGTTTCTGAAAAATAATCTGAAACTTTAGGCTGCCATGTATTACGAATTGGCTGATTAAAATGTTGAACAACTTATTTGTTGTTTTCATTCCACATGATCTTAATGATTTTAGAATGCTATTTTCTTGAAATTTTTCAGACCAGAGAAAAAATAAATTTTCTTGAGAACATGCTGTTCTTAAAGTGAGCAAGACAGTGTGAATCATAAAGTTCTCGCTTAATTTTGTGCATATTATTGAATCGTTTTCCACAACTTTTGTTACATTCAAAACAGAACACTGACAGTAAGACAACAGAGACAATGGTAGAAATAGTTTATACAACCAAAACCAAATAAGCAAATAAATAATAGTTCTTTCTTCTCTCCCTCTCTCCATCCCTCTCTCCCTACTCTCTTTGTTCAAATTATTCTCTTCTCCTTTCCTTTATCTCTTTAAAAAGAAAAACGATATAATAGAAATCCCAGGGACAAATATACACATATATACTCACTGATTTATGATCCCAGCACCAGTGTGAACTACTTTTCAATAATGGTGCTAAGGCAATTTTATACATATATATATATATCCATAAAGTCATGCTCACTGAATGAAATGACAGAGTATTTAAAAAAGTTAACTAGAGAAGATATTTGCATTACCTATACATGCAAATGATTCACATGCTCATAGATATATATATATATATGCTAAATGCAAACAAAAATGTGAGCAACTCAATTATTTCAAATGAGTAACAGATTTTAGCAGATACTTCACAGAGGATATTAAAATGATTGGGAAAAATTTTTGAAAACTGCTAGAGGTCATTAATCACCTGAAGAGTGTCAATTAAAGCTATAGTAAGATATTGATATATATGCATCATTTTGAAAAAAAAGGAAAAAAATATGACAAATGCCAAGTTAGTGAGGATTAGGAGTAATGAGAACACTTATACATTGCACATAGACAAGCAAATGGTACAAACACTTTGGAAAGCTAATACTTTCTATGTTTAACATATTATGAACAATTCTCCAAATTAATAAACAGAAGTCATAAGGGCATAAGTCTACAAAATATGTGCACAAGATATTCACAGGAGATTTATTCCTAAAAGTTAAAAAATGGAAATCATTTAAGTGTACACAAAAAGAAAATGGATATATAATGGTATTGTTAAAAATATTAAAATAATTCTACACAGCAATACAAAAAAATAACTGTTACTCGTGACTAGGTGATGACTCTCATAAACACAATAATGAATATTAGAAGCCAGATGAAAATCAGACACAGTTTTATACATGTGAAGTGTAAGTACAGACTGAAATCAAAATAGAATGACCTGTTGGAGTAATATAGACTGTTAGTGCATAAGGAAAATATAGGGTACGGAAAGCATTCTAAATCTTGATCTAAGTGGTAATTACAGAGGTGTTATATACATAAGATATTTAAACTATATTTTTGAGTTAAATGCACTTCACAGTTTTATGGACATTATTTATCAATTTAAAATATTCAGCTTATTTAGGTATAAGATAAAAGATCTTATTTTCTTTGGGATTATCTCTTCCAATCCTGGTGCATAGCCTATCCATTTGTTTAGGTACTCTTTATTTTCAATATTTTCTTTCTTAAAAAACATATTGTACTATTCATTAGATATTTCCCATGTGCTATTTTCCCAGTGTATGCTTTGGTTTGTATTGCTATTATAATTTTTTTTTCTTTTTTAAATAGAGGAAGGAAGTTGGGAATGAAATCATGTAGGCAGGAAAGAAATAGAAAAGAGGAGGAAGAAACATTTTTAAAATTAATTTGTTTCTCTTTTGGGTTTTCACCCAGCCCCAGTCAAAAAAAAAGAAACTGGATCCACTATTCATGGTCTGCACATTAGTAGTCTCAGCTTTCTGAGCCACCAGGGATGCCTAATATTTTAAAAACTTTTGCAACTAATGGCAACTTCAGATTTATCTTTTTCAGTTTTTTTCTTCTTTTTCTTTTTCTTTTTATGCCTATTTACTGAAACTGGTAACTTCAAGATATTTTGAACAGATGTGATAATCTGGGGTGTTTCTTTCTGATTTTCATTCTTCAGAGAAATGCTTTCAGTACTTTGCCATTAATTGTGATTAAGTTCTTTGTAGATTCTTTTTGCGCATTAAAGATGCTCTCTTCTAATTTTCATTTTGTTAGGACATATCTTTGTCATGCATATCTGTCGAATTTTATCAAATATTTTTCTTCATCTACTGTGAGGAAAATTATTGTTATTTTCTATTATTTTAATTCTTAAGGAAACATTTAGGCACAAATGAAGAAAAATAGGCAAGCAGGCAGGAATAAAGAGGAGGAAAACAGTACATTTTATTTTATTTTATATTTTATTATTTTATTTATTCACTTATCATGTTTGTTGCCCCCAAACATGGTCAAATATAGGATATTTGTGATATGTCTGGACTACCCTAGGCTGAGGTGGCAGACTTCAACAGCTAGGTCACCAAGGTGTACTAATTCTTTATTATTTTATCATTGTGGCATATCAATTGTAATGCAATAGATGTAGCTGTGGTTTTCTTTGCACTTTTGTTGGCTGACATTTTTAAGACTTCTTAAGACAAATTTATTTTGTTAGGTATTTAATTATTTATTTTAGAAGAAGGAAGCAGGCAGGAATGAAGGCAAGTAGGCAGTCAGGAGAGAAAAGAAGCATCTATCTATACATTTAATTGCTTATGTTGATTGTCCCTGATCATGATCTGGTCTTTCAAGATTCATATAGTTAATAGCTATCCCGTGCAGTGACTTTTTTAGGGTTTCTTATCAGTCTTGAACTATATTTATACACACATTTAGACAATTCCTATTATCTTATCAATTTCAATATTGTTTCTTCCCAGTCTCATTTTTGTCTTCCATAGGACTCTAACTGCATTATATCACCAATTTAGCTGCCATAGTATATTCTACTATAATTAGTTCTCTTTTTCCTTCACCCTTTAGTTCACTCATTCTTTCTTGTGGTATGCCCAAGAAGACAAGAGAGACTAAATTCACAAGAAGTTGGATTATGCTTTTGTAGGAAGTACATATGCTATTAATGGTATAACCTACTATACTTTCAAAAGAGACCTAATTATTTTCTAGAGCTTTTTATTTCTGGAAATTCTTTTGAAAATTTCAGCATTTTTTTTTTTCCTTTCCTTCAGTGCATTCAGATTATGAAAAGCTCAGTTACTCTGGTAAGTGTCTCTTTGTCTCACTTCCTAACTTAGTGCATGTTTTAAGTGGAAAACTGGCATTGCACCAGTGTAATGTTGCTGGACTTCCCTTATTACAAGGTGAATGTCCATCCCTCAATTTCCTGGCTACATTGACGATCCAAATTCAAATTAATATCTACCTACCATTGAGAAATTACCAAAATTTTGCACTTAGAAATAAAAAGTACTTTTCCCAAATTTGCTTTCTACATTCTTGATCTTTATATGTACCAAGACTAGCAGAGATACTGAGGTGGAGAAAGAGACTATAGAACTGAGACAGGAGACAAAAGAAAACAAAAAACTGAAAATTGTCACTTTCCAGTCAAGTATGAAAAACGGAACATTTTGCAGTTTGAAACAAGACCAGATGTTGTTCAACCCCTCCCATTTATCGAAGTCAAGGACAGACCATCCTGTTAAGACATTCCGACTCCCTACCCTACTATGAACAGCACGTCAGGTGGCCTTATCAGGACTCCACCCCATCCCACCATGCTTGCTGAAACTTCCCCTTTAAAAACCTCTCTTCCTAAGCATAGGATGGTCTATCCTCTGAAAGGAGTTTCCCAGCCTGCACTTGAGACAATGGAGTCTCATTTAGAGCCCATCTGGCTCTCTTGTCTCTGCCTCTTATTGTCCAACTGGCTTACAAAAACATTGCAGTACATCTTTGCAGTTGCTTTTCTGCATTCAATTTTTCAGAGAAAAAAATGAGGTTTATACTCTTCTGATGATCCAATAGAGATTATTACTTTTTTTTAATTTGTACTGTTTTTTTAATTTATATTTCTAGATGACTTTCAACATAATTTATTTGCACTTCAGTTTCATTTCACCTGCAGCATAACTTTGCAGTTCCCTCTCATTAAAACTTTCACCCCTCAAGTCTTCTTGTCTGACTCTAGTGCTCTTAGGTTCCACCAAACACATGTATGTATATGTATATGTATATATACATTAATGGTATCTGTTTTTTTTTGTTTGTTAGGTTGGTTGATTTTAGTGGTAGCAATACTATTATACTGCAAAGTACTCCATCAAGAGCAGAAACCATATTAAATGATTTTATTTGAATTTTGAAGTAGTTAATGACAGCTTTAAGGCTAAATATCAGGCTCAATGTCACACATTAATAAAATATTTGGTAACCTCTTTAATAGCATGGCTAGGAATAATTATTCTGATTTGGGATTGGCACTATTTCATCTGTTTTTCTGCATTTCTGTAGACAAGTATGTATATGAGTTCCATATGCTTAACATAGCATAGCTTCAAAAGTTGCAGTAGAGTAGGATATAAACTAGACTTTTGTTAGTAATTAAACAATGCGAAGCTTAACATCGTATTTTTTAGTTTTCAAAGTCAAATGCAAATTTGAAACAAATACCAAACTCTTTTGTTATGAAACCTAACTACATTATTTTTAACATAAAGCAGTTTTCATCTGAATTACAGAGGTATCAAAATTTTAGACTCTAACAAACTCTAATAAGATAATAAAATGATTTGGAAAATGTCTTCTTTGTTATTTTGTAAAGTTGTTGCACAAAGATGATGATATTTCTTATTTCTTTGGGAGAGTTCCCCAGTGAATTTAACATACCTGTTGAGAAGATAGCTAATTCATATTCAATCAGATAAACAGATAAAATTTGTAACATACTATATATTTTCTTGCTATAGTTATTGTTTTACAATTTTATACATTTTATCTTTGTATTTGGTTTCTGCTGCTTCTTTCTATATGATATGCATTGAGGTTCTTAAAGCAAAGTGCTATATTTTTATTTTCAATATTGCCCTCTAAATAATAACATTGCATAAATTCTGTTCTTTCTAGAACATTTTAAACATGGGGCGTCTTCTCATTCTGGTGAGAGGGGTAAGGCAAGAAGCAAACCCTTAAATCTTTCTAGCACATTTCTTTACAGTTGACCTCATAACCTTTAAAATTTAACCACTTGAACTGACAAAACACAACAAACTGCAAGACCATAGTTGAAATGATTATGGGAATGATCAAGGTTGTTTTATTTGCAAACTTTGCCAGAGAGAAAAAGACATGGTTCTAAAATCTCATAAGGAAGTTTGTTGCCAGGAAATTTTCAGCTCAGTTTTGTAAGCTGTAGCATACCACGTCTGTATAAGGTTGAAGAGTTTATCTGAAATGAGCTTCTGAACCTTTCAAGGTTTCTAACATAGTTTTGGTACAAAACATATTTTCCTTTGTCACAATCTGGAATGTAGAAATACCCTCATATTGAACCAATATCAAAAGTGACAGTCAGTCTGGTATTAGCAAAACATTTAATTTTTTTAATCTATCAATCAAATAAATGAAAGGGAATTTGATGGATTATGCCCATATGCCAGTGTGCTAATGCATTTTGTTTGTCAATAAAGAATACTCACAATCATGAGTCACAGTATAGCGTATGTATGTGTATGTGTGTATGCACATGTGTGTTTGCATTCTCTTTCTAGAGTAAACATATTTAACTCTTTCATCAAGACATAGACTATATTTGTTAGTTTTAATTCTGTCTACCCCATAAATTAAGGATACCATTTTCCTTAGAGTAAAAAATGATGCTAGATTACTATAGTCAATTTTGTGCTCAAATTATATGTAGTACTGAAAAATATGGATGAAGAAATCAAATTATAAAAAAAATCTGAAGTGACTGAATAAAGTAGTACTTATACATCAATTTATTCTAAACATTTTACTATTTTATTTTGAAATGATTTTAGTTGTAAAAAAGAATACTAAGATAATATATTCAGTTTCTATATGACCTCCCATTAGCTTCTTATGTTAACATCTTGCATAATCACAATGCATTTACAAAAACTAGGAAATTAATTCTGTTACAGTATTATACTACAAATTTTACTTAAACGCAACATTTTTTCCAGCAATGGCATGTTTCTGTTGCTAGATCCAATCTTAGCTACTACATTACAGCTTGTTATTATGCACTGTTAGTCTCTATAACCTGAGTTTTAAAAAAATTCTTATCTTTTGAGATCTTATACTTTAGAAAAGCATTTGTCTAGCGTTTTGCAGAAAATTCTAAAACAAGGCTTTTTCTAATGATTTCTTGTGATTAGACAAGTGTAATAGGCTTGGAAATGAAGATTGCAGAGGTGAAGTACCATTTTCATCACATCATAACAGGACAACAAAACCCAGAAATAACCCATAAAATTTCATATGCCTAGATTTCCAGGTACCTGCCCTGGGCCAGAATTTTGTAGAGGTGAGAGAAGATGGTGGTTAAGCTCATTGCTGCTTTATGTTTTAGGGATACATATAAGCTTTTTTTCTGAAAAGTATGCAAGCAGGTATTCCTACAGCACCAAAACAACTCAAGAACAACAACTACATTGAGGCGATCTATGAAGGAATGGCAAACACATAAGCACTTAAAAGTGGTTCTGGAGGGATATATGTTGTAGTAGCAGAAATAACAGTGAAAACAGTAGCCGTAGGTACAGCTATAACAGCTGGTGCAATGATGCAGAGTCAGCCAACAGGACCTACTAACAGGGAAGTGGCTTGAGTCCCAGGGAGTGTGGAGCAAAGGTAACTGGTGACACATACTCTTGAGTGAAACGCAAAGAAAATGATTTGCATCAGGACACCAGCTACCACTTGGACCAGAAGTCCAGCAAAGAGCACAAGAGAAAGAACTACACACCTCCTTTGCCACCCAATGGAAAACATGATACAGCTGAGAGGAGGTCCATCACCATAGCAGATGGACTGCTGAGTTCAGTTTTGGGAACTGTGGAAGAGGGTTGATCCAGTGATACCAAATGAATAGGCTCTAAATATTCTTGCAGTCCATAACAACAGCTGCTCTTCTCCCACTGCTCATGTGACCCTTTCCCACCCAGCAGCACTCCTCTACTTCTCTGACTCAAGAAGAGATCCTTACTAAGGAAACCTACTAAGGTCAAAAGCATAAAACAAATCCAGAGTGCCACCTGTCTAGAAGACGAAAAATAAACAGCTCTTCTACAATAACCATTCTGCAAGGGAAAAAAGAGGAAAATATATACTATATATATAAATATATTATATATATATATAGTTTGAAATATCAAATTATAGATTCATAAGGTGTTAACAACACCACAGAAACCAATTTTGAAGACAAGGAAGATTTTTTTTGTCTTTTTAACAGATAAAGAATGCAAAGTAGCACTCATAAAGAAATTCAAATATCTGTTCAGGGAAAATAAAACAGTTCAAAGGACTACAAAAGGACTCAGAAAGACAAGTCAATGAGCTAAACAATACAACTGAGCAAAAGGCAGAAATTGAAGTTTTACAAAATAAGCTAACAAAGAATTGGGAAATAACAAATGTAATAAATAAAGCCAGGACTACCAAAGAAGTTATGGAAAAAGAATTGATCAAATGGAGGAAATGATAAATGTTCTGAAAGATGGAAATGTAGAAAGAAACCAGGTGAAGGAGAAAAACTGATTATTAAAGAAAATGAATTCTCCAAGGGCTATCCAATTCCATTAAGAAAGGTAGCATAAGAATAATGGTTTTCAAGAAAGCAAAGAGAAAAAGAAGGGGAGACAGAACATATTCAAAGAAATAATTGCTGGGCATTTTGCAAACCTGGAGAAGGATATTAAAGTTAATGAGGCCAACATAACCATTTATCTAAATTCAAATAGCCTACACCAAGGAATATAATGGTAAAAAAGTACAAGATAATATTAAAGATGACAGAGATAAAAGGCAAGTAACATATAAACCCATCAGACTTACCAACAGAAGCTCTACAAACCAGGAGAGAATGAAAAAATATACTCAAAATGTTTCAGGATAAACATTTCCAGCAAAGATTACTATATCCTGCCATACTCTCAGATACAAGAAAGAAATAGTTTTCCCTGACAAATAAATGAAGGCAATTTGATGACATGAGACTTCCCCTACAAGAAATGTTAAAAAATGTTCCTCTATCTAAATCAAAAAGAAATTTTAAAAAACCTAAATACAGCAATAGACAAAACCAGAAAACAAAAATAAAAATGATGGTAACAAATCCTCAAATAAGAACAATCACTATGAAAGTATATGGACAGGATTAATCAATTAAAAGGTGTAGAATGACTAAATTAAACAACAAAACTCAACTATATGCTGTTTGCAAGAAACTCAAACTATAGAGAAAAATTTAGATTTAAAGCGAAGGTGTAGAAATATGTACTCCAACCCAATGGTGAATCTAAAAAAGCCAGAGTCGCTCATCAGATAGAAAAGACTTGCAGCTAAAAAAAGTAACAAAGATAAAGATGTTCATAATGATAAAGGTATAAATAAAACAGAAAGACATAAACATATTAATATATATGTAATTGATTTAGAAGCACCCAAATATATCATGCAAATATTAGCAGACCTAAAGTGAGAATTGATAGCAACTTAAAAATAGTAGAGAAGTTTAAAATCTCATTATTTGTAAAAGATCTTCCAGGTAGAAAATCGACAATGAAACAATATCCTTAAATGAGATCGGTTCTCTCTCTCTCTTTCTCTCTCTCTATATGCTTATATATGTATGTATATGTATGTAAATGTATATGTATATGTTTACATGTGTATATATTTTATATATACATATATGTGTGCATCTAGAGAGATTGATACAGGATAGATAATTAAAGTACGTATATTAATACTTAAATATAGATATAAGTATTTAAACTAAGTATATATGTATACCCTAAAACAATAGACTATATATACATTCTTTATAAGCACTTATGGAATAATCGAAATATTAGAACATATTCTGGGACACGAATCAAGTCTCAATAATTTTGCAAAGATTGAAATCATAGCATCTTTTGAAATTACAAGGACATCAAAGTAGAAATCAACTCAAAGAAGAAAGAGGAAGATTTTAAAAAACTTGGAGAATAACCATCTTGTTGAACAACTATTAGGTCAATAAGGAAATCAAGGGTGAAATCTAAAATTACCTGGAATTTGTTCATGGTTTCTATTTCTTCCTGGTTTAGTCTTAGAATGTTGTATGTTTATGCAAATGTGTCCATTACTTCTAGGTTAGCCAAATTGTTGTCATATAGGTGTGTGCAGTATTCTCTTGTGACCCTTTGTATTTCTACTGTATCAGTTTTGACTTCTCATTCATTTCTGATTTTATATATTCATGTTTTCTTTTGCCTTAGTGAGTCTGGCTAGTAGCCTATTTCCTTTATTCTTTCAAAAAAAAAGCTAATTATTCTTTCATTGATTTTGAATAGAGTTTCTGATGTATATTTCATTGATTTCTGCTCTAAGTTTTTTTTCCTTTCTTCTACTAGATTTTTTTACCCTTATTTTTCTAGTTTATTTTGGTGAAGATTTAGGTTCTGATAAGGCCTATGTTCATTTTCTTTTGACTCCAGTTATTTTTTACCTTTCATTTTTCATTGACTCAATAGTTGTTCAATAACATGCTTTTTTAAAATTTATTTATTGTAGTAATTATTCTACACATTAAAATAATTTTATATGTATAGGTTTCCCACTGCTTAGCTATATTTCAACACACCATGCCCTCCACCAAATCACCAAGTGTTCTTCCCCATTGTCCAGTGGACTCCACCACCATTTGCCCCTGCCCACCCCATTCTCTTTTGGTAACCTCGGTTCTGTTGCAAATATTTCAAGGTTGGTTATTTTTCAGCTGTTTCTTTGTTTTGTCTAGCCACATTCCACCTATAAGTGAGGTCATCCGGTATCTATCTTTCTTCTTTTGACTTGTTTCACTTAGCATAATCCCCTCTAGTTCCACCCATGTTGATTCGAATGACAGGGTTTCATCTCTTCTAAGGGCTGTCTAGTATTCCACTGTATATTTGTGCCATATCTTCTTTATCCATTTATCTGATGTTGGGCACTTAAGTAATTTTCAGTTCTTAGCTATTGTGAATAGGCCTGCAATAAACATGAGGGTGCTGAATGCAGCAGAAGGTTGGGCTATGCTTTTTAACCCATTCAGCCCCTCTGTGTCGTTTGACAGGTGAGTTCAGTCCATTAACATTTAGGGTGATTATCGATATACAGCTTCTTAGTATCATTTTATAATTTGTCTTTTGTATGTTGCTCCATATGATGACATTGTTCTCTTTCTCTTTTTAGGTTGGATGGGTATAGTTATGTTTTAATTGAATTTTTATTTTGTTTTCTTCTTTGCTTTCTCCCTGGGGATGTATTTTGAGATTACCCTGAAGTTAGCATTTGCAGTTCTATGTTTACTACCTAATTTTACTTGAAAGCATATTAGTCTTCCACTTATTCTAATTACCCAAATAATTGTTCTCTTCTCTTCCACCCCACTTTCAATATCCGCTGTCTTACTGTTTTTCTGTGTGGTTTCTTTATGCTTTATGGAGAATCCTTTAATATCTTTTGCAAAGCTGATTTTGTGGTGATGTACTCCTTTTAACTTTTGCTTGTCAGAAAAGGTTTTTGTCATTCCTTCATTTCTGAATGATAATCTTGCTGGATATAGTATCCTAGGTTGAAAGTCCTTTTCTTTCAGCACTTTGAATATACTAGCCATTCCCTTCTGGCCTATAGAGTTTCATTTGAAAAGTTTACTGACAGTCTTATGGGGATTCTTCTGTAAGTGACATGTTTTTCTCTGGCTGCTTTTAGTAGTCTTTCTTTATCTTGGATTTTTTGACAATCTTATGATAATGTGTCTAGATGTATTTCTTTTTGGGTTTCCTTTATCAGGAACACTTTGAGCTTCATGAGTCTGTAAGTTTGCTTCATTTCACCGATTGCTAAAATTCTCATGTATTATTTCTTCAAATATGGTTTCTTCCCCCTTTTCTCTCTCTTCCTCTGGGACCCCAATGATGTGAATATTGTTCCTTTGGTTGTTATCCTAGAGGTCTCAAATACTGACTTCAATTCTTTGAATTTTTTATCTCTTTGCTGGTTTGCTTGATTGAGTTTCTCTGTCTTGTCTTTCAGATCAGTGATTCTACGGGATGCTTCATACATCCCTCTATTGAGTTCTTTAATTCAGCCATTGTGTCTCTTACCTGTTTGATGTCTTGTTTTAATTCTTCTCTTTGTTTCCTGACATTCTTGTTTATTGCCTCTACTGATTTCTAGATTCTCATGAGTGTGTTAATCACTTACGCTAAATTCCTCTTCAGAGAATTTGCATATGTCTGCTGTATTAAGATTTTCCCCTGAGTTTTTGATTGGAGCTATCATTTCACATATATTTCTCTGTACCTTTGCTCTATTCAGCATTCTGTTAATATTTCTGAGCCTTCAATTTCCCTGGCGCTGGGTAGATTTGACTTGCCCAGGATTGGCAATCAGGCTGCAGTTTCGCTTCTACCCACAAGGTGGCACTAGCAGGCAGTGTTGAGGCTTGGAACTGCCTTCTTGCTGTATTCCAGGGGGTGGGAAGCTCAAGGGGTGGGATTTCCAGTGGTTGAATATGCGGTGGGTGGGATTTCTGCTCAATGGACCCCAGGATCTGGTGCAAAAATAGTTGTGGAAGGAGTTTGAGCTCTTTGCCTGATTTCCAATTATGGCTGCGCCCAGCACAATTTTACCACATGGGTTCAGCTCAACTCCCTGTGGGTCGCTCGCTCTTCTTTCCCCCTCCCATGCTGGTCCTCTGTGGCTCCACCTCTCAGCCCCAATGGGACTGCCTCTTTCTGCCTCTGCAGCTGGTCCAGAAATCCCTAGCTTCCGCACCAATGAGCGTCCAGAGACTCTCCAGCTCTGTCCCAAACCCAAATCAGCCTTTTAGTTGAGAACCACACCAGGTGCCCTCGCCCACTATTAGTCGTCAGCCAATCCGTCTCCAGTTGAAGTGCTGATTGTTTCCCTGTGTTTGTCTTAGGAAAACAGGTGATTTTTTTTGTTTTTTTTCGGTGTCTGTGGGGAGCGACCTGAAAGTGCATCCTATCAAGTCACCATCCCGAGGTCGATTTCCTCAATAACATGTTTCTTATTCTCCGCTCTTTTGTAGTTATTGCCTCCTTCCTCTTTTAATCATTCTCTAATATGATACCACTGTGACATGAAAAGATACTATATGTAATTTCCCTCTTCGAAAATTTATTGAGACGACTTTTTTACTAACTTATGGCCTGCCATTGGGCAATTAATTCATTTGATACATTTATATTCTACGGTATGAATGATTTCCATTGTAGTATTAGCTAGCACCTCCATCACTTTATTTCTTTTTTGTTGGAAACAATTGATATCATATCATCAAATTTTATGTTTATATTATTATCTATAATGACTCTACCGCACATTTATCTCCAGTTGTTATTTATCTACTAGTTGCCAGTTTTTACACTCTAAAAACATATCTCATATTCCTCCAATGTTCAGCCCATGATAAACATCATTTTGTTTTATCTATATAGGTTTGGCTTTTTTATATTCCACAAATGACTTGACATTATACAATAACTGTCAGATTTACCTTACTTAGCATAATATTTTTAAACTCCATCAATATTATTATCAATAGCAAAATTTCATTTCTAATGACTGAATATAGTATTCACTCAATCTCTAATTCTAAAAATATTCTTGGGAAGAGCACAAGTGATATCCAGGTTTTAAATTCAATGAAAAATTTTAAGTGTCCTCATTTTTTAAATAGTAAAATTTATTTTTTATTTTTGTTCACAATGCTATATTCATTTTGGGATATTGAAATTTTATCTCAGTCTATGTTTTACACCACACCCACCAGGAGAGTTCCAGTGTCCTTTATACCACCATTTTCCCTCTTTTCTTCTCACCCAATCCCCTCCTCCATAACCACAGTCCTGTGTCCTGTTCTTTATTGTTGGGATTTGTATATTCATTTCGGCATATTGAGTAAAGCCATCCTATGTTTCTCTTTTTCTTTCTGACTAATTTTAACATGATCCCCTCCAGTTCCATTCAGATTGTTGCAAAGGGCACAATTTCATCTTTTTTTATTAGTAGCTGCATAGAATTCCATTAAGTATATATATTGTAGTTTATATCCAGTCATCTGCTGGTGGGTATTTGTTTTTTCCCATGTCTTGGCTGTTGTGACCTGTGCTGCTCTGAACACCATGGGGTGATATTTTTCAGATTACATATTTTTTTTGTTCTCTAGGTATATGCCCAGGAGCGTAATTGCTGGATTAAATGGTAGGTCCATCTTTATTTATCTGAGGAATCTTCATACTATTTTCCAAAGAGGTTGTACCAATTTACAATTCCCAAAAACAGTTTCTTTTTCACCATACCCCTTCCAAAACCTGCTATTTTCAGTCTTTTTGTTATAGACCATTTTCACTGATGTGAGGTGCTATGTCATTGTGGTTTTTATTACATGTATCTGATGATGAGTAATGTAGAACGTATTTTTCATTTGTCTGTAGGCCATCTGTGTGTCTACTTTGGATAGGTGTCTATTCAGGTGATTTGTCCACTTTTTGAGTCAACCATTTACTTTTTTTATTGTTGAGGTATATGACTTCCTCATATATTTTGGTAATTAAACTCTAATATCATGTATATTCTGTGAATATCTTCTCCAATTCTATGGTTGTCTTTTTGTTTTAATGGTGGTTTTCTTCTCCGTGAATAACATTTTCAGTTTGATGTAGAACCAATTGTACAGTTTTGCCTTGTATTTTCTGTAGCATTCCTTCCTTAAATATGTCTGATGTTGAGGTCATGAAGAGTTTGTCCCACATTTTCTTCTAAGTTGTTGTGGTTTATGGCCTTATGACCAGACCTTTTGATTAATTGTGAATTAACTTTTATGTATGTCAATAATGAGTAACCTAGTTTTTTTCTTTTTTTTTTTTTGGCAAATCCTTCTCCAGTTTTCCAACACCATTTGTTGAATACATTCCTGTCTCCGTTACATACTTTTGGCTTCTTTGTCATAGTTCAGCTGTCCACATAGGTTTGGCTTTTTTCCTGTGCTCTTGATTTTATTCCACTGATCAGTAGGTCTGTCTTTGTTGCACTGCAATAAAATTTGATGATGACTGCTCTTTACTATAGTTTGAAGTTAGGGAAAGTGATTCCTCCATTGTTCTTTTCTTCTCTTTAGATACATTTGGCTATTCAAGGACTTTTGTGGACCAAGACAAATTTTAGTATTGTTTATTCAATTTCTTTGAAATAATGACCCTGGGATTTTGATGGGAATTATTTTAAACATATATATTGCTTTGGGTAGAATGGCCAATTTTACTATATTAATTCTTCCAATGCATGATCTTGGAATGCTTTTCCATCTCTTCGTGTCTTCTGTTTCTTTTGTTAAGGTCCTGTAATTTTCATTATAGATGTCTTTCACCACCTTTGTTAAGTTTATCGCCATGTATTTGATCTTTTGTGGTGCTATTGTGAAAGTATATATATGTGTATATACATATATATGTATAGATAGATACACACATATATATACATGAATGCATACACATACAGATGTATATAGATACACATACATGCATGTATACATGTGTATATAATTATCAAACTCTCCAAATTAGAGCAAATCTCATTTAAAGTAAATTTTTTGATAATTTATCAATTCCTAGAATTAAATTTGTGCCTGATACAAAGAGGTGCTCAATAGATGACAAACTAATGAAGTAATCTGATAAAAACTGGGAGCAGAGAGAAATATACGCAATTCAGTGAAACCAAATATATCAAACTGTAGATGAAGTCAACTCTACTTTTAAAGATTTAAATTTTACAATAAACTTTCTATTCATTTGAAAACTACGTAATATAAATCAGTTGCAAATATCCAAGATGGGCCTAAATATTTTGGGAAACTCTCCTAGTAGTTATAGTTCTTTCTCTTGAAATTTATATTGGAAACTGTACATGACTGATCATAGACATGGTTAGATTTGTATGTTTATTTGCTTTGTATGTGTGTGTTTAACATATCCAAATATAAAAGTAAATATGAAATCAATACTTTTTTTCAGAAGAAATGAATGCACTGTCAAAATCAAGTTGTCATTTTTAAGGTAACTTTAAAAACTTTTATAATTTATTAAATAAATCATAGGATTTTTCATTTTGAGTTTACTCTTGACTTTTATAATTTTAACAGTTTTGAGTTATATAATTAGTAAAGAAGATAAACTTGGTCTTAGTGAAAGACCATTGACATGCCTTGTAATTTTTAGAGACTATGATTAAAAATTCTCACTACTCTGCACATATTAAGTATGAAATAAAGATGTTAAATTATATATTACTGTCTACATTGTGAATAATTAAGGACAATAACAATAATATCATTACTATTATTAGGCTACTTCTGAAGAGTTGCTTTTCTATAGCCATATACAACTGAGGGTTCTTGGTATTTTAGATGTATTTCCTATCCCATTATCATTTTCGATATGTACTGCAATTCTTATTTTATATGCAAGAAAAGGATATATGAGATTTAACTTATTCAATATCACACATGTAGTAGATATGGTTTAAATCCTTTGCTTACATTTGACACAATTTGATCACATTTCCTAGTTCCTGATTAATCCTACCTTCACTCACTTTGCCTTTATATTTTATCGCATTGTGTTAAAGTTTCTAAGCCTCCTCATCTTCATTTTTTAACAAGATGAAAAATTACATAAGTAGTAATAATGCATTTTGAATTAGTGACATATTAGTCATTGAACAGATAAATAAGCAAATATACAAGTGATTTTCTATGAACTGGCTCACGTCGATTATAAAATTTTATAGGCTAGACTTTTAAAGATTTAGATTGACTTCAAATTTATTTTACTTATTCATATTTCTATAGACTTCACCCTCTCATTTCAATGTTGTGATTAGGAATTATTTTATTTTTAATTTCAGAAATTGTGTCTCTCAGTTCTTAATTATTTATATATCTTTTCTATCTCTAAATTGTGTTAAGAGTTTGATCTAGTCATTGTGATCATATTTTATTTTCTTTAATTTAAACTATTTGTCATCGATACTTTAAAATCTCTTCCTGTTATCATATCTACCCATTTCTTTCTTCTCAGTAAGTAAAATCCATTATCTCTTGCTTGAATTTCTGTAACAGTTTCCTCATTATTACATTTTCACTCACATACAATTCATTCTCTACAAAAGAGCCAGGATAATTTCTTTTTAAAAAATGAAACCATGACACTCTCTTGCTTAATCCTTCGATAGCATTCTAAAGCATTTAGCAAAACTAAAATTCATTATATGCCTTACAAAGCCCTAAATGTTCCAAAATAAACCTACTTCTTTGTCCACACTCCCTAGAGTTTTATTCCTCTTAGATGATAAACACAGCAGTCTCATCACACTAACTTTCTCTTCCTACAACTTACAAACATGATTCACTTTTAGGCTTATTAGACCAGCTGAAATGTTCTGATAGAAACTCTTTTCAACCATTATAAAGTTTTTACTGATTCCTTGCTTACCTTAAGTTATTAATATAAACATCTTGTTCTCCAAAGGACTTCTTACTACCTAAGATTTCCTTATTCATGTATTAGTCTATTTGATGGTGCCTTCTCCCACTATCATATAAGCTCCAAGAAGGCAGTGGATTTTGTCTTGTTTACACTGTTGCATCTGCAAAGTGTCTAAGATTTCTTGACTCATTGTAGCCACTCAATAAATAATTACTGAATAAGACAATGAATGGAGGAGTACTCAGTTTAGTGTAAGAAAGCCCTGGACACCTTTTTATTGGAAGAGACAGTTCTTAGAATTCCAAATCATAACAGTTTATCTCTGTGATCTTGCAGATAACTTATGGCTGAAAAAATTCCTCTGACAAGAATAACACAGCATGAGAGATCACATCATATGGGAAAAAAGATATTGAACTGGTGATCCCACGTATAACACAAGAACCTAATTGTGCATGAGGTCATGTTACGTCTTACTAAAGTTTGTTATTAAAACTAAAATACTCTCTCAATATGATGTTCTAGCAACCTTTCTAAGAAATTGCATGAGTACATGAAAGAAAAATAATGTAATCCTTAAGCTAAAAAACAAACCTGTATCTAAGTAGAAATGTCAAACAACCAGGATAGTCTATATCTCCAGTAGTTATTTATCTATGTTGTAAATTTATAACATACTTTTGAGTATCTACCACGATGCACAATCAGTGCCCATTAACAACTACTTGTAACAGGAACCAAGTAACATTGAGACTGTCTTTTTAGTTATCACTCTGCTTAATATTTAAAAACATTACTGACTTTTTTTTTAAAAAATCGTGATGTTGAAGCTTCTTAAATAATTCTAGGAAAGGGGAGTTTCAAAAGAAAAATAATACATTTTCCTGATAAGGTCACATACATAGGTCAATATATTAAATGGATTAATGAAACTCTATTTATATTCCAACCTACTAATTTAGGTTTTCCTAGTTACATATACAATGGAATAACATGAAGTTATTACAAAAATTTTTTAAATATTCATAAAATTGCAAAAAAATTAAAATGAAATTTAAATAAAATGAATATAGTTTCAAAGTCATAAAACACTCTTTCATACACAAATACACATTCATCAGACACACATATTCCAATCAAAATAATTAAAATTGTATCTATTTGGTTAATGATATGATGTGATTACACATTTAAAGATATTTTTCTGTATTTTCCCAGTGCATTCAGTAAGAATACATTATCTCTAATCAGGTTAAAAAGTTTCAAAATGAAAAAAATATTGTGTAAACTTCTAATGATATTTCTGCTTTATAAAAACATTTATAAGATAATTAAAAAAAGATAAACACAAATCACGTTATGATGTAATGTCCCTTCAATAAAATTAAGAAAAAACATGCAAGTAATGAATAAATAAACACAATCGAAAGAACAAATAGTATTCACTGAGGTTAGTTATTTTTGAGGGGAGTATAGGAAGTCAGCAGATAGCACATATATGGCATTCAAAATAAGAAATGCTTTGTCATAAAGAAGTCACCTTCTAAGGAAGTGACGTGCTGAGTCACTCTATAACATTAAAATTAAGGGGAATGAACTTATATTATTGAACTTTCTACCATTGATTATAATGAGTGTGCTATCTCTGTGAAGACAAGTCACAAGTAAACCCTGATATGGAAAAAAAGTGCCTAGAATCATTTCCAGTTACATGAGCATTTATCTGTGAGGCAGACTTTCAATGTCACTTTACTTTCATTACAAATTTCTATAAAATAGAACATTCAATTCTGTTTTGGCACAAGATTTACAGTCTCTCTATTCACTACACTAATGAAATTAAGGATAACAATTTTGACGTTAGATATTCTCTGTGTAACAGTCAATATTTGCTGATGCCTTTAGGGTTTGCAGTGACATAGACATAGGCTACTGCTTCAGTTTGGTCTCTCACAAATGGGCCAAGTGTACATGCAATTATCCAACCCAACCCTGATTTCAAGGAATTACTTGGGAAGGATTCTAAGTTCATAGTGGTATTTTTATTCTAATTATAAAACATTTTGCGGTAGGAAATTGTGCTGAGATATGGCAGATCTACTATCTAATATAGTCTTTCCCTTTTCAAAAAATTTGACAGGAAGAAACAAATTTCTTTCCAGAAAATTAACTATAGATACCTCTGCAAACTTCCCCAGAAAGGCACATTCCAGATAATTTGCTCTGGTAAACAGTGACATGTATTACTCATGTTTTCAAAATTTCACTATGTATGTAAATAGTCTATCTAATAGGATTTCAAGGGATTGAATAAGATAAAGCAGCATTCTGCTGGTTCTATGGTTGGATACATGTAATATCAAGTTTTTATAGTGTATAAAATACATAAGTATTTTTATCACAGTATGTTTAGCTTTTTAGAACCCAAAACACATTCTAGTTTTCTTTGAGAACTATGATTCAGAGACATTCAAATTTATGTTTTAGTTTTTTTTTCATTTTCTTATATTTTGTAGGTATTTTTTTGTGCTTCGTACAGACTTTCAGTGTTTGCTTATAGTGATCACTAAGCTAATTTTTAAATTTCTTTTGCATGCTAGTAAGCAGGGTTTTCTTTTCTTTTTCTTTATTTTAGTAACTTATTCTACACATTAAAATAAATTCATATGTATAGGTTCCCATTCCTCATATATATACATATATACATACATATATATACATATATATATATCATCATCACTTACCCTCCACCAAATCACAAGTGTTCACCATTTTATCTTTCTTCTTTTGACATTTCACTTAGCATAATCCCCTCTAGATCCATCCATGTTTATTTCAATGACAGCCTTTCATCTCTTCTAAGGGTTGTTTAGTATTCCATTTTATATATATACCATATCTTCTTTATCTAGTCATCTGATATTAGGCACTTAGGTAGTTTCCAGTTCTTAGCTATTGTGGATAGGGCTTAAGTAATCATGGGAGTGCACAAATACCTGCAAATTAGTGCTTTTGTATCTTTTGGTAAACACCCAGAAGTGGGATGGTAGGATCATATGACATTTCCATCTTCAATGTTTTGAAGAATCTCCACTGTTTTCTGCAGGGATTGCACCAGTTTGCACTCTCACTAACATTATAAAAGTATTCCCTTTTCTCCACATCTTTGCCAACATTTACTGTTTCCAGACTTTTGGATACTAGCCAGTCTCTCAGGAGTAAGGTGATATCTTATCGTTGTTTCGATTTGCACTTCCTTGATAGCCAAAGAGTAAGAAGATATTTTTATGTATCTGTTGGCCATCTGTATATCTTCAGAGAAACGCCTCTCATATTCCTCCTCCCATTTATGATTGGATTGCCTATTTTTTCTATTATTGCATTTTATGAGTTCTTTGTATAATTTAGATATTAAGACCTAGTCAGAAAAATGAAATGCAAATATCTTCTCCCTATTACTAAGTGGTCTTTTGGTTTTGGTGATGTTTTTTCTTGCTGTAAAGAAGCTTCTTAGTTTGATGTAGTTTTGTTTGTTTATTTTTCTTTTTAGTTCCCTAGATGGTCGAGTCCCCAAAGGAATCTCTAAGACCGATGTAGTAGAATGTCTTTCTTGTGTTGTCTTCCAAAAATTTTATGGTTTCCAGACATGTCCAAGTCTCCAGTCCATTTTAAGTTAATTTTTGTGAATGGAGTTAGAAAGTGATCTAGCTTTATTCTTTTCCATGTGGCTGATCAGTTATTCCAATACTATTCATTGAAAGAACTTTCCTTTCTCCATTATATGCTTTTGATTCCTTTGTTATAAACTAACCAGAAGTGAGTGGATCAGTTTCTGGTGACTCAGTTCTATTCCACTGATCTGTGCCTCTGTTATTATTCCAGTACCATACTATTTTTTCACTATTTCTTTGTAGTATAACTGAATGTCCGGGGGTGTAATCCCTATGGATTCATTCTTTTTATCATAATTGCTTTGGCTATTTGAGGTCTTTTGATGCTCCATACGATTTTAGATTTTCTGTTCTATTTCCTGGAAATAAGTCTTTGGGATATTAATGAGGATTGCATTAAATCTGTATATTGTTTTCCATAAGACAACCATTGTAATGATGTTGATTCTTTCCAACTATGAGCCAGGGGTGTCTTTCCAGCTGCTTGTATCTTCCTCTAATTCTTTTAAGAAAGACAAAGCTTTCATTGTAAAGTTCTTTCACCTCATTTGTTAAGTATATTCCAAGATATTTGATTCTTTTCTCTTCTATTTTAAGTGGTGTGGCTTTCTTAATTTCTTTTTCTTCTAGCTTGTTGCTTGCATATAAGAATGTGAAGGATTATTGTGCATTAATTTTGTAGACTGACATTTTACTGTATTCATTGATTAGTTATTGTAGTTTTTAAGACTTATAATAATGTCATCTGCAAATAATGAGTTTTACTTCCTCCTTTCCAATTTGGATTCATTTTATTTCTTTTTCACGCCCAATTGCTCGGCCAAGACCTTCAGTACAATGATAAGTAGTACAATGGTGGGAGTAAACAGCTTTGCCTGGTTCCTGATTGTAGAGGAAATGCTTTTAATTTATCTCCATTGACTACGATGTTGGCTGTTGGCTTGTTGTATATGGGCTTTATTATATTGAGGCATTTACCTTCTATCCCCACTTAATGCAGGTTTTCTTAAATGGGTATAAAACCCCGCCAAAAGTCTTCTTTGCATGTATTGATATGGTTTGGTTTTTCTTCTTGCTCTTATTGATGTGCTGTATTATATTAAATTTATGAGTCTTGAACCATCTTTGCATGCATGGTATAAATCCCATTTGGTCATGATGAATGTTTTTTTGATGCATTGCTGAATTCAGTTTGCTAATATTTTATTGAGAATCTTTGCATCAATGTTCATTAGAGATATTGATCTGTAATTTTCTTTCTTTATTACATCTCTATCAGTTTTTGGTATTAGTGTGATATTAGCATCATATCAAATATTTGGGCGTTATTGCTGTTCTTCAATATTTTGGGAGAGTTTGAGAATAGGTATTAATGCTTCTCTGAAGATTTGGCAGAATCATTAGAAAAGTCATCTGGTCTTGTGCTTTTATTTTTAGGAAGACTTTTGATTACATCTTCAATTTATTTTCTTGTGATTGTTTTATTCAAGTTTTTCAATGCTTCCTGGTTCAGTCTTGGTAAATTGCATTTTTCTAGAAATCCATCCATGTCCTCAAGGTTATCTGCTTTGTTGGCATAGAGTTGTTCATGGTGGTTCTTTAGATGTTTTGTGTTTCTGTGGTATCTGTTGTAACTTCTCCCCTTTCATTTCTGATTCCATTTATAGGAGGTTTCTTGCTTTTTTTCTTTGAGTGAAGCCAGTGGTTTACCAATTATATATTTTTTTTCAAAGAACTAACTTTTGGTTTCATTGAACTTTTGGGTCCTTTTGTTTTCTATTTATTTCTGGTTAAATTTTGATTATTTTCTTTCTTCTACTGATTTTTTAATTTAATTGTTTTTATTTCTCTAGTTATTTTAAATGTAGGGTTAGATTGTTTATAATTTTTCTTGTTTCTTGATGTATGTAAAGATTGCAGTGAACTTCTCTCTTTGTACTGCTTTCACTGAATCCCATAGATTCTGGTAACTCGTGTCTTCAATTGCATTTGTCTTTAAGTATTTTTTAAGTTCCTCTTTGATTTCCTCTTTTACCCAAGAGTCATTCAGAAGCATATTGTTTAGTCTCCAATTAATTTGGGATCCCAGCTTTCTTTCTGTGGTTGAGTTCTAGTTTTAAGCGATTGTGGTTAGGGAAAAGATTTGGTATGATTTCAATATTTGTAAAACTGTTGAGACATGTTTTGTATCCCAACATATGATCTATCCGTGAGAATAATCCTTGAGAAAAAAATGAAATCTGCAGTCATTGAATGTAATGTTTGAAATATATCTATTATATCTAATTGGTCCAACTAGTCATTTAAAGCTGTTGATTCCCTATTAATTTTCTGCCTGGTCTATTTGTCTATTGTTGTAAGTGAGGTGTTGAAGTGTCCTACTATTATTGTGTTGCTGTTGATGTCAGTCATGAATTCTAATAATAGTTGTAAAATATATTTTTATGTTCCTTCATTTGTTGCATATTATGTTAATAAGCATAATTTCTTTCTGGATTGACTCCTTATCATTATAAAATGTCCAGCTGTGTCTTTTGTTATGTTTTGTCATTGGAAGTCTGTTTTGTAAGATATCAATATGCTCATTTTTTTTTTTTTGCGCTTGTCATTTGCCTGTGGGTTTGTCTTCTAACAATTGACTTTGAATCTTTGTTCATCTTATGAAAGAAGATGAGTTTCCTGAATACAGCAGAATGAATGTAGGGTTATGCCTTTTAATCCATTAGGCCACTCAGTGTCATTTGATGGGTAGTTGAGATCATTAACATGGAGGGCCATTATTGATATATACCTGTTTAGCATCATTTTATAAATTTGCCTTCTGTATGTTGTTCCACAGAATGCCTTTGTTCTTCTCTTTTTTCTTTCAGGTAGGTTGAGTGTAGTTGTGTTTTGATTGGTTTCCCTTTTTTTTCTTCTTTGCTTTTCCCTTTGGATATGTCTTTTGAGTTTATACTGAAGGTAGCATTAAAAATTTTATGTTTATTTACAACTTTTATTTGAAAAAAAAGATTAGTCTTCCATTCATTCTAACAACCCACATTTTTATTCTTTTCTTCTCCTGCACACATTTTTTTACATTTTCAGTCTTGTATTTGAATGAGGCTTCTATACACTTCATAAAGCATTTTTAGTATTTTTTGTATAGCTGTTTTTGTGGTGATAAATTCTTTCAATTTTTGCTTATTGGAATATATTTATCATTCCTTCAGTTCTAAATGATAATTTAACTGAGTATAGTAGTCTGGTTGAAAATTCTTTTCTTTCATTCTTTGAAATATATCATGTCATCCCTTCCTGGACTGTAGAGTTTCAGTTAATAAATCCATTGAGAATCTTATGGGGACTTCTTTGTATCTGCTTGGTTTTGTCTAGCTGTTTTTAAGATTATTTATCTTCTGTTTTTGACTTTTTGTTTCTTTTATTAGGGCATCTTTGAGCTTCCTGGATTTGGAGACTTTCCTCATTCTTTAAGTTTCGGAATTTTCCAGCTATTATTCATTCATATACATTTTATGCACACTTTCCTCTTTTCCTTCTGGGATACTTATAAAGTGGTTGTTGTTTCTTTTAATGTTATACCATAGGTCTCAAATGCTGTCTTCATTTCTTTACATTCTTTTACCTCTTGTCTGTTTTATCTGAGTGCATTCCTAAGTCCTATTTCATGCATTCAGTTTTGTAACAAATTTTAGAATGGAGAATTTTAGAGTGTGTATATCACACCACTGAATTATTTAAGACACTTCAGATGTTGTGGATGTTTACTTTGGCTAATGACCAAACTGTCTTTTTAAAAAAATATTGTTTATTTATTTAGAGGATGGAAACAGGCAGGAAAGAAGGCAAGTAGGCAGACAACTAGGAAGAAAGAAGGGGGAAAAGGACTCATGCATCCATTTTATTGTGCATGATGGTTGCTGACTCTGATGTCAGACCATGAACCTGGGTCTTTGGACTTTATGTGGACTATTCCATCTGGAGCTACACACTCAACTGCTAAGCCACCAGGACATGCCTCCAAATTTAAATGTAGTCTGTTAGGCTCATTTCAATATTATAATACCTTTCCAACTCCCTTAGACACACTTTATATCTTCTAGCTAAAATTCATCCATATGCCTTTTCAGTTCCTGATTTATACAAAGCTTATTTCATATGTACCAATGTATACCATCACCTGGAAATGAATCTGGCGTGTGATAAATTCAAAACATATTTACTAAATGAATGAAGGAGTAAATGAGTGTATTATATTAGATTTAGTTTCATGACTCTCAAATTCTGTCTGTATATCTTACTTCAATACTGATAGAAATCATGTTTTGTTTCCATTCATCCATTTGAAGCAGGTCACATACCATAGATCCATAGATTGCTTTTCTTTGAATCAGTTATAAATTGCTGGCATGACTCAGTGATGATCCTGGTCAAGGAGTCACATAATTAAAATAATGATTTTCTATTTCGAAGTAGAGAGCATACTTAAGTGACATTGTTTTTCTTCTACTTTGGTTATTCCTGTTCAGTTTTTTAGTTGATTACATCTCATCCCATTGACATCTAATCATAGATACAGTACTGGAGGTCTCATTTATATCTGTATTAATTCCTTGGTGATCTCATAAAATCTCATGACCTATGAAACAAAAGCAAACAAACAAAAACACCCATCTACAGACAACTCCTCAATTTTAATTTTCAGTTAGTGGTCCATTGAACTCCAGAGAAATATACCCAGCTGTTTCCAGATATCGTCTTTCCTTTGACACTTCATATCTAGTAATCACTTCAACAATGTCATGCTCAAGTTTCAACCCCAAATTTTATAGTTTCTGTTACACTCAGGTCAAAAATCTTATAATCATTTTTGTGTCTTTTATTTTCTCATACCCAGTAGACAATTTACCAGCAAACCATGTTAAGTCTCCTTCATAAGAATACAAAGTCCTCAGTGTTAATGTTCAGGTCTGCTCCTTTTATAACAATCTTAACACCTAAAATGGACTGGTTCATAGTACTCAATAAACTTTGGAATAACTGACTGAAAGATAAAATGTCCTACCACTGTGTGTATGAAGGTAGTGACATCACATGCTTTAAAGGTTTAATGAAAATTTGGCTCTAAAATATTTCCTGTTCATCCATTTGTTCTAAAAATTTCAAAATGGAATATTCCTCACTTGCTGTAAACAGTTATTAAGAAAAAAATGTTATACATAATGATTTTGAATTGAAAAGGATGAAAAAGGATATACAAAAGCCAGCCTGGAAACATAAAAACTAGTATGATGCCTAGAAAAGTTGTCATCTGAGCAAAAAGCAGATGTTGTATAACTGAAGCTGGTTTAGCAAGATCAAAGTGGTATCTTGAGTTTGTTCTTAAACTGGACAAAGCTATGTTGCTTCCTGGACAGAACAGCCACTTGAATAATATTATTGAATAAGAATTGTAGTCTTTACTTGAGAACATGGATTTGGATCAATCAGAATCACTAATAGAACCACATTGACGAAATTTGTATATTTGACTGAAACTCGCTATCCTTTCTGTTCAGTCTCGGTCTACCCCTACCTACATGATATATAATGAAAGAAAAAAAGAAAACAACTGAGACTCATGTCTTTAAAATTGTGTTAAAGGTCAACAAAAGCTACTAAATAAAATATGAGCATATTTCAAAACTGAACAATAATCATGAAGGTTTTTTTTTTCTTTAGAATGATCTGGAATTTGATCTGTTGGATGGAGAAGATAGGTGACCCTTTTCCAGCAAGACTTGATATGATCTAGAAGAATTATCAGTATCCATTAATAAACATATTGATTCATAGTCACAGATGCATAAAGAGAAACCTCCTATAGGGAGAAAAAAGTTTCATATTTTTATCATATGCCTTTTTAAAAGATAAAGATCTAACACTATTCCATAGTAAAACAAAACAAAACATGAAACTCATCATCCAGGTTTTTATAATCAGAGAAAAGAACTGGTACCAGCATAATATGTGATAAATATAGAATCAGACTAGTCTCCTGGATGTTATGCATTCTTTGATTTCTTATTGAACCTTAAATTTTAGAATAGTTTTGTATTTACAAAAAATCCAAGAACAATGTAGTCTTCTCATGTATTCTATAGTGTCTCCTATTGTTAACATTGAACTGTAGTTCATTTGTCAAACTAAAGGACTAATATAGACACATTGTCATTGGTTGAAGTTCAAATTAGATTTGGTTTCAAGTGTTACCTAACATGCTCTTCCTGTTCTAGAATCTCATCCAGAATGCATTGGATGCATTGCTACAGGAGCAAAAGTTTTCTTAGCCTTCTCAGAGGACATAGCTAAAAAAATAATTGAGTATGATAACCCATGCATGCACAAATAATTGTATTTTATTGATCTACATAAGTCAATCCATTGATTACCTAACTAAAACTAAACATAAATTCTCATTGAAATTTTAATTCTAATCTAGTAGAGCATTTAGTTAATCTAGTTTTCTCTTTTGTATATATATAATTTTCCACTCTAAGAGTGAGAAACTTAGTTCTTCTCATCTACAATTCATTTGGTTATTTATTCATTTAAAATATAAAATATAAAAGCAAGCAAATTCAGAGTTTGTTTTAAAGGACTAGTACAGGAAAGAATGAAGGTGTAGGCAGGCAAGCAAGAAGAGAGTAGGAAAAAGTGTTTATTTAGTTGTTCCCAGTAATTGTTTTTCCTGGACCAGGGACTCAAATACAGGGGTATGTGACAAAATTCAGAATTTTTTATCTGTACTTTTATGAGAACAATCTTTACAACTATAAGTACAGTTTCTTTAGTTTCATGTAGTCTTACAATTTCTAAAATTTTATTATCAAACTTAATTCAGTTATCTTTTCCTTACTTAGTGAGGTCATACTAAATGTATATGTGTGTCTATATATGTATATATACATATATATATATCTTTTGTCACAGTCTGCATTCAATCCTGAAATTCCAATATCTTTATTTATTTTTCTTAACTTGCATGCATTTAGTTTAGCTATATATACCTTAGGGAAGGTCTATGAGTTTTGCAAAATGTATAATATTGTATATGAAACACATCATAAAAAATGATTTCACAATATTAAAATACCCTCTGTGTTTCCCTTATCCAATTCAGGACCCCTAGAAATATTGATCTTTCCTACCATTACTGTATTCTGACCTTCAAAATTTCTTAATAGTGATATTATATATTGTCTAACCTCTTCAGGATGCTTTCTTTCACTTAGAAATATACTTTTAAGATGCACCTATGTATTTTGTAGCTTGTAACTCATTCCTTTTTATTGATAAATAAAATTTCACTGTATAAATTTATCATTTTTTTGGTGGGGTGCCAAGAGGGTGTTGTTTATTTTTTAACTCTTCATTTATTGAAGAACACGTTGGCTAATACTGTGAAAACATTCTCATGCAGACTTTTGTGCATATATGAGTTTATGTTTTTTTATCAGTTGGGAGATTATTTGTAGATACTTTTCTTATAATGTCTTTATCTGGTTTTGGTACCAGTGTAATACTTGCCTCATTATTGATTTGGAAAGTTTCTTCTCTTCTATTTTGAAAGAGTTTATATAGAATTAGTGTTGTCTCACTTAAATATTTGGCAAAATTCACCAAACTATTAGGATCTGATGTTTTATCCTGGAATTTTTATATTTATGAATTTATTTTATTTAATGAATATAGATCTATTCAATTTTATTTCTCATTGAGTTTTGATAGTGTCTTTTAAGTGATTGACTCTATTTCATGAAATTTGTGAAAAGTTATTGATAGACTACATTTAGTATCCACTTGCTATCCATAAGAGTCTGAATCATTATTCAATCTCTGATTATTCCTGATTTTGATAATTTGAACCTTTGCCCTTTTTCTCAGGAATCCTGACTATAAACTTATCAATTTATATGTCTATTTTTTTTCCCTCTTAGGGTAGATTTAATTTATTTTTTTAATTTAATTTCAAAAACAGAAAGTTAGATTATTGATTTTACATCTTTTGTTTCTAAGACACACATTTATATATATATATATTTATGTGTGTGTGTATCTATACACACAATACTATACTAAATATACACAGGTAATAAGCTATATGATAATACACTATATAAGGAACATATGGATAATATTAGTCATGTATTTGTTATAAATATAACATACACACATACACATATATATAAATCATATATATATTAAAATTGAATTGATTTCTCTCTTCTTCAATCATTGAGATTATTCTGTAGCATATTTTTTAATCTAAATATTTGATGATCTACAAAATATTTTTTTTAATTGTTTTCTATTTGCATCTAGTGTGGTCTGACGATGTATTTTGTAAGATTTCCAGACTTTTATGTTTGTTAAGGTGTGTTTTAATGCACTATGATCTTGCCTGGTATCTACTCCTTAAGTGCTTTGGGAGAATATGAATTCAGCTATTTTTGGCTGGAGTGTGCTATAAATGTTAATTAGATAAAGTTTAGATCATCTCTATTTTATCCATAACCTGCATATTGATTAATTAATGTATGTGGTAGTTGCAGACTATATCCAAGTTTTCCTCTTTATGTATTTCTCCTTAAAGTTATATCAGTCTTGCATCATATATTTTTCAATACCACTAAATAAATAAGCATTTAGCATTTTACCATTTCAAATTCTTTGATAATTGGTTATTTTAATTTTGAAAGTTAGAGTCCCATTTGTTTACATAACAATATTTTGAATTTCTTTTATACATATTCTATTATTATTTTGCTATTGATGATGTAATTCACACAACATAAATTTTATCTCTTTGAAGAGGGGTCATTGAATTTTAGGTTATTCACTAGCGCAGCGCTAATCACTTATTCCAGAGCATATTCATTCTACCAAAATCCCATCTCTAGTAGAAACTACCTATTATTTTCAAAAATTATGTAACACCCCTTTTTATTTCTGACAACCTTTCTTGTTCTGAATGAAGTATCTTTGTATGAAATTGATGAAACTACTCCAGTTCACTTTACCCCTACCTTTATTTTACCATGACTTTATATTTAATGTAGTTTCATATAATTAATACACATATTTTTCAAGCCAATATAGCAACATATATTTTAACTATTGTGTATAGAATCCTTACACATTATTGATATATTCACCATCATTATTACTTTGATAGTTGTTGCTTTGTTTTTTCCTTCTATTTTTCTTCATATATTTTGTTTTAAAAAAGTGTTTCATTTAATAGAATTGTCTCTCCACTCTTAGGATACCATACTTCTTAAAATTTTTATTAGTTATACATGTATAGTTTATAATACATATTTAAATATAAATCCATCTTCAAATAGCACTATACTACTTCATGTGTAGTAATTTTATAGAGAATTACCTGTTCTTCACTCATGATACTGCTGGCATTCATTTTACCGATCCATAGCCTACAATCTCTGAATATATTAGTTCATATAGTTACCATTTCCATCAAATAAGAAAAAGAAAATATATTATTTTGACTTCATTTTTCTTCTTGATGCTTCTTTATGTATATTCATTTATGACCTTTATTATCTTCCTCTTCTTAAAGATTTTTCAAAAGTTTTTTCCTTTTCTTTTTTAGGGAAAGTCTGTTAGTGATAAAATTTTTCATGTTTTGTTTTTCTGAGAAAAACTATGTATTATCTTTCACTTTTGAGGGATATTTCACATATATGGATTCTAGATTGCTGTAATTTTCTTTATCAAATCTTTGAAGACTTTACTCCTTGCATTCCTTGTTACTTACAAATACACTGCTGTAATTTATATTCTTTTTATTCTATTAATAAGATGACCTCTCCACCTTTTTGTCAATGTTTTTAGATTTTCCTTATTTTTGGGCAGTTTATACAGGATTTACTCATATGAATGTGTGAACACATGCATATACAGATGTGAACAAGTAATTTGTCCTTGTTGGTATTTTTTGAGCTTCCTGATCTGTTACTTGGTATCATTAATTTTATACAGAATATTGTTGGGACTAGATCTTCTTTCCATGCAACCTGATTATTTGTGGTTTTTTTGATTCCTTTAGACTTCATATTTGCTATGATTACACAGATACATTTAAATTCTACCTTTTTTGTTACTATTACTTGTATTTTGCTTTCTTTAGTATTTTTTAAATTTTCTATTATTCCTTTTTCTTGTATTTTATATCAGTTTTAGACTTTTTTACTGATCACTCCAAGTTCTTGATTATTTCCTTCATTATGTTAAGCCTATTTGGACTATCCAAGGTTTTCTGAAATTTTATTACCATGATTTTTCATTTATAAATATTCCTTTTGATTCTTTTAGTTTTCATTTCTTTGATAACACTATCCAATTGATATTACAAGTATTCTGCTTTTTCTATGACAATCCTTAACGTATTACTCTCAATTATTTTAAATTCCTTACCTGATAATCCTCCAAATATGTATCATATGTATCTGGCTCTGAGGATCACTTTAACTCTTTGGAGTCTGTTTTGCACTGACTTCTTACATGGCTTGTAATTTTTTTTCAAAGTGAAAGTCTATTGAGAAATAGATACTAAGGTAAATAGGTCTGTATTGAGCTGATTTATATTACTCTGGTTATGAGTTGCCCTGTGTCTAATGTTCATTGTATTTATAGGTACAAGAACCTTCAAACTTCCCTGGTGTCCTTATTTTTTATTTTTCTATAAGCTTTCTTGTTTCTCTTTGTCCTGAACTTCAGGGAATGTCTGTGTTTCGCAGTAAATTCAGTTGTAATCCACTGCTAGAATACTGGAGGCATGCGGTTAGGGTATAAGGAACAGAGCTTGTTAAAATCTTCTAATTAAATCATCAAATTTTAGTGAGGCTGTGACTTACAGATGTGGTCGTTATTAAAACTAGTCTCCTTCCCCTAGAAAAAAAGACTTTTTCCTCACTACATCCTAGTCCTTTTCCTGGCTACAGTAGTCTCTATCTAATTCCTTGAAGTCTTGTCCACTGTTAACTATCATTTTCTTAGGGCTGAATTCCTTTCTCCAACTGTGACTAGTCCTCTGGAAATTTCCTTGTCTTTGGAGATTGAATTCTTTTCAGAGAATTGTCAGAGAGATTTTCACTATGGAAATACCACGAAGAATATTGGGAATTCTCATCATGATAACCTGGTACGATTCCTGAAGGGAAATGATGAAGTTTCCCCAATAACTGTTTTCTCTCTGAGAACGTCTCACTCATACTGTTCTGAACTCAATTGCCATTAGTTCAGCTTTTAAATGGTCTCACCAATTTATGGCTGTTAGTGATTTCAACCCTGGTAAGCTGTGCTTGGGAACCGTTTATCTCTAGATTTCTTAGTCTGTGTACATTTCAGAGTGACACTACACCCTGCTACTTTAGTTCTGTGATAGATTCAAGAAGATTTGTTTATTTTCAGTTTATACATCATTCTCTTGATGTGGGAGAGGTGTGAAGACGTCTGTGCTCTTAAGTGTCAGAAGGCAGAGCTGTCTGCATTCGACAATCACAAAGGTAGTAGTGGGAAACTCAGTGAGAAGAAGTAAAGATTAGAAGCTAAAAGTTCAGACTAATACTCAACAACAGTTTATGTAGTTAAAGAATATGAAGATTTAGGTCACTTCATCTCTGCTCTTTTTCTTTTACAAAGACATAGGTTACAGAAATATATCATTTGGAGGCAAACTGGTATAGACAGCATTTCTCATTCCAAAGCATAATGCTTTATGCTATGATAACAGTGTTTTATTTGTTCATTAAATGCTAACTATATATTTTAGATTTAGATCTCTAGAGGCTTCTAAGTTTCTCTTTTTATAGGCGATATTAAGTAAGTATGAAAATAAGTTAATTCAAGAATTTGAATTCTCTTATACTTAAAAACCTTCCGTGTTTACATACTTAGTTCTTCAAATTGGCCTGCATGGGAAATTGATCGTAGTTCTATAAATTGCCTGACTAACTTCATTAAAAATATAAGATATTTGGGACTGTAGGTCACTTCATTCTACTTACCTAATTCTTTCCTTGTATTTCTTCTGTTTTAAATTGCCATAAGCTAAATAATCACTAATAATGAAGTGAAAACAGTATCACTGAAGCAAGCCATTTTTAATGAATCTTATGGAAGAATGCACTTTGACAATACTTTTGAAAATTGACTTGTTTGAATTTCCTATTTTATTTTTGAAGGAATGTGTTGCGGCACTGTATAATTTTCAGGTATACTTTATTTTTAATCAGTATCTGTATGTAATTTATTAAGTTCATCATTAAAAAGTCCAACCAGGCTAATTTTTACTAGTTATTTTTCATTGTTTCTCATCTGTTAAAATTACTTATTTTGATTTAGTAACTGGAGAATAATGAAAATATGGTCAAAGTTATTAAGAACATATGACTAAAATAGTTAGGCATATGCTATGTATAAGATTCCAACAGAACATGAAGCAGCAAAATACCTATTCCAAAGTAGCTTGATATAAAGAATATCACATTTTAAAAGTATTTTAGGATTCACTTCTAATTCATTTTTACCATTTGAAGTTCTCTTCATAAAAAAACACAGTTTTATACACAAAAAATTAGATGGTGATACATGTTTTGTGTATGCCCTCCATCAATCTTGTTATAGACAAATTGATTTTGCATTATTATCTAATCAATATCTACCATAGCAGTCTTAATTGAAATAACTTCAATCTTCTTTTATGGAGGTCTGTTTCTATGATTCCTTTGAGACAAACATAATTGCACCTTTTATATAGATTATGACTACACAACCTGTAGTTATTGCTTATTTATCCCAACTCTATGACCTTCAGAATGCTACCCTGTAATCGTACATTTTATTGAACTACTCTTTCTATACCCTTCAAATAAGAGGCCTTCAAAGATTAAGACTGTATTTTTAGAGATATAATATACCCTGCTGTATGTACTCAATGAAGACATTGCTACTGGTGGTTCTATTTTATTCAAAGGATATGTGATCTTCTTTGTTTTGTTAATATTGAATTATCTTCCTTTAGATTATGGTAGTCATTATTCCACAATTAATTTTTATAAGTATATAAAATAAATTATTTCTACCTTGACATTTCTAATGCAGAGACACAAACGTCTAGATAGGAGAAACCGAAACCATAGGTAACAGAATAATTTATGCAACTGTGTAAATTTATCCAATTTATACAAAAAAAGAAAAAAAGACAAACCTCCTTTGATTTTCATACTTGATTCCATTTCTAATAGTTTTACAGTTGCATTTTTGTGATAAGCTTTATTTCTTATATATGTTTAGAAATAATGACTTAGGAATTACAATATCAAATAAGAATTCATATAATCATCTGGTAAGAATAACAATATGGATGACATCCTTTCATTTGTTTTATTTTGCTTTTAATTTAACCCTAGTTTTGTTCTTCTTTACCTCCATCAAGATATAAATCTTCTTTTACTTGCTGTTACCAATTCAATATCAGGAAAAGATTTCAAATCAGTCAGAGAATATTTAGAAGAAAAAATTTCTCAGACTTTTGCATAGAGTTTTGAATGAATGTGTATATATTATTTCTTTATCCATGGGGACAATATACAGCATTGAGGTCATTTCATTATTACCAACCTACATTTTAGAATAAACGTGAAAATTCTAAATTTATGAAAGAATATTTTATTCATGAAGATGGCAATTTCTAAGTATTATGTAAAGTATAAAGTAAGCTGAATAAACAGAGAAAGTTGAACTCTCATCCAGTCTTACTATTCTAAATAGTCTTTACTTACGGGCATTGCTCACATACTAGAATTTGTTTTCATTGGACATTGATTACTATTATTGTGGGGCTAGTTTGGAACAAATCTCACTTCTCACAACCATTTCATACTAGAGTTAATGTGTTTGCATCTCATTTATTATGATCATATTGGCAGGGATTTAGCTGATATTTTCAAATACTCAATAGAAGAGGTTCTTCCACTCACCTGAATGCCTCTCAGCTACAGGTAAGAATACTCCAGCTGGATGAGAGAGCTAATTAGAGCCAATTATAGCCTGAGTGACCAGCAGTGGCATTAAAATGTCTGGTAGAATCTACTTCGTTCTTGCAACACAGAGGTTTTGAAATTCTACAAATACCTGTCTTGGGACATTAAACATTTTTATAGAATCGTAGGTAATAAGCTCTTAAATTTTATAATCAAAAGAAGCATTGCCAAATGAAAATTGAAAGTACTTCACTGGGTATGATTTTACACTGACTGCCAAAGGCATCTAAAAATTAATAGCAAATTTTAAATATTTAATGAGAAACATCAAGTTTATTCAACCAATTTGGACTTAATAAATTTGGTGACCTGAATTTAATTCAGCATATATGCTCATGTTTTCTCATGGGAGGCACATAAGTCCAGCATTTTGGAAGGAACCATTTGCAGACACATACATTCACACACAAGTACAGGCACACATTTTATTTTACTCACATTTTCTGAGAAGATATAGATCTTTCAGTGATTGGGATTATCTGTTCCATATCTCCATTTCTATGCTTTTTAGACACATATATGTCATAATATGACTCTTGAAAAGTAGAGAATTTGTATAGATAGAAACAGAAGGGTAGAAACATTCTATTTTTTCTCATCTTTTTTTATAAATAAATGATATGATTAAGGAATAGAAAGAAGCAGAAAAGTTAGCATTATTTATTAAGTTGAAACTTAGAAGAGACATTAAAGATATATACACTGTTTTGAAAAAGCAACTTAAAAAATATATGTTTTTATCTGTCTTCTTATCTACCTATTCATGTGTCATGGATGTACTATCTCAGAAGTTACAGTACAATATTCAAATATATTCTGATTCCAAATAATGTTTAAATTATATATTTTTGTCTGTCTTACCTAACATTTTTTCTATAATGGATATAACTATTTCAGAAATTAAAAAACTATATTTTAAAATATCCTGATGTTTGAATTAGGGTATTATAGTCTAAAATATTCTGGTGTTCCAAATAATGTTGAGACAAATATAGCAAATAATATTTTGAAATATTGTAATTGGGTTAAGGACTGAGGCTATAACAAACAGGAATTACACATATGTGTATACCTGTAACTCAGTGGCTAAAATGCAGGCCACATGAAGACCAAGGACTGGATTCAAAACCTGGGCCATGAGAAGGGAAAAGAAAATAGAAATATATATATATATACATATGTACATATATACATACATGTGTATATATATGGAGAGAGAGATACTTTATGTAGAAATATGTACGTATATAAGTATATATATTTCATTATTTCATTCACATGCTTTATGCTTGAAAGATAAATGTTAGAGACACAAAATTATAGAAGTATTTTCTGGTTAATCAGTTTGCAACTTAAACACATCTACATTTATGATCAATGTTAATATTTACATCCCACCATTTTCTAAATATATAGCTACCATAGGTAACTATAATATATAAGGGATTGATGAATAATTTCTGAATGGTTGAACATAAGAACAAAAATTAGAATCTATAAAAATAAAATTGTTTTTGTGATATTCATTTCTAACAGCATTGAAAACCACATGAACAAATGCATTTCACAGAATTGTTTGTCCTTACTCAAATTCAATGTTATGACCCTGAAAGATAATTAGTAAATTCAACTTTTTAATTAGCATTTTACATAATTCATTGAAATTATAATGCACTCATGCATTTTATTGTCAAGGTGCAGATGTGCTCATATGAAGCTATAATTTTCTCATCTAAATAACTCTTAGTAAAACCTCTAATTTCTTACAATTCTTTTGTTTAGGACCATTTATTGTTCATTTTTAAAAATGAGTTCAGATGTGGATTTAGAAGTCAGCTTATATTGTTATCATGAATTGTTTGAAATAGTAGGAATCCATCATAACTGACATTATTTAAAACATTGCTTATTCTACTTTTTGTGAAAAAAATGTGAACACAATTAGAAGTAAATTTAAATGTAAAAAGTGACTTTCTATTTTAAAGTACCACTGAATTATAGACTGAATTGAGCCAAATAGAAATTATAATATAAAAAATAAAGGGAAAGTTGTTTTTTGTTTCATTGCAGAAGAATAATTATAGACACAATAATCGTGGAGTGTTCACTATAAGAAATTCAGAATGCAATTGGTTCTAAACCAAAAATATAGTCATGTACTTGATTCTTAGTTTCATGAGGTGAGTCCTGGTACTTGATATAAAATGAAAAATAATCTATTGATTTTTTTCAAGTTTCCCAATTATCCCAAAGATATATCTATTTATATTGAAGTTTATTTTTCCCTGTAAATGACAAACTCTTGTCAGTGGGACAGCTAATCTTCAAATCTGAATTAAATGAGGAAAAATTTGAGAGAAATTAAAAAAGTGACAGGGTACACCATGTTTTTGTTTAAAAACTCACTGTGATTTTGCTTTTCTATCTTTATACCAGCGAGTGGGACTTTTAGAATTAAATGCTTCCAAATGAGGTGAGAGGACTTGCAGGTTAGGGGTCTTGGCCCTTGATTCTATTTACAAGTAAGGAAACTGCTGGGATAAAATCTGGTTAGTGCTACTGACTTAGTCAACATAGATTTTTGTCCTCTTGGTGATGAGATCTTTGTCCAGTAAACTGCCATTATTGCAAACGTGTAGCAATGCTGAATGAAATTTCTAGGAAATGGGGTGATAAAATGAATTTCAGAATTAAGGAAACATGCTTCCTTTGGACTTAATATATAAAGCACTCCACATTTTCAAACTCAGCTGTATGGAGTTCTTGTTACATGGATAGCATTATGAAAAGACCTCTCTGTGTTGCTCCTGGCATCATCTATATGTGTCCCTAGTAGGCGATTCTTCACAGCAGTTTAATAGCATCTAGCACTTGATACACATAAAACAAGTGAAACATTGCGTGAAACATTTCATTTGAGGCAATGCTGATGAGTTGAAATTAGCTCAATTTGAGTTTCACTTTTGTCCTTCTACGTAGCTTTAGACTGCATCTCATGATTCTTTCATGCTAAAATATTTTTTGGCCCTTTACTTAAAAATGGCTGGATAAAAAAATGTAACAGGTTTGTTTCATGCTATGTAAATTAACATGAAATTTATGAGGTTCTAAAAGTATCCCAAAGTGACAAATATTTGAAAGTCATCATATTAGAAATACATGTGAAATTTTATTTACAGGGGTAAGAATGATGACTTCAAATAAGAAAGCCTTTGATAAATATGTTCCACTAAGATTTTAAGTAAAAATCTTACAATCATAAATAGTATATTAGATGAGTTTTCTAATTTAATTATCTGTATGATCTTTATGCATGTGTTTAATTTGCCTTCTTTCAATGTTTTCTTAAAGTTTAATGGTGATATGGAAGTCATAAATACCTAACAGTACAATTCAAGTGGCAAAACTCTTAGAATTCCACATATATTTAAAGAAAGGTCTTCTAAGTACATTTCAAATTAAAATATAAAATCAACAATTTATAAAAACTCTTAGAAATAAGAGCCAGCATTTTGGGACAGGAAAGTAGTATGTTCCAAATATTAATGCTTCTTGAATTTTAAAGACATGCTAGAAAATATTTATTTGTGTTTTATCCTCCTCACACTTCCCACCTGTCTCTACTTATCTTCAATGCTGCCTGCAACTTCCTTTAAAAAAGCAAATGCAGATGTTTTTAATACAAGAAGTTGAAGTCAAATATTCATTTTTGTACTTTGTTTTGTTTTACAGTATTTCATAGAAAAAACAATTTTAGCTAATGAAGAGAAATTTAAAATGAAATATGAGGAGGGACAATTGTACACAGAAAAAAATACACGAAACCTTTTACAGAAAAAAGTATTTATTTAACAGAAAGAACTATTCCCATAAAATGCTAAAGCATCTCATAAGCATCTCATAGAGAAGTTATTCTAGAAGAATTAGAATCTCTGAAATCTTTAACACTTTGGTTATTGAAACAGGTAGTAGATGAGATTATAAGCGTTCTATTAACCATCATAAGCATTACCATCATCATCATAAAACAAAGAAAATTGGTTTTAAATTCACTGAAAATGACAAATTTAGACAACTCTTTTAGAAAATTACATACTGGAATAAGATAAGGCATAATATTTATTTAATGTGGTTAAGGACATGAAATGTGAGAATTTGCAAAAAAAAATCTGTATAGCAAAAACTGTAGAATTAACTGATCATAAAGCATTCCCAACATTTTGAAAATAATTGCTATCTTAAAGATCATGTTATCTGACAACGATAAAATTTCATATATTTCTGGTAACCATTTTGAAATACATATATATAATTATTATTACCCCACAATACATGTAATTTTATAAAGATAGACATTAAACTTCATTTTTCTTAATAAATACATTTATTTTTTAGCTATCACCTTAACAAATCTCGTAAATAACTTGCCCGTTTAATAATTTTATAATTTTTGTTGTGCATTAAATAGTTTCTTTCATCAGTGTCATAGTTTTCAGTGTTGAAGACTAAATATCTTTGCTTAAATTTATTACTGTTCTTCATTTTTTTAATTTTATGAATGGGATTCTTAATTAATCTTTCGGATAGTTTTTTCATTAGTGTGTAGAAACACAAGTAGTTTTGTATATCTATATTTTATTCTAATATTTACTGAATCAGCTTATAAACTGAATCAGATTATTGATGGAATATTTAGTTTTCTACATAACATTCTGCTGTGTGTAGTACTACTTCATTTCCACTTTGAATCTCTTTTATATTTTTTCTTGTCTAATTGCTATTGCTACCACTTTCAGCACTGTTTTAGATAAAATTAGAGGGGGTAAACATAATTGTTTTATACCTGATTGAGAGAAAAATGTTTTAGTTTTTCACCACTGAGAATGATATTATCTATGGGTTTATAATATATGACCTCATTTAGGTTAAGGTACAGTCCCTCTGTTCCCACTCTGTTGAGAATTTTTATCAGAAAAGAGTTTTTGTTTATTTTTGTATTACAGATTCAGTTTCCTTATTAGTAATTCGTTTAGATTTTATATTTCTTTATGATTCAGTCTTTGCATATTTTATTTTTCTAAGGACATATCCCTTCTTTTTTAGTTTACCTAATTTTTAGTGTATAATTGTCCCTAGTACTTTCTTGTGATATTTTGTTTTTCTTTTGTATTAGTTATGTTTATTCTTTCATTTCTGATTTTGGGTTATCTCTTCTCCCCCCTTATTTATCAAACTAATTGCTGTCATTTTATCTTATGAAGAACAAGCTATTAGTGTCATTGAAAACTTTTATTTATTTCTTAGTCTATATGTCATGTACTTTTGCTCTGAACTTTGTGGTTTCAATTCTGCTACTAAATTTGGACTTCATTTGTTCTTTTACTAATTCCTTGACATATAAAATTAAGTTATTTATTAGTTTCTTTTCTTGTTTCTTGAGATAGGAAGTTATTATAAACTACCCTTTTAGAAATGATTTCACTATATTGCATATTTTACATACTTTATTTCCATTTTTATTTGTATCAAGGTATTGTTTAATTTGCCTTTTGACTTCTTCTTTGGCCCACTGGTTTTTCAATAGTCTTCACTATAAGCTCCACATATTTAAGAAATCTGATTTTTCCATTACAATTGATTTCTATTTTTATAGGCTTATGGTCAGAAAAGTTGCTTGATTTGATTACTGTCTTATATGTATTTTTTGGGGGATCCAACATGTTCTTTCTGGAGAGTGTTCCATTTTTATTTGAAAAGAATGTGTACTCTGTTGTTTGTGGATGGGATGTTCTGTATAATGAGTTAAGTTCACCCTTCTAATTGATTTTCTATGATTTGTTCATTTGATTATTCTGAAATTTACTATATATTTGTCTTTACCATTAAGATTTATGCTTCCATATTTTTTACTGTTACTAATTAGCATCTTTTAATTTCAACTTAAACATGTCCCTTTAGCATTTTCAATAATGCTAGCCTAGTGGTGATGATTTAGTTTTTTGTTTTTCTGGAAAATTACCTCTTCTTTAAATCTGAATGAAAACAGTGAGGGATTAGTAGTCATAGTTGTAAAGTTTTTCATCAACAATTTGAATATATTTTGTCAGTCCTCTTTGGTTTGCAAGGTTTCTGCTGAAAAAATTACTCAAGGATTTTATGGCAGTTCCTTTGTACATAACATGCTGTTTTGTTCTTACTGCTTTTAAGATTATTTCTTTTTGACGATTTCATTATAATACATCTTTTTGGGTTCAACTTATTTGCAGCTCTCTGAAATTCCTGTATCTCTATGTCATTTTTATTTCCCAAGGAACAGAATAATTCAACCATTATTCCTTCAAATATGTATTCTGCCAATTTCTCTTCTCCTCTGGAAGTCTTATAATGTAAATTTATTCAACTTCATGATGTCCTATAAGTCCTTTAAAATATCTTTCCTTTTTTTCTTTTCGCTGCTCTGAATGTGTTTCACTATCTTTACATTCACCGATTTTCTTGTTTCATGTCTTATTTTAAAGTAGTGTATAGTGTATTTTCAGTTGAAATATATTATTCACACTGAAACTTCTATTTGCTAACTTCTTATATTTATGTATAATTGCATTTATTTTATTTAATGAAAGTAACATTTCTTTATGCATTTCAAATGTGTAGCACTATATTTCAATATCTATATACAGTACATTATGTTCACCACTATAAATCTAAATTTCACCATGCAATCAACACTTTTTAACCAATTTCCCACATCCCTCTCCACTTCTTTTCCTTCTGATAATCAGTAATTTGGTCATCTAATCTAAAAGATTTTTATTTCATAGATTTGTTTTGTTGCTTTATCGTATATTATGCACTGTTTTTCTCTAATTTATTTTGCTAAGCATAATATCCTTTCAAATGGCAGTTGTTCATTTTTTTATAAATAAGTAGTACTCATGTGTACATATCCATATATACTTATATATTTTGTATTTATGTATGTATTGCACATATATATATCTCACATCTTTATGTAATTATCTGTCAGTGGGCATTTAGGTGATTTCCAGCTCTTGACTGTTGTAAGCAATGCAAGGATGAACATCTTTTAATTAGTATTTTTTGTATTCTTTGAGTTAATACCAAAAAGTGGAATTGCTGCATAATAATAATTTTTTAAATATTTAAAATAATCTCCATACTATTTTCTATAAAAACTGTAGTTATTTACATTCCTATCAACAGTGTACTAGAGTTCCCTACTCTCTGTATTATCTTCAATACTGTTGTTTCTTTTCGTATAATATCCATTTTTACAGATGCAAGGTGATTTCTTAATATTATTTTGATTAATGTTTCCCTAGGAATAAAATATGAACATTTTTCCAGGTGCTAGTTGGCCATTGGTATGTCTTCTTTGGAGATGTTTCCATTGAGATTCTGTCCACTTTTTAATTGGATTGCTTCTTTTACATTGTTGAGGTTTATAAGTTCTTTATATATGTTGGATATTAGCATCTTAACTGATATATATATATACATATTTTTTTTGTAAATATTTTCCTAATCAGTAGGTCGAGTTTTCATTTTGCTAATGGTCTCTTTATTTATTCAGAAGATTTTAGTTTTATGTAGTCCCATATGTTTATTTTTCCCTTTTGTATTCTTTGCTGATGTGAATCCCAAAAAACAATTCTAAGTATAATATTGATCAGTTTATTGTCTGTTTTCTTCTGTTTACTTTATAGTTTCAGGTCTTGAATGCAAGTCTTTAATTCATTTTGAATTAAATTTTGTATGTGGTGTCAGATATCTAACTGAATTCTTTAAAATGTCTAGTTTTCCCAACATTATTCATTGAAGACAATTATCTTTTTCCATTGTATGCTATTATCTCCTTCACTGTAAATTATTTGCGTATCTATGTGCGAGTTTAATTCTATGTTCTTTTTCTTTTGCGTTTATCTTTTCGCATTTATTTTTTTTTGTATTTTTAATAATAATACCATGCTGGTTTGATTACTATAGCTTTGTAGTATATTTTAAAATTGAGAAGTGTGATACCTCCATTTTTTACTTCTCAGGATTGTTTTGATTAGGATCTTTTGTAGTTCTGAATAATTTTATGATTTTTATTTCTTTTTCTCTAAAGAATGCAATCAAGATTTTTATAAGGATTGCATTAAATCAATATAGTGCTTTAGGTGATATGACCATTTTAGTTATGTCAGTTCTAATCCATGATATGGAATATTTGATACTTTATATTCTCCATGACTTTGCTAAAATGTTTACTATGTTTCTTTTTTCTTCTTCAGAGTTATGTGTGCAACTTTGACCATTGTATTGAGATTTTTATCAGCTAAATTACTTATCTCCCTTTCATTAAAGATCATTTTATTCTGACTGTATTATGTCCTTTTGTTTAGAACACATTGCTCTGTTTCTTCATTTTGCTTGACTCTACATTTTGTTTTTAATAGCACACTTAAGAAACAGTTATTCAAGTCCTGAAGGAATGGCCTTGTGTAGGGGATGAACCTTATTGTTTTCCCCTGCCCTGGCTCCTGATTGTCTCTCAAACATTTGTGATTGTCCACATACCATATTGTACTTTTAGGGGATTCCTGCAGTTGAGAGTATACTGAGATCTGCAGTAAAGATGAGAATCTAGATTTTAGGCTGATTGTAAGACAGATTCCTGTTAAAGTCCAATAAACTCTGCATTTCTCCAGAATCAGGAAAACAAGGAGAGTACCATGAAAACCTGGGCAGGAGACAAAAAAGCAGAAACTGCAAATATGTGTAAAAGTTTCCATCTCATATACATTGACTTTCTGGAGCCCCACAAGAGATATTAATAATAATGCCCAATAATTGGAGATAGGTAGAGAAAGAAAGGGTGGCACAAAAATGATTTTTAACAAAAATGTTATTATAAGGTTTATAATTAAAAAGAAAAAGATCTGCCTACTGGAATAAGACTGAGAAAGATAATTGAAATTGTGCCCATCAGCCACCAATACCAGAAAATACTCAATAATTCCTAGATGTGTGCAAACTTAGATGTCCACTTCTAAAATAAAGCTTTTACATAAGTGAATAAGATTCTTTAACACAATGTCTGTTGTCCCTCAAATGACTGTTCTTGTACTTGGCTTTAAGGCAGTTAAGTCTGCAATGAAGCCCTTTAAAAATTATTTCTCAGTTCATTATAGCCTTGTGATTTGTCCTGGAAGGAGCCCCACTGACTTTCAAAGATAGATGTTTGGATGTTTCTTCTCAGGTAAAAGCATGAATATTTGGGGTGTTTGATGTGGATTTTAAATCTTTTATTCAGGGAGAAATTCTGGATTTTGAGTTCCTTCCTAATTGTGGGCTACCACATTGGGGATAAGGTTTTTTATGAGATTATGTACCAGTATATCTTAACTACTTTGATATGATTTTTGTTTGTTAACAAATATGTAGGCAATATGCTGTTCACTTTTTTCCTCTGAATTGTTGAATATTTAGCTATACTTTTGTGGAGTCCAGGAGTAGTTCAGGATTTCCTACCTTGATACTGAACTGATCTCTTCTTATTCACTTAGTTTCAAATAGTTTGCAGATTACAGTCACAAGATTTTTTCATCTGTTTTCTCTCACTTTTTTTCTCTCTCATCTATAACTTTTGTGCTTATCTTTCACTGTGTAGTCATTTTATGAATGAATATATCCAAACTCATACTACAATATGTGTTGAATTAGTGCTTATATAGCAGACTAGCTAGTAAGTGATTGACGTAGTCTGCTTTTGATAGTAAAATTACATTCTGGCCTGTCATATTTTTTACTATTCATTTGAAATTGTGCTGTTACGATGGGTTAAAAGCATCCTAATTTTAGCTTATTATTGATGAAGTTTATTATGTTTGCTCATGCTTTTTGTCCAATTGAATTCCTTCCTACATTGATTTCATGTTGTTTGTTTATGTCACACTTAATTCTCTTTATCTTAAGCAACAGTTGATCACTACCACTTTTGTTATAAGTAATCACATGTTTAGTCTAGATCATACTACTGCTGAAGTTTCCAAACTCCAAGTACAATTAACAATTTCCCAACACCAATGTTAAAGAAATTCCAAGTTATTAAACAAAGAATAATGCACAAAAAGAAAGATTACCAAATACTAAAAGAACATATCTTCTAAAGGAATTAAAAAATGTGATACTGGTTCAAGAATTATCAGAGATAAATGGAATGCAAAAAAAAATTCCAGAAGAATCTTCATAAACCTATAAACACACACACACACACACACACACACACACACACACACATGCTTGCATGCACATGATAAAAAAGCATGATAAATTATTTGGTAAGAAATATTTCAATAAAATTAAAAATTAATATTTCTAAATTCTATCTCCATTTATGTAACAAAATGTATTCCACATATATTTTTAAATCTCATATAAATATGATACAACAAATAAGAAAAATGTCTGTAAATATACAAACTTTGAAATAATCTTTCAATATAAAAAGTTAAAAAAACAAATAATTAAAATATTCAAATCAGTAAGTAAAAATAATATAGGTAATCAAAATTCACTATTTAATATGACCAGGATAACAGTTTCATATTTTATTTTCTTCCAATTTTACAGGAAAATTAACAGCGAATGTTTAGAAATGTATATGCTGAACATTGAAATCTTTAATATTGTCTAATTTGGAAGTTCCAAATAATCATTTAAAATATTGTTACAAATGTAAAAATTCTACATTCAACCTATTAGGTTCAGGAAGAGTGAACATATACAAATATGTGTGTGTCTATACACACTTTATGCGTATATATATATAAATATGTTTGCAATAGAGCAAATCTTCATGAATTTTTTACTGAAACTATTAAATGTCATATCAATAAAATCTGAACTCATTGAATAACCTAAAGTCTTCAATCAATTGAATCATTTTCAGTATCTCTTAAAAAAGACAGAATTAAAACAATTCTCACAATTTTATTTTATACATTTAATATAACTATAATCAAAACAGTTCATTATTGTTATTGCTTTTAATCATACAATACAAAATAATTCAAATTTCTTTCAAAGAATATAGACAAGAATAGTGTTGATTAATTTCTTACAAAGTATATTTTTCACTGAAGCAAAAGTATTTCTCTAAAAATAACGAAAATGAAATGCATCATAAAAGCCATTATAGATGTGACTGCTCCAATAAAAACTTCTGTATGTAAAAATTACCGTGAACAAAATAAAATAGGTTTTCCACAACATGATGAGAACTCTGGAATTGTGTTTTTTTTTTTTTTTTTATATTGGCAAAACGTGAGGTTCACTCTGGGGGAAATGACCATTTTCATTCTTTCCTGGTCAAAGGCAAATCGCTACCAGCTGTTAAAAAACTTGCTTATATTGATAAAGTAATTCAATAATTCCTTTTTTAGAAGTTTATCCTTAAGAAGTAAGGATAGTCTCAACGTTTTGCCTTAGGTAACTTTTATTCTACTATAATCTTTTTTTAATGAAACTCAAAATTATGTCATATACCCAAATAAAATGCTATATCAGCAATTATTTGTAATGAATAATTCTTATTTTTATGAACATAATAAACATATTATTAACAGAACAAATTGTTTTGAAAAATCATCCACAGAATATTACTAGAAAAAATTTATTAATCATTAATTATTCTTATGTGGATAATTTTTCACAATAATATTAGTTTTGTGATGTATTAAAAATAGTATGGAGCATGTTATTAATCTTTACATTGATTTTAAAGAGAGTAATGGATTTAATTTTGCTTCTTTTCAATATTCATTATGATTCATAGAAGTTGTAGATTTATTGTTGTCTCTTTATTCACATTGCTCAATAGTGTTCAAAGAACAATATATTGCACAAAATTTATCCTATCTACAATTAATTGCTGAGTGACCATTCGGCTGAATTCTGTTTTGGTTATTATGCATGGCACTGCAATGAAATATCTGATAAATGAGTTTTATCAAACATACACACACACATATATATAATCTTTCAAAATATGTATGTGTACACAATATACAGTTCTATTCATGTATTCATATTCATACAAATACATATTCATTCATTTTTACTACTAAAAATTCTAGGCTTTTGTTACATGTACATGTTACATGTATGTTATGTGTTCAGCTTTATTAAAGATAATCAAATAATTTTTTACACTGATACAATACTTGTATCAATTTTCATTTTCACCTTCAGAATATGAGACTATTGGTTGTTCCATATAAAACTCTGGGCATTGTCATTTCATTTTGGTCATTCTGGTGTCTTTTTTTGTTATCTGATTGAAGTTTTATCAATCATCTTGTTTTAATTTGCGTTTTATTCATATTTGAAATATTATGCATATTTTTTAATGTTTGTTGCCCATCCAGAGTATTCTCTGCTATTAAGAAATCTCTAATTTTTATTGATTTCTTTTTAATGATTTGGGGAAGTTAGGTGTATGTATAGTATGTATTTAGTCCTTGGTTTAAAGCATTGTAAATAGTCTTGCTCCGACACATACACTTTTTGCATTCCTTACTTTTAAATTAAAATATTTAAGTCTAGAAGCCTTAGTTTTTAATACTTTTTGTATCATCTTTGTGAAATCTATGTTTTCTAATGGAATAGAATATATTTTTTAAATATTCAAAAATAATTTTTTAAGTTCAAATTGAATTTACACTCCATATGGAATTCATTTGTGTGTACTTTGCTAGATAGTAGGTTCAGTTATTGTTATTTTTCATATGCATATATAGCTAAACCTAAAGTACTTACATAAATGATCATGCTGTCCCCATGACACTGCTGTATCATTATACATTCCTTCCAGCATTCAAATCAGAGATCCTATGACTCCATATACTTGTTATCAATCAGTGTTGTCCTTTTATTCTTTTTGGTCATTCTAGTAGGTATGAGGTGGTATATCATTGTTTTAATTTACAGTTTTCTCATGACATATGATGAACATCCATTTATACGTTTACTTTTCATCTGTGCATATTCTGATGAGGTGTCTGTTCAGGTTGTATTCTGTTTTTAAATCGGATCATTCATTTTCTTATTGTTAACTTTTAAGAGTTATTTGCATAGCTTGGATAATATTTCTTTATAAGCTGTGTCTTTGTAAATATTTTCTTCCAGGTTATGCCATGTCTTTTCATTCTCTTGAAAGTGTCTTTTACAAAGCAGATTTTTTTTAACTTTATTGAAGTCCAGCTTATTAATGCTTTCTTTTATAGATCATGTCTTTGATATTGTATCTAAAAAGTCATTCTCATATTCAAAGTCATCTGGATGTTGTCCTGTATTATCTTGAAGACTCTGCATAATATAATTAGATCTAGCATTCATCTTTTTTGAGATAATTTGCCTGAGAGCTATTTATTAATTTTATATCTATAGTACGTGGATATCCAGTTTTCTAGCACCATTTATTAAAAGATTATGTTTTTCTTTCATTATTTGCCATTATTCTTTGAAAATAACTTGACTATATTAATGTGGTTTATTGCATTTAATATTTTTCATTCTTAGAATATAATAATATATTTTTCAAGACATTGTATTTTGTTTACTGGTAGGTATATAAGCACAGTTTTTATTTATTTACATTTTTATTGTAACTGCTGAATTCATGTATTAATTATAATGGTTTTGCAACACTTGGGGGCTAATTGAAACAATCATGTCATAGGTAAGTAGTGCCAGCTATTTTCTTTCTTTCCAAGTCTTATTCTGTTGATATATTTTTCTTATTGTAGAACTTTATGAATCCCTTACACTTTTGAACGAAGTCATGACAATGGACAGAATTCTGTTAATCCAGATAAATCTTGTTATAGTTCATCTTTAAGTACTATGCTTTTTTATGTTGACATTATTTTAATAAAGATAAAATAAGGCAATTTTTTATAGCCCAAGGTCACTACATTTCTATCTTGAGTGGGCATTTCATCAAATACTCTGAAATTGAAATAATCCTTTTTTCATTTAGCTTTTAAATGTGATGAATGATACTAATTCCTAATATTTGATTACCTTTGTAATGATAGAGAAAATTCTGTTGTTTATGATATTTAATCATTTTATATATCCCTGAATAATATTAGAAAATTGTAAAAAATATTTTTGGACCATGCTTATAGAATGATTATCCTTTTAAATCTACATTTAGTCAATTTTTGTTCAACATCTGGTAATGCTGGGCTATTTGACAAATAGAAATTTAGGATTTATAGCTTTTTGTTGGATCATATATTTGTCTTTATTACTCATGTGTATGGTCTTAAATTGTCTAATAATATAGCTGCATAATCTTTTGTTTGTTCCTATATTATTTTTCTATCCTCTCTTTTACTTGTGATTAGCATTATCGTTTCCTATTAAAAATATTACCATATAACAACTTACTTGTTATACTTTTAACTTTTTAAGGTTGTTCCAGCAGAACTTAAAAGTAGCATTTATTGTTTACTACAAGTTTATACAAATAAGTACTTTTAATTCCTTCTCAATAATCCCAGAATAGTTCATTTTCTATGTCCACAGTAATGGCAGAACATGTGAATACATTAGTGTATTTATTCCTTACACCTTTGATTTATGATATTATTTGATTCTGTATTTTAAATCCCCAAAATACTGGAATTATTATTTGGTTGTATATTCTCAACTTACCTATCTTAAAGGGCTAATTCTTTCTTCCACAGTCTCAAGTCTCCTCTTGACATACTTTAAAGATCTTTCATTTTACGTTTTTTGTTAAATAATACTCAACTCATTATTGATCATCTCTTTGATGAGAAAGTGTTTTTATACTTTTTCTTAACTTCCTTAATTATTTAGAATTGGTTTGCTGTAGTTTTGAAGACATATTTAAAGATATGATCAAAAGCATTTTACAATGAAGTCCAACTTCTGGGTTTCCTTGGGGTTATTTCTTATTGATGCCCTACTTTTTAATGGGTTTTACTTGCATATTCACATATTTTATATTTTATAGTATGTATTATATATATTGCTGAAAACTATTTAAAATAAAAGTGCAACTTTAGAAATCATAATTTTCTCTTTCTAAGCATCTCTTCTTATTTTTATTATTGTTTAATGACTTTTTAAAACTAATTCTGCAATGTCTATAGATTTTTACATGGATGGTCTAAGTCACTGCCTGGTCCTCAGAGTGTTCAGTTAATGATTGAATAGAAATTTCCTTGACTATTTAAAAACAGTCTCTCAGTATTTACTAAGTAGTTTACTGTGTGTTGTGTATAAACCTTCAATATTCAGCCAGGTCCTTTATAAACTATTTCTTACATTTTACTTCCTGCTTAGAAAGATTCAAAGTTAAACAGAGGCACAAGTTTAATGTCTTATTTGTTCTTTCTTCAGCAAGTACAAACCTTGTTTCTAAGCACAGCCTTATCTTACATAAGGGCTTTAGATTCCCAGGTACATGGGCCCCTGGAAACTATCATCCCAACTTTTTAAAATACTCTTTACTCTATTTCTCATCTACTGCCTCAAACAGTTTATATTAAACAATGGCCTTGGTTAATCATAAATAATTCCCTGGGGCAGTACTGCTTACTCTGAGAGAACCTAAATTATTTCATAGGGACAGCTTTCCTAATGTGGGCTTTTAGGGAAAATAACACAGATTAATGATGGCAGTGCTATATAGTGAGTCAGCAGAAGCAGGGGGATGGGAAAAGAGACAGTTTTCCACTTAAAAAGGCAAGAGACCATGAGTGGTGACAGTCTAATGTCCTCTAATAAAAGAACCACTAGGACATCCCTAGGCAGGGATAAGGGTTACTAGACTCTTTAAAAACCTTAGCCTGAAGCACTTCCTGGCCTGTTCCCCTCTTGGAATATGCCCCCCTACCCCTTATCTTATTTCTTAAAGTTGTACTATCTTCAATTAATCCCATTTGTGCTTGCTTTTTTAAATGGTTGTGCTGACTTCTTTGTCCCATAGTGGGTGGATCTGATGAAATCTTTTCTCTTGGGCTCACAAGAACACTGAAGCATGACCCTAAGATCCTAGCAGCAGCAGTATATCCATAGTAATATGTCTTTGAAGACCTTCAAACATTCTTTTACTCCAGGGACTAGCATGAGATGCTAGTGTGCACCATGATTGTGAACTCTGTGTTTCCATAACTACCATGGAGCAAGGGAAAAGAACATGATAGTAGGATAAGTCACTGTGGTGGAAGACCTTTTCCCTGATCCCAATGCACAAGTTAGTCTGTCAGTAATGTTATCATACTATGGAGGCTGTAGTTATGTCATGTTCTATGGAGACTGCAGCTGTGTCCTGTTACCGTGACCAAGGACAAACGAGCGTCACCTCTGTATTCTGCAGTTGTACATAAGTGATAAGAGTTGCCAGTAGAAATCACACATAGCCAAGGAAATGAATCACCTCAGAATACAAAAGGAGCTCCCCTATATCCATCATTGCTCAGCTTTGGGCAACAATACCCCTGAGCCAGTGCCAGTGCTTGCAATAAAGTGCCATTTTCTCTACCTTTGAGCACTCAGCTGTCAGTCTTATTGCCATCCAGAGGCTCTGCCATAATATTACAATACCATGAACCTCTGTGTAGTCACTGAAATTAAATAATTTTTTAAATAAATGCTTGATTGCTGCAATTCTTAGATTGATGCTAGAGTTCTGAAAATTTTATATTTTTTTTGCCAGTGTTCTCAATGCTTTTATGGAGGAGATTATTTTTGAGATGTTTGTTCTAACATTTTTGCCTACATCAATATGTAGTTTTTTTAACATTGAATAATTTATTCAAGGTCAAATGGAGAGCCATTAATATAGCCTTTACTCAGAGTTCTTTATGTTAGACCACATTGTATAGTGATGCTTTGACTTTTGTTTGTTGTTTTCAGTTTCCCTGAGGGTATTTAAGTACACTTTAGTTCAACAGGATAAAAAGAAGTTTTAACAAATGTTATTAACATTGCACAATATCACATTCCTGACCCTATTACTTAAGTCAAGAAATTTTGTTGTTGTTGTTTAATTGTAGTATTATTAGAGTCTGGTTTCTATCACCCTTCAGCTGAAAGTCACAGAGGATAAGATTGATACTAAAAGGAAAAGGCTTTTATGCAGGTTATTTGATAGCTTGGGGTTTGTTGAATTCATGCCCCCAAATAACCATCGCTTTCCCTAGTGTAGTGGAGGTTTTTCTAAAGGACATCAGTGGGAGGGGAGAGAAGGGGGATGAACTAAAGGGTTTTTTTGTGGGGGAAAGGAGATGGATAGGGTAGGTCCAGATGATGCCAAGGGAATACAAACAGATTTAGGAAGGAAAGAGGCTGGCTGATGTGCACTCAGATCAGTTGCTTTGTCCTCATTGTAGGAGCAGTGCCCAAGCTTTCTGCATCAGCAAAAGCTTGCCTTTTGATTTTGGTGCTAATTATTTAATTTGTAAGGTCACTTCAGTAAGAACATTCAACATAATATCCATACTTTTAACAATTTTATAGTACGATACTAATAACTGACAGAACCCCAACAAGAGCAAGCCTTAGACCAGGGATTAAAGTTCAGATGTCGGGACAGTAAATTGTCTCTGACACCACCACCCAGTGGTGGAATGCATATGATCACCCAGATGGATAAGAAAAGCTGACGGTTTAGTCTGACATGTTAGATGTGTCTCGTGTGTAATATGTGGCTAGGACAGACCCTCCAATAAGAAACAAAAGAATGACACAAGTGGAAGAAGACCACGAATAACTTCAAAGGACAAAGGTGTTGCCCAATAAGGAACTGAAACCTGGTCTGTCTGAAATGACCAGGTACACTTGTTAAAATGTCATTCAATCCTGAAGTATGAGGTTAATGTTCAACCTCGAGATATGGAGTTAAAGAATCAACCCAAACTAAAGTTTCTCAATTATCTTTGTACTCACTGAAACCCCTGAGCTATAGGGCCGAAATTTTGTACCCGCCCCCAAGTTGTGTCAAAGCATTCTAACCGCGCTGTTTACTTCTGTTGGGACTCACTTGCACAAGGAACCTGCTCCCCCATTCTGCAGCCTCCTTGGTGCTTTCTCCTTATCTGAAAGTAGGGAGTAAAGTGCCGAGGATCTATAAATATCCTTCTATAACCCCAGTTGGGGCTGCAAGGTTTTTAAAGAGACATGAGTCCTCTTGAGGTCGCCGGCTCTCCCAATAAACTCTTTTTTTGCTTCAAACTGACTTTTCTTGGTCTGGCGTTGCTCCTGACACCGGGTTAGGTCACAACATACCGACCCTCTCTCCCTCCCCTTTCCTCACCATTCGGGGGTTTTCCTTAAAAACCCAGGCTGCTGGCATGGTGGACTGGGTCTGGACCTCCCTTGGTCAGCTCCATTCCTTTGCCCTCTAAATCTCTGCATGCTCACTTGCCTAACTTTATTGTTGATTCTTTGAGTAACCCAAACCCCACAATAACTATAGACAGGATGTTGTACAACTTATTGATGAGGATGAGTGAGCTGAGACACCCCAAGAGACAAAGGGTTCATCCAGAAAGAATTCTTGGAAAGAGATGTTTGGCCAGGATCACAAGGCAAGTTTACTAAAAGTAGTAGCAATGAGTTTAAACTTATAGTGGGTTGGGGAAATTACATTAAGAAGAAAATGCACACATGGGTGTGTGTTGCTATATGTTATTTACATCTCCTTTCAAAGACAAATGAATTCTTATATATCCAGGAGCACCAGGACACTCAATTCATGGATATATCCAGGGGGCTAGAGATATCCTGAGAGAAGGTATGGTTACATGAAATACAGTGGTATGCGTATGAGGGATGTGTCCTTTTATGGTAGAAAATCTTTCCTTGACCCCAAGGCAAGAGTTACTTGCCAGACGTTTTGCATGCTGCTTACCTGACCAAGAGCAAGCAAGCATAGTGTTCCTCCCACTGCAGCTATAATCTCTGATAAGAGCTATCAATAGAAGCCACACAAACTCATATCCTACAGCTGTACCAAGGAGATAAAGCTCTATCCCAAGTAGAACTCTATGGGGGGATTAGTTCTCCTAGACCTCCTTGCTGCCCCCAACCCCCTAACCCCTACCAGCTCCAGCTGCTCAGCTTTGGGTAATGATGCCCCTGAGCCAGCACCAGTTCTTATAATAAAATTCTGTTTCTCTTACTTCGAGTGCTTGGTTGTCAGTCTTCTGGCCATCTGGAGGCCTTGCCATAACAAAAATAAATGTAAACAAAAATGCTACTTCCTCCTCTCTCTTCCTTCCTACTTGCCTATTTCCTTCATTCCTGTCTGCATCTTTCCTTTAAAATGATGTAGATAATAAAATTTGCAATCATGCTCTCATCCCCTCTCCCTCAGTATGGATGTACCTAAGTTGCTGATATTGTTGGTGGCTGGATGTTCTCAGGTGAGATTTTTCTGGAAGACTTGCCCTTGTATGAAAAAGAACTATCTCATAAGATATACATGAGGATGTCTTACATAAAATGACTGATTAATCAGGATATTAAAACCTGGCCCCCTGTTTTAATGTAATCGACTCTGTAAAGCCATCCTAGATCCACAGCTTCCTGTAGGATCAACCAAAAATTGAATCTTTGTTCAATTTATTGTTTACTCTTCTGTAGGTACTGAACTGATTGAGAGCAGAGTACTGTTCAAGAAAGGTATTTGTTATATGAACCTATCAAGAAAGACATTTCTTATATGAAAGTATCCCTTTCAGTACTTTCTTGGTGTTCTAAAGTGTTCTGGAAAAGGTCAGATTCTAGATCCTGGTGTCAGGACAGGCAGTGGCCATGTGGTAGAAATGACCTAAGGCACACTGAAAGGAAGAACTACTTTATGCCTGCCTCTGCCAGATGTTCTTAAGCAGAAGTTCTCTCATGTTAACAGAGCTAGAAGCAGATAATAAAAGAATGCCTCTGCAAGATATCCCAAAGCAGAAGTGCTCTTATGCTTCTAATTGTCCAATCTTTAAATATTCAAATGTTCCCAATAGTAGCTAATGTTTGCAGCCTTTCCTTGCTTTGCATTTCCTATTATCTCAATGTAATTCAGCCCTAAAAACTAAATCAAGGAGTCAAGGTCCAGGTCACTGCCTAGCCTGCTTTTCTCTATATATGTTGTCTGCCAGTCTTAGGCTCCTGTAGCCTCCTCTCAGGGACCCTTTTGGTCAGCAGTATGGGCCGCAGCAGCACACATGAGACATTTATGAGTAACATAATGGTGACCATCTAGCTGGAAGACAAGAGTCAGAAAAAAGCTGCAAGAGTCTATGAATGTAAAAGAGGATTTTTGAGAATAGAGAAACTTGAACCCACTGAGAAACATCAAGAGGATGCCTTGACCCAGCAGCCAGCTAGATAAATCCCTGAGATAAGAAAAGTAGATATAAATTAAGGTCAGGCATGCTTCCCCACCTCTTGGAGAAACTAATGCTGTCCATTTGGACTTCTCTCCAAATGTACTTTCCTATTACCTATTAAATTCTTACACAATGATCAAGGCTTGCTTATTTCTTCATACACACTGACAGTGAGAGAACAAGTGCTCCCAGGAAGTCACAGAAATGCCATTTAGTAAAGAACCCCATCTGAAAACTTCACTGTATAGCATTTGAGCAGGATTCTCAGGAAACCCTTGTTTCAGTATTTCCTGGTAACATCCTTGTGTTACAAAGTAACAAAGGAGATCAGAGAGACACACCAGAGTTAAAGAGAATTTAAGAGGAGTTTATTAGCCCGCAGTCGCAAGGGGGACAGCACCACCCAAATCAAGCAGCCCCTTACTCAAATGACACAGGGTATTTATACCTGGTTTTTCCCAGTGTGCTGGGGTATGCACTTAAGAGGTTTACACAAGAAGAAGGAGCAGTTATCAAAATTGTTTACACAGCAGAGGTCACACCCAAAATGTCTTAAGCTATCTGTTTGACATTTAACTTCTTCCTAGATCTCAGCAGATTAACAGAAACTACTCTAGCCAAGGATTTCCTCACTGGGTGGGTACTTAGCATTCCAGGTGCCAAGGTTTCCATTTAAACCAGAGGCATTGATTATCTAGAAAGAAAGCAGATCCTCAGGGCTTTGTGGTTTACAGAGTAATCCAGCAAAAATTAATTTTTTCTAGTTCCTTGTTGCACTTGGACCCCTAAGCCCTTGTCTTAGTCTTTTCTGATAATATCCTTGGTCCCTCATTATATTGTTTTGACTAATGTAGCAACATTTTAGTGAATTTCTTAACAGACTCTGTCTTGCTATCTCAGGCAACATCTTGTGACTGAGTAAATTTCAACATCACCATGCCCTATATCTTGATTACCCAGAACAATTGAAAGCCCACCCTGCTGCCTACATTCCTTAGATAGCCACAGACCTGCAACTTGTTCCACTCCTGTGCACCAACAAGAGAAACCAATCTCCTATAAAAAATAAATAGATATGAAATAGCCCTTCCCTGGGGCTGGTGCATTTCTTTAGTGCTTTAGCTTGCTGTGAGTGTCTAATAAACCTTTTTAGATACTCATAGCATTCTGGGTCATTCTTCCCATGCTTTCCAGATAGGAGGCCCCCCAAACTTCTGGGGGAACTAACAGACAAAGTTTATTCATTTCAAAATGCTGACACTGGCAGTTATGTTCAGTAAACTCTGGATTGCAAGAAAGTAGAATATTAAAACATAGCATATGAATATCTATACCAAGGTCTAAAATAATTTTGAATCCCCATATTCCTCTAATTTCTCTGAGTCTGTAGAAAATGTCCACATTTCCCTAGTAAGGTCTAATGCTTCCCAGTTAATTAATTTGCAGTGCCTTTGTCTTGCAGGAATACACTAAAATCTTAGAGATCTTCCTCCTTATAATTCTTGACCACCAGAGCAATAGCTAAGCTAAGTTATAACATATTTGAGCCAGAAATATCTTCCAACTACTAAAGGAGTCAGTCAAGATTTATAAGTTGGAATCAGGATAATATTTATGAAACATAATCTTAAGGTCCTTGAAACGTGATTGGAGTAATCTAACTTTAGATGGTTTTTCGTCCATTTTACATGACTGTGTACTGACATAGGAAAATCTTCTTAATCACGTATTTGGAAGAAGGTTCTAGTATTATTTTTGGAAACTTGAAGAAATAAATGATCCACACTAAATAAGATAAAAAAGATAGAGCTATCTTGGCAAATGGAGACATGATCAACATTTATAGAAGTAGAAATATTAAAGTAGAAAGAAATGTTACATTATGTGATTTTGGAAAACTTGATTAATATATTTTCCAAAATGACTTCAAAGTTACTTCACATAGCAAACGCATGAGGAATGTCTTGATTGGAGAGCACCTGTATCACAAGGAAACTGAGTGTCACACAACCTTTGTAAATCAGGCTGGGAGAAGGTATGTAGGTTTACTTTCATCATGGATGATCAACTATAGCCACAGTTCTTAAATTGGGCCCCTCTTAGCCTGGAAGTGGTAACAATTCATTTGATTTGGAACCTATATATATATATATATATATCATAAGCGTGGATTTATATGCCCTTCCCACAGGTTATATCTACATTACTGCCTAAAGTTTTAGTGTATCTTTTAGTCTACAAAATATTCTATCTGATCCAAGGTTTCATTTCATAAGAAAATAAGTATGACAATTGACAAATGACAATTGGACCCCCTGGTTTAATACATATTATTCTTCCCAGAAAGCTACAAGTCTGATAGAATGAGATAAAAGGTTTTTGAAGATATATTGAGGTACCTATTTGGTGATATTAGCCTACAAAGATGATATACTATCCTTAAAGATACAGTACACACCTTGAAATTAATTGTCAACACATGTGTTGAGTCCAGGAACAAAGGTTTGAAAAACAGGAAATTATCCCACTATTACTTTGACTATTACTTACTATTACTATTAATGCTTTGAAATAAGGAACTAGCCTCTGGCAGTGAAACGGAAACCTTGGCACCTGGAATGCTAGGTATCCACCCAATGAGGAAAGCCTTGACTGGAGGGCTTTCTGTTAACCTGCTGAGATCTAGGAAGAAGTTAAATGTCGAACAACTGCTATGTAAACAATTATTGTAAACATCTTCCTTGTGTGATAACCACTTGTTCCGCTTTTGTAAATTGCTTAAGCACATACCCCTGCACACCTGGAAAACCAAGCTATAAATACCCTGTGATATTTGGGCACAGGGCTGCTCGATTTGGGTGTAATGCTCTCCCCCTTTTGGTCTCCAGCTAATAAGCTCCTCTCAAACTCTCTTTAACTCTGGTGTGTTTCTCTGATCTCATTGGTTACTTTGTAACAGTTTCCCTTTGAGAAATTGTGCTTCATCTTCCTGCTCCTCTGACACTCAGAGTGGGACTATTTTCCTTCAGGTATGCAATAAAATTCAACTTTAGATGTTCCTCTGATATTTTGGACTTATTGTGCTAAGAGATCATCAGGTAGAATGTCACTATACTGACAAGATAATTGTGAACATCAAGTGGAGTTAGAGCTTATTTTAAGCAACAGCACAGGGAAGAATTTGACACCTAAGTGAGTCATTGAACGTTTTTTTATCTTCCCTTTCTCAGTTTAAGTGGAAAAAGAAAATAATATAGTGATCTAGGGTTCAAACTTATTGGAAATTAGAATTTGTCTCACCTTAAGGATCAGCCACCTATATCAGTTGAGTTAGTAGCTGAAAGTAAGGGAAATCTATAATGTACAGCAGAGAAGAAAACAGCATGAATTAGTAGCGGCCTCAGCATCAGCTATAATGACATACAGTTCATTCACAGATCCTTTTCTTAAACATTTAAAAAATAACATTTATTGATTCATAATTTTATCATGTATCTACATTAATCCAGAAAGCATATTTATCACAGTAAAAAGTTCAATTGTGCAATGACTGCTTTTACAATACATCATGAAGGTATACTAACTAACCATATACAAAAAAACAATGGCATACCGTTTACAGCTATCCCATAGATTACTTTAAAATAGTTCAAAGATGTAAATCTAAAATAAAGCACTGAAAATTTTGTAAAGTACAGAGGATAAAATTTACTTTTAGTTCAGTTTGTGATTAGCTTTATATGCTTTTTGTACCAAATCTCAAAATGAAGTCATACCTGATAAGAGTGGATCTAACATGAGTTTTGGGAGGAGTAACCTAGTCACATATATTGCACCTGTCCTCAAGTTAAGCATATGATATCTTAAAACTAAAGGAAAACAAAATCAAACCATAGCACCACAAATATAGAGGTATAATATCTACTAATCTCCAACTCATACTTTCTGATGAAGAGATTCGCCAGAATCTTGGATTATTTCTGTCCAGAATTTATGCTACAGAGCAATTTAGACCTATTGTGCAAAGGATAATCCCTATACTTGTAAATAAAGTTAAATCAGTATACATGTACTATCTTGTTACTGCTTTGTGGTATAGGGGTGGATTAGATTGGATTACCTCACAACTTCTAATATCTCCATCCTTGCCTCAGGATTTGTTGGTGACTCACAGTGCCAGATTGGGGAATTACTTACAGTTATAGAGTACTGCCTTACTCATGGGTAACCTACAAACAATGTTAATACAATGCCAATGAGTACAATATTTAAAAGCCAGGTTCCTTGATAGAGATAACTCTATCAAATAATCTCCTCAATTTCCCAATTGACTAAAACTACTAGTTGTATCATGGTTCAAATTTTCTCATTGCTCACTCAAGCTTAATTTATAACCCACTACCATTTCTAATTCAAAGAATACACTCCACTAAATAGCACCTTTTAATTCAAAAGACTTGTTTATGCACAAAGTGAGTTATATTGTGTTTTACAGATATATGCTCCATTGTTAACTTCTGGTAACTGTTAAAATGACATTATCTGAAAATAGGGCCTGCAGAGATAATCATCTAAGAGAAGGTCCTACTGGATATAGGAAAATTTGAAATCCCATTACTGCTTTATAAGGAAAATGGTATTTGGAGAGAAAGAGAAACAAAGGAAAAGAAAGAAGACCCTTCAACAAAACAGGAAAATATTGAGAGTGCTGCTTAAGCCAAGGAATGTCTGGGATGACCAGAAGTTTGAAGTGGCAAGAGTCTTCTTAGAACATCACCTTGATTTTGGAATTATGACCTCCAGGATTTCTAGAGAATAAGTTTTTGTTGTGCCAAGCCACTCAGTTTGTGCTAATCATCTTACTATAATCTTGGAAAACTAAAACATTCAAGTAAAAGACAAAGGCAAAGAAGGTATATAAATTTTACTGGTGTTCTGAGAAGCGAGTGAAGTTCATGAGTTAGACCTTAAACACTCAGAAGAGTGAAGGGAGAAATAATGTCAGAGCTCAGAGGTTAAAAAAGTAAGTTAGAATGTATAATTTTTTAAATGCTGAACAGGAGTCATTGTTACCAACAAATACTTAAAACTGTTTGGACATTGAATTCATTTCTAAGGCTTGAAAGAAGGAACTTGAGTGTGAGGGTTAATTTTATGTGACAGTAGGAGTAGGACACAGGATACCCAGATATCTGGTCAAACATTACTTCGGGGTGTGTCTCTGCTTGCTTCTGAAAGATATTAAATTTGAATTGCTGAACTGAGTAAAGCAGATGTCCCTCTTCAATTTGTATGAGCATTCTCTACTCTACCAAGGGCCTTGGACAAAACAAAAAGACCAAGGAAGTTAAATGTATTCACTGCCTTGTTTGAACTGGAACATCATCTTGCTTTCCATTAGTGCTCTTGTTTCTCAGGCTTCAGACATTGACTGCATCTACACCATCAGTTCACTGACTCAGATCTTCAAATTACACCAATGGATTTCCTGGCTTTTCAGATTGCAGAAGACAGATCATGAAATGTCTCAGCCTCCATAATCATGTAATTTATTACCTTAGCATATTTTCATATAATAAGCCTTTATGTAACTCCTATTGGTTCTATTTTTTGTTTTTGGAAATCTGAAGACACTGAGGTTGGGCATAAGGGAATTCAAATCAGTATCAAATAGTCTTAGTACACTAATTTAACTTTCATTAACAATTTATTTAAAAGTATAGGGATTATCCTTTGGACAATAGGTCTATTTAGCTACTGGTATTTCAGTGTCCTTATTTAAGAAAATAACATTTTTAGTTCTGATGATAATATCACCTCTTGATCCTAAAACAATTTAGTAACATGTATAATGGAAATTGAATTCACAGAAGACTATATTGTTATATGATATGTGATATATTTTTATAATGAATAATATTCAAATTGTTTAAAAAATAAAAAATTCCTGCACTCAGAATAGTAGTCTAAATGGCTACAATATTTAAATGATATTCAAAAGTGTATCAAATGGTATGAAAAGGAAAAAAATTACCTAAGATAAGAAGACAATGGGTTCTTAAGAATATTTTTTAAAATGAAGAATCTGAGACTATGAAGAGAAAAGGAATATATAAACATATTTACAATGATCCTGGGACAATCTGGTGAAATAATAACAAAGCATATTTTCTCCTTTGAAGTAGATATTTGTATATAAACTAAAAAAGTAGAAAAAGAATATAAGGAAACATGAGAGTCAGTTCAAAGCATCCTGATATGTTTTGAAAATGCTATCATGAATAGAATGAGAATATCTTAGTTACTTGAGATTCTTTACTGAATAGTTTATAAAGGCAATTATCATCTGTTTTTTAAAGATCCAAATTTTAGTCCTTTACACTTGATATATCTGATAACCTCATTTTACTAAATCATGTAGAGTTGAGATATTCCATAACAATCGTTCTTTAAAATTATTCTTTTCCAATAGAGTAATCTAAGAAGTAGGGGCTTGTGCAATTTTGTCCTCATGAAATGCTCATGACTATTCAAGTCAGTTTGTATAGGGATCTGAAGACTATATTTCTTACTGTTCAATATCCCAATCGTTAATGTACATCATATTTGTCCTTTCACATAGGACACTGGTTAGAATAAATCCATATGTTCTGTACATATGTCAATTATATTCCACAGTTTCAGCTTCTAAAAGGACAGATATTACTATGTGCCCTGATGATCCAGAATTTTTGCTCACCAGGCATAGCCCACGAACATACCAAAGTCCCAGATTTAAGACCTGGAACCAGGAAAACAACTAAGAGAAACAACTAAATACATAAAACTAACTAAATAAAAATACTTCTTTCCCCTCTCCCTGCCTACCTGCGAATTCCCCTTCACTCCAGTCTATACCTTCCTTTAAAAAATTACAAATTTCACTGTCCATGAGATAAGATATTCCCAACATCTGTCTCTCTCTAAGTGTATACTTCAAAACAAATCATCTATGAATTAGTGCTATTTAGTGCATCTTAACAATAAATTATATTTGAAACATAAAACCTGCTAACAATCCCAAAACACTAAGCACCCCAACCTCAGGATATGGAGGATTCTGGAATGGGTAGCAAAAGTAGATAAATCTTGTCCTTTATCAAAAAAAAACTAAACAAAACCCAAATACATTGTCTTGTCATATATAGAACTCCAAGAATGGAATAAAGTTTAGTGGATGACTGTTTTAAGTGATAGAGATTTGTTAAGGTAGAGGAAAAGAATTGGAGGAATGTAATTATTTTAAATAGGGTATAAACTTATACTGGGCTCTAGACCAAATTAGAGAAAGTAGTCTGAAAAGGTAATTTAAAGAAATTTCAAAAGATAGCAGCTACTGTTCTAAGTATGATAACCTATTAGAGATGGTATAATAGCATAATTTAACACTACTAAAACTAAATTACAAGAATTTGTACTGTCATGGTTACAGTGATTTTGCAAAAAATATCATAGAGTAAATAAAGATTTATCTGACATGTTATTACCGTAATTTAAATGAGGAATAAGTAAGATATATTATTAGGAATGAAAGATCCAAAAAAACTAGCAAGAAATTTAGCAAAAGTTTAGTTGATATAGTTTTTACGAATTTTTATATATAAAAAAATTAAAGTGCCCAGGGATGATAATAAGCATGGTGGGCGGCTGGGCAGGGTGTTAAGCCACAGGGATCAGGAGAAGTTAAAGCTCTGGGAATCTCCATTAGGAAGAAGGACAACGATCAGTGGAACTGAGAAACATAGGTAAAATAAAAGTAGGTAGAACACAATGGAGAATTTTAGCATTCTTAGCACAAGTTTTTATTAATGGGCATCAACAGGCATTTTTACATGTTGAATTATTAAAACATTTGTATTGGCAAAAAAAGTTCATGTATCTTAGATAAGTATAGATTACAGATAACTAAATTATATAAATTAAATTTTCTGAAAAATAAACCTAATAATTTATGCATATTGAGAGGATTAAAACCAGTTCGTGTCAAACAGAATGGCTATTAATTGAGCAAAGGCATATAAAACTTAGAAACTGAATGGGTGTGGGGAGGGGAGCATGTCTTCTAAGTTTTCTACAAGAGTCTTGGAATATGCCTGATTTTTAATAGAATCCCTTTTCCTCTGAAAATGGTATTGTTCTAAGAGAAAAATTATCTGGTCATACTACATATGGGTGACATCCATTACTATAATGAAAATTTTAATTAAACAAAAGACAATTATCATTGCCATTGAAACACAGAAACTTAGTGCTTTTTTATTTTAATTTTTTTTTATATGAAAAGAAGACTACACTTTATTGGATAGAGGATAAGCCAAGAATAAAACCCTGACTCTCTAAGGTCAATAAGAGGTATTTTGCAATATCCTTTAATATCTCCCTGCAGAATTGGAAGTGATTGAAAGTTTTGTGTTGTCAAATGTGTTTTAAGTTTTTTGAGAAATGTATAGTTACCAAACAGTATTTTAAATACGTTTACTTCAGTTAAGAATAGACATAATAAATACTTAAAATATGAATTATAAGTTAATAAATTAGTTAAATAAAGAATTCCAGTATTGTTTTCTTTGATAGATCATAAATCTCTCATGCATCTAGAAAGAAGCATGCTTACAGACTTACGGCCAGAGGTCAGATAAAAGATGGCAGAGATTCAGGATTTGTTTAACTTTCATCCTTTACCTGAAGGTGCCTGCAGATTTCCTACAATAATCTCACTGTCAGTCTCTTCATCTTGGACAATAATGAGTTCACTCAATCTACAATCTCCTGGGAGGTGAAATAAACATGATATGATAATGATAAATGACATGACATCTCTATATTGGCCAATCAGACAGAAATTTACATGATATAGGTTCATGATCTGTTTAAAAGATGAGTGAAAAGTCAACAGACAGGAAGTAAATTGGCATGAGATAGCTAAATTCACTGAGAATGGAAAAAAAATAAAATGGGAACATATATGTGTGAATGCATGTGCTCTTCTAATTTTACTTTTCCATGGGAAATGCAAAATAATTTAACAATTGTGAATGGAAATTATTTCATTTCCTTCACTGAAACATTAACCAACAGTAGAAAATTTTTGCTCCATATATCTTACATAAAATACTCTGAAACTAAAGCATATTAAAGGTCATGCACATACTTGTACATACCACATATATAAACATATTTACATATGTATTTATGCCTTTTTATATTTTTAAAAGAACATTGCGCCTTAACATTACATAGGATTAAGATATGCATCATCCAAAATCAACCTCTTTAATAAAAGCATTGTTTACTAACAGTCCAGTTCTGTCCTTTACCATATAACTGTTCTCTTTTATGTGATTTATCCACTCTCTTCTTTTCTGGTAATCACTAATTAGAGTCTATAGACTAAGTCTTTTTTATTTGTATTGGTTCGTTTGTTTATTTGTTTTCCCTACATGCCACATATTATGAATTGCTCATAGTATATAATGATGAACCCATATAACTTAATGAAGTCAACGTGGGAAATAGACTATTCTGAGAAAACGGTTAAACAGAAAAAAATGCTAAATGTATTTTTTCATAATATCCATATGATAAAAGCCTCTAAACAATGACTTTTAGATATCCGTTAAGCATGTGGAACACTAACAGGTAAGTGAAGTTTTTTGATCAATATTAATTTGGAGATGCTGGAAGCTTGGTAAGTATACAGAGGCTGATGGTGATGCGCAGCAGGAGGAAGAGGAGGACAATGATAATGATAGATTGTTAGGAGACTGAAAGTCATAGATAGATGATAGTACATAGATAGATGATAGATAAGATAAAGGATGCAATAATGGTAGATACTGATAGATGATAAACATCTTAAATAAGTAAATATAATAGACAAATCTTAAGAAGGGTATAGTTTTGAGGAAATGTTTTTAAAGTTAGAACATTAAAACAATGATATTCAATTATTATTTCAAAACTTTACAATTTTCTCATTATTTCTCTTCAGCCAGGACCTTATACAGGTAAGAGAATTTGTTTAGTCTTCCTTGGCAAAAAAAAAAAAAAAAAAGAAAAAAAAGGACAAACCAGAATGTAAATTCTCCAAATGTCCTCTAAGGACACGTCAGGTTTCTTACATGTGCGTATGAAATTACCATCAAGGGAGTAAGAGTATGTGAAGGACAAGATTTTGAATTTACACTTGTCAAAATCTTGTTACATAGACTGTAAATTTCCAGTTTTCCCAGAAGTTCTTATTAATTTCATTCTCAAACTTTTCTCAAAATCATAATCTTTTTCTGGTTCTTTTCATTAAAATTCCATCTATACCTGGTGTCATGAACAGACAATTCAGCATCTTAAAGGCTATATAATCCTGGGATTCTAAATATTCCTAACATTATAAATACTGATCACTTTCTTATATTTAACATATTTTAATATCACTACATAGAACTGGAACTTATTCCTAGTTCATAAATTTCATGTAGTCATGTAGCAACATAACTAATCAATTTTCTTTGACATGTTTTAAATATTTTTTTAAAAAATTTAGAATGGTTTGATTCTTGACAACCTCAAGACTTGTTTCTTTAGTACAAATAACCAAGCTTTTATTCACTTGCATTGGATCTAAATTAATTTTACTCATTTATCAAGTTTTATTTAGCATACCTGATAAACAAATACTGCTTACTAAAAACATGCGATGAAAGACAAAGACTGCTTAGAGAATATCTAAGGATAAAATTATTTAGAAGTAGTTTTCATCATTCGTAGATAACAAATCTACAGAGCCAAAAAATATTGGCTCTTAATGGGCCACTGAAATGGAAACAAACTTGTTTGGAGCAAATCAGTTTGGCATGGTTGAGGTCTCAAAGTTTAATTGAATGTAGATTGTGCATTCAGTATGCGAGACACCATCATCTGAACAATCTTGAAAAAGATAAAAGGAATACTCTCTGTTCAGGAAATGGCACATTAAAAAGCTGTGTATAGCCTAGTTATGTCAGTAAACAGGGATTATGTGTGTGTTAGTGGGCCACCTTAGTGGATGAGATGTATTATAATCAGGATGTTTATCATACATAATTACTGAACAGGAGTTGTATTATATGGAACTGACACACATGGATCTGTAGCTCTGGATTTATGTCCTTTTAAGTTCCTAAGCAGAGCTTGTTATGTATAAACCAGCAGAAGCAGATGGACTTGCTCTCCAGAGTACAATAAACAATGCAGGATTTTACAGAGAAGAACATTTTCTCTAGTAAAAACCACACGATTTCTAGGGGCTAGAGAGACAATCCCACAGCTGACCACTTAAAATCAAATTGAAATACATCAAACCTGGTAAGTGGGAGGCTTATGTGTATATCTGTGTGTGTGAGTGTGTGTGTGTGTGTGTGTGTGTGAGAGAGAGAGAGAGAGAGAGAGAGAGAGAGAGAGAGAGAGGTATCGGAGAGGAGAGGAGAGGGAGAAAGAGGCAGGTTGAGGAGGAGGGAGTATGGGAGCTGAAGAAAGGGAGATAAGAGGGTGAGGAAGGAGGGAATAGGGAAAGGAACTTCTTGTTTAAGGATTCACATAAGCCTGGCTTTATTAAACAAACGTTGAAAGCATCAACTCTAGAGCCTGTAGATGTGACTTTGCACACATTATTTTGCTACCTCTCTTCCATTTTCTCTTCTAAGAAACGGAAACTAACTATAACTGAAATGCCCATAAATTGCCATAAGGATTAAATGTGATGAGGATTAAATAGCAATCTCTATGCAATTGTTGACCATAATAATTATCCTGATATCAGTAAGACCAAAATCTCAGACAGCTTAGGCAACGTGCTCATTACCCAGCCAGAGTGACAGTGAAAGACACGAGCTTCAGTTTCTGTTATTCATCACAATCCATCTAACCCCTAACATTTGGTGATTTAATATAAGAAAAGTGCATTATTTCTCATGATCGTGTTGTTTGATGAGATAGTGCACCCGCTTTCTTACTGGGGTTCATTTTGCACCTGCTTTTAGCTGGTTGGTAAGCTAAAAATTAGAATCTACTAGAACAACTGTCTTTCTTCCCAATATGTTTCATTGGTTTTTCATAGGGTTTCAAGACACCAGTCTGCACAGACCATATCACACTTGTGCTGTCTCCACTGATTGGTGTTGCATTGTAAAAGTAAGTCACATAGTGGAATCCATAGTCAGTATGAGATAGGACTGTTCAAGAGTGGATGCCAAAGGTGTGATTTATTAGAGACCAGCAGAAAAACAATTATGCACATTAATGAATCTGAAAATCCTTTGATTATTTTTGTGCTCTTTTATATATAAAGATCATTTAAGAAAATTTGGAAAATATGGAATAAATATTTAATACATTGCTAAAATGAAGAAACTATGTATTTGTGTGTGTATGTGTAAAAGTGTGCATGCACACACATATACTACACATACAAATGTTTATATGAGGGGTGGAAAATTCTTGGAATTTACTAACACAATGATCTACAATTTAATTGAAAAATAATTTGGAGAAAGTTGTAAAAATTTTGTGCAACCCAACTAATAATAACAGAGCTGCTATTGTAGTATTTTATTCAGAAAGCAGGTACCTGGGTGTAGAATCTTGCCTGTGCCACTACTCAGCTAATTCTCTACCTAGTGATGTGTCTTTGGTGAAGTACATATGTAAGGCTATAATACTGAATGCTTTACTCATACTGAAAATCAAGTATTAAATAATGTGAATATTTCAGTAAAATCTGTAAAGGTTAATCAAGAATATCTCTCTCAGGTGAACAGACTTTTGTGTAATACTTCATTTATACTGTGTTTTTCTTAAAGTTTTGAATTTCTCCTCTCCAAAAATACAGATAATATATATAATAGTTTTTTATCTTCCATTTTTTGAATTAGAAATGTTGTACAGCAATAAATGGTCATTTATAGGTACTCAGTAAACATTGCAATTACTCCTTCTTTGTTCTGCTACTATTGCTCTGCCTTCTTCCTTGGTTTCCCTCCCTCCCTCCTTTGATTCCTCCCTCCCTTCCTTTTTTTTCTTTCTGCTCTTTAACTTTTCTCATTCTCTTTCTTCCTCTTTCCTTCCCTCCCTTCATTCTTAAATTTTATTTTGTTTTGTTTCATACTATTTGAAATATTTGTTTAGTAAAATACAGCAGTATTTGCCTTTATGACTCCTAAGTTACAATATGCTTTATAATTTTAGTTATGAACTAATTTTTCAATTTTCCAGATTTGCTTACAATTATACATTGTTTTTAACAGTATTTTAAATCCACCATAATTTTATGCAAAGAGAGGAATAGAAGTTTGTTGTATATTAAAACTTAGTAAATTTTCTTTCATAAATGTATGGGTTATCATATAATCACTAATACCATCTTTACCATATGCTCTGTTACCATTTATACATGCTTATGTAGACCATTATACACTTTTCTAATCTTAAACCAAAAGCACATATTTTTAACTACTGTACTTTTAACATGCTCTCACAACTGGTAGGGCACACATTCTCTAACTCAAAGTAATTATGTTTAAACATGTTTTTTGGATATTCTTGTGCATTTTATTTTACATATGAAATTAAATATTTTACTTTTCTTCTGTGATTTTCTTTCAGGAATTCCAATAAGTCAAATGCTATATTTTCTTACTCCTCAATACAATAATGCCTTTTTTTTTTTTTTAAGAAAAAGCAAGTGAAATTTATTGAAGATAATACACCTTTTAAGAGATAGGATAAGGACAGGCCATATTCCAAGAGGGAACCAGGCAAACATAACCTTTTATAAAGTTTTCCTTTCATTTAAACTTTGTGCTTTTATGTGTTAGAATATTTAATTACATGCTTTATATTAATTAAAAACTCATGTCTGTTTAATTATATAGTACTATATTTGATAGAAACTGTGAATAATCACACATGCATTATATAATGTTTCTTACTCCCTAAATTATCTTATGCACATCTGTGCATATCTTTTTCCTTTCTTGATTTTCTAAATAACTTCAAAAATGCTAAAATTGCTTTATGGGTATTTTCTCTTTAATTTTTTATATATAAATTAGACATTCTGGGAGTTTTATCTTATTTTTTAAGAGAGGAAGGGGTGATGGAAGAATAATTTGAAGAAAGAAAAGAAGGGAAGGAGAGAGGAGGGAGAGGGAAGACATTAATTGTAGATGTTGATCTTGGTCCCAATTCAGGAACCCATATCCTCGGGCTTTACATGGTCCATACCTCAGCTGGCAGTTTAGCACTTAAACCACCAGGACATGCCTGATTTTCTGCTGTGGTTTTTATCTCGTTGCATTTTGCGTGCACACTTGTGTGTGTGTGCTCTTTTTACATGAATGCCTCCTGGTTCTTGATTTGTAATTTATATTTATTAAGAAATGTGGGTAATTTTTCAATTGTAGTAAACATTGCTAATAAAATAACAGCTAATATATAAATGTATTACACAAAGAGTAATTATTACAAAAAAGAGTATTACACAAATGGTGCCTCATTTAATTAAATCAAAATTGCTAGAAAATGGGTAACATTTCAGATTGAAATATTTTATTTTTATTAAATAAGCTTTGATTTACAAAATAATATTAGATGTGCAGACTCACTATTCATCAAATATATTATAAGAAAATCACACCATCACCTAATTATCAATATTCTTCTAGCACTGTCCATCGGATACCCACTACCCTTCCCTTCTCATAACATCAGTTCTATTGTCAATGTTCAGGGATGGTTTTTGTTTAATCTGTTCATTGACTTTATTTCTCTATATTCCATATATGAGTGAAATTATCTTCTGGTGTTTGTCCTCCTTCTGACTTATTTCACATAGCACAATCCCTCGTTCTAAACATGCTATTGAAAATTTCAGGATTTGATATTTTTGTGGATACACACACACACACACACACACACACACACACACAAATATTCTTTTTCCCTTCATCTGTCATTGGGCACTCAGGTTACTCTAAATGCTGCAATAAACATGGAGGTTCATATATCTTTGCAAATTAGTGCATTTATGCTTACAAGGAAAATTGCCAGGAAGTGGAGTGGGGGGTGGGTGATGAGATCATATAGAATTTCCATACTAAATCTTTTGAGGTCTCTCCACAGTACATTCCATAATGGTTGTACTAATTTTTACTTCCATCAACAATGTAAAAGAGTTCCCTTTTCTCCAGATCATCCTAACATTTTCTGTTCCTAATCTTTTGGATTATAGCCTTTCTCACAGGTGTGACATTATATCCCATTGATGTTTTGGCTTGAATTTCCATAACAATAGAGATGCATGTGCCTGTTGGATACATGTGTCTTTGGAGAAATGTCTATTCAGATCTTCTACCCATTTTTTGATTGGGTTGGTTTTCTTTTTTTTACCTTTGAGGTTTTTTTTGTAATTGGAATATTCACTCCTTGTCAAATTTATGATGTACAGTTATAGTCTCCTTTTCAGTAAGATGTCTTTTCATTTTGGTAATAGTTAATTTTGCTATGCAAAACCTTTTTAGTCTGATGTACTCCCATCCATTTTTGTTTTAGTTTCCTATGCCACTGAGGTTGAGTCCCCAAATCACACTTCTAAGACCAATGTCATGGAACATATTGCCTATGTTTTCCTCTATGTAGTTTAGGTTTTCACTCTTTATATCCAAGTCTGTAGTACTTTTTGGACTCATTTCTGTGTATGGTGTCACAGAGTGATTTAGGTGATTTATTTTGCATGTGCTCTTTAGATTTACTGACACCCTTTGTTAAAAAACTGTCATTTCTCCATCATACATCCTTGGCTTCTTTGTCATAAATTAACTGTCTATGCGTGAGTCTGTTGATTCAGTTATATTCCACTGATGTGTGCATCTGTTTTCGATTACTATCATTTTGAAGTATAGTCCAGAATCTTTGAGTGTGATATTTTCCTTTTTGTGTTCCTTATGATTTCTTTGGCCTTAGGGCCTTCTGTCATTTCATGTGATTAAAAAAAATTCAACTGAATTATCTTTTACCTAGACCTGGATAACTACCAGCATAATTTCTGTATCTAATTTTAAAAAAATTGAGTCATATTGCATTTTTCAAAGGTTTATTTAGGTATACATCAGTTAGAACTGGTCATTACCAAACTGAAATTTGTTGGGAACACTCCACCTGTACAAACCAAGAGGTGTTTTACAGAGAAGATATAGAAATAAATAAAATAAATTATTTTACTGATTATAGTTTAAACTGTTGCTTTATTTGTGAAAGTCAGCTTGGCTTTTTTGTGATTGACTGTTGTTGAGTTTTTTTGTTGTTGTTTTTGGGGGATTTTAGTTCATTGACTGCCTTAGGTTTTTGGTTTTCTTATGTAAGCAACCAAGGAATTTAAGTGACTTGCATCTAATAATCCCCTTGTTTAGTTACTTTAACCCTATGAATTTGCCTATGTTGAACATTCCATTTCAATACAATCATGAAATTTGTGATCTTTTGTGACTGACTTCTTTCACTTACTATACTGGTTCTGGTCGATCTATCTTGTAAAATCTATTCATATGTCATTCCTTTTATTGTTGAATAGTATTTCACTGCAAAAATGCTCATTATTTTTATCTACTCATTAGTTGGTGAACATTTTGGTTGTTAGTACTTTTGGCAATGGTGAATTGATCTTTACATATTTCCATTTCCATTTGAACATATGGTAACTTTATACTTAGCATTTTGACAAAGTGCCAAACTTTTTCCAAAGTAGTTACATCATTTTACATCCCCACTAGTTGTGCAAAGTGTTCTATTTTCTTCCATTTCTCACCAAAATTTATCCTTCTTTGTCCTTTTGATTATAGTCATCCTAATGCATATAAAGTGGCAACTTGTTTATTGCGTTGATTTTCATTTTATTAATGCATAAATTTTTTGAACATCTTTTCACACGTTAAAGGGTCATTTATATAACTTACTTGGAAAATGTCAATTTAAGTCATTTGTTCATTTTAAAATAAGTTTTTTTCTTATTTTTGCATAGCAGGACTTCATATATTCTAGAGTTCAGACTCATACATGCTAGATATATGATTTGCAAATATTTTCTCCAATTATATGGATTGTTTGTGTTTATTCTTTTTCACAATGGAGCAATAGAGAATTTCTTAATTTTATGAAATACAATTTCAGTTTTTCAATAGTTATTTGTTTTCATAACTAACAAATTATTTCTCAATCCAAAATCACAAAAATTAACTTCTATAATTACTTCTAAGTATTTACATTCCTATATTTAGATCTATGAACAATTTTCAGATAATTTTTAGTGTGATCTACAGTAAGGATCCAACTTAACTGTGACTATCCAAGTGCCCAAGAACAATATTTTGAAAAGCTGTTGTTTATCTTTCATTAATATTTGTCATAATCAATTGACCATACATAAAAATATTAGATTCTAATTATATCTATCTACATATGTCATCTCTTATCATCATCATCTATCTGCTATATAGCTATCTTAATGCCAGTATGACATTGTAATTATTAGTTTGACTTTATAGCATGATTTGAATTTGAGAATAATAAGTCTTTCAAATCTGTTCTTCCTTTCCAAGGTTGTTTGGGGTATTCTGAGTCCTTAATATTTCCATCAGAATTCTAGGAAAAAGTTTTCAAATTTTTCAAAAGAAACAGCTTAGATTTTTATACAATATATTAAATCTGTAGATCTATTAGGGAAATATTTCCATCTGAACAAGATTAAGTCATACAGCTTACTAATATGGGATATATATTGATTTATTTAAACCTTCTTTAATATATTTCAATACAGTTTTATATATTTATTTACTTTGTCAAATTTATCTCCAAATATATTTTTTTTAGTTTTTATAAACATGATTATTTGATTTCATTTTTGAATTGATCACTGATTTGGTATGGGAATAAGATTAAATCATTTTGAGCTTGTTTATTCAAACCTGATAAAATTGTTTATTACCTGTACTAGTTGTATACAGTTTTCACCAAACTTTTTAATTTTTATATGCAATATTATGTCCTCTACACATAGATTGACTTATTTTTTCAAATCTTTGTCTTGCCTGAGTGCCCTAGCTAGAATGTTGTATATAATGTTGAATACAAGTGGCAATAGTGGACATATTTGTCTTATTTCTAACATGAGAAAAAGTTTTATATAATTCTGTTATCTATCATTTCATACATATGATGTTGACTATGAGTATGATTAGATATGTTTATCAGTCTGATATTTTTAATATATTCCATCCATTTTTAATATGTTCAGCTTTTTCAAAATTTTATTTTATTGAAGGGAAATTGCATCATAACATTATATAGATTTAAGTGAACATCATTGTAAGCAAGTATTTGTTTTTGTCTCAAAAGCGTGCTGAATTTTGTCAAATACTTTTGTGTTTATTGAGATTAACATATAACTTGGTCTTTCATATAACTAATATGTTGCATTACATTGATCAACTTTCATATTTTAAATGAACTTTGCATTTCTGGAATAAGTCCTTTTTGGAAATCAAATATACTTCCTGTTTTTAAGAAATAATACCATTTTTTGACTGTTAACATTTTGTTAAATATAGTTGCTTCTATAATCAAAAAGAAATTCTCAGCTATTATTTCTTCAAATATAGTTTCTGCCCCCTTTTTCCTTTCTTCTCCTTCTGGGGCCCTGATAATGCAAATTTTATTTCTTATGATATTATCCCATAGGTCTTGAATGCTGTCTTCATTTCTTTGCATTCTTTTATATCTTTGCTGGTTTGCATGAGTGCATTCCTCTGCTTTGTCTCCTAGCTCACTGATACTATCAGAAGCCTCATCCATGCGATTCTTGCGTCCCTCTATTGAATTCTTTATGCCAGTTATTATGTTCTTTATTTCTTTGACTTCGATTTTGAACTCTTTCATTTCTTCTCACTGTTTTGTTGTTCTCTTTTCCTTCCTCTATAGTTTTCTTGATTTCCATGAGTATGTTAATCACTGTTGTCCTAAATTCATTCTCAAGTAGTTTACAGACATCTGTTGCATTCAGATTTCCCCCTGGGTTTTTGACTGGATCCATCATTTCACATATACTTCTCTATGTCTTCGCTCTCTTTGGCATTTTATGTTTCACTAGATTAAGCTTTCCTGCAGTGATAGTCTTGTGCAGGGTATTGATTTGCACTGAGTAGCCTGGATCTTGGTTGGGACACTGGGATTTGAGTTTTGTGGAGTCATCACTGGTTGGATTTGTTGAAGGTTTTATGTGGGTCCTCTGTTGCTGGTCAAAGTTCTATCAATGGGGTTGGATCTTGTGTGAGGGATGCAGAGCCTTCCCCCAGTGTCCCACCTTCCAATCACAAGGATCACTTTGCTGTTGACACACAATTGGCAATCAGAGTGCAGTTTCACCTATACCCAGAAGGTGGTGCTAGTGGGTAGCACTGATGTTATCTCCCTCTAGGAGACTCTCTTCCACCTTTAAGCCTGAGGGCAGGATTTCTGGTCAGTGGTATTTCTGGTGGGTGGGTCCTGTTGCTCCCAGGGCAGTATGGTGGAAGGGGGTGGGTGGAGGTAGACGATTCCCCTAGTTGCCTTCCAATTATGGCAGTTACCAGTGTAATTTTCTCGCTGGACCCCATGTTCAAACAACTGGAGCACTGGGGTCTCTTCCATCCTGCACCTAGACCCTCTCCCTCAGGTCTATATCCATGCCCTGATGGGTGGCAATTTCTGCTTTGGCAATTTCTGGGAGGGCTGGTTTTTCCCACAGTTCCATTCCCTCCGCCATAGCTGGAATCACGATTCTGAGCTTGGTATATAGCTCTGAACCCAAATGTTTTTGCTCACCGTTTGTTCTCGCCATTGCTGCTATGTCTCTACAGCATCTTGTTTGATTCTCCTTGGTGTTTGTTTCCGGAATATAGGTGAATATCTAATTGCTCTGTGGGGAGGATGTGAATCTTACTTCTACCAGGTCTCTATCTTGGCCAGAAATCCTATAATCAAAGAGAGAGTGGTTTGTAGTTTCTTTCCGTTTTGTATATCTTCTTTGGGTGTCAGAGTAACAGCATCCTCAGAGAATGAGCTATCATGTGTAATATCCTTTTCTATTTGAAGGAAGATTTTGTGACAAACATATTAATGCTTAAAATGCTTTATAGAATTTACTGCTGAAGTCATCTGAGCTTTTCTTTGTGGGATGTTTTTAACCGTAAATTGAATGTCCTTTTATAAATATATTCAGGTTTTCTATTTTTTTTTGAATCACTCTAATTTATGTCTAAGAATGTGTACATTGCACCTGTTACTTTATTTTAGCACACAGACATTAATAATTTTCTTAATAATCTATTTCATTTCTGGTCATTTCTGTTTTCTTTTGTTCTTGATTATAATTTAGATTTCTTTTTCCCATTATCTCACTAGTTATTCAACTTTTGTATATTTTTTACTTTTCCTAAATGACTTTTAATTCCATGTTATACTTTATTTGTATCTAATCTTTATTATCTCCTATATTTCTCTTTGTTTTATATTACTTCAATATTTTTATTTCATTAGGTGGAAAGTTATCAATTTGAGATAATTCTTATTGCAAATATAGCTTTTTATAATTACACATTTCTCACAATCCATTGCTTTAAGAAAATCCTATTTGTTTCAGTATACTGTGTTCTATTTTCACTCATCTTTAAGTATTGCATTTCCCTTTTATTTCTTTCTTATCCCATTGATTATTGGCTTTTATTGGCTTTTATTTTGAATTGCATTGTGGTCAAGAAATTATTCTAATTCTGTTTTATATTTTTATCTCTTTATAGATATTCTCTATTGATGAGTCACCATTGCTGTATTTTCCTTTAATTCTGTAGAATGCTTTTCTTTTTTCATTTGAATATATATATATATATATTTGTGTTTATATATATACACATATATATTTACATTTATATACACATTTAAAAATAAATTTAATATTTCTGCCCTCTATGTAGTTTGGACTAACTTCTTTCCTTACTAAATGTATAAACCATTTTTCCCTATGTCTCATATATTTTTGTTGAATACATATCATTTTAAATAATGTAATATGGCAGCTCTGGAAATCTGATTCTCCTATCTCCAGGGTTGTTTCATATCATTCATTTATTTAGTAACTTTCCTGGACTAATTTTGTGGTTTAGTACTTTTTGTCATGGACAAGAATGAAAGTCTATGCTCAGTGAGATTAGTATTAAACTATTAGTGTTCCAAAAATTCACTGAGAGAATAAGATTTCCAACCTTTGCTGTGGTTTTCTGCATGTGTCTCGTGTTGATATATGATCTGGAATAACATAAAAGTCTACACTGTGTCTTAGGTTTCTCTTTCTATGAATCGGTGCCTCAAGGTCAGATTGAGACAATAGATTAGGATCTTCTGAAGTCTTTCTTAAATATGCACTTATCCAGATCATAAGCATAAATTCATAGGTTCCCAGTAAAATACTAGTACTTTCAAAACCTCCAGTGGATTTTACATTCTATAGATTTCTCTTTTAAGTTTTTCAGCCAGCCTCTCATTTGCACTACATAGTATAGCCACTTCAGATAGTTATGATGTAATCGCTATGGATTGTTTTGATACTCTAAGTATTATGATTTGCTGACTGTGTAAGATCTGAGTCAGGTAAGATAATGATAAACACTGTCAATATGACTTTTATAACTTTTATAGGGATATGCTACAAATGTCAAATTTTGAAAAAGATTTTGAACATTATTTTAAAGAAAAGATGAAGACAGAAATGAAGGCAAGTAGGAAGGCAGGAAGAGATAAGCAGAAGAAGCACTTTTTTTTAGTTGTTCACATTTGTTCTTCCTCCTAGCCCAAGGTCATGACCCCAGAAGCTTGGGATGCATGTGGAACTGCTCTCAGGTATACTAGACCTCTAGGCCACCAGAGCATGCCCTGAATATAGTTTTTCTCAGAGGCTCCAAACCCATCTTGACCCCACGATCTTAGTTTGTATTGGGACTACTGCTGGGATGTACTAGACCTCTAGGATACCAGGACATGCCCTGGACATTATTTTTCTAAGAGGCCCCAAACCTTTCTTCTCTACCAGTAGCTACTAGCCTACTGAATTTTACAGGTACTATTGTTACAAGATTTCTTATTTTTTGCCTGTGTTTTTTTAAAGATATCATGATGCTAAAAAGAGGAAAATTATAACTTAAGCTGCTTACCAAGGCTCACCCATTTTTCCTAAAACACTCCTTACATTATTATAAGCTATCCTTACTTAAAGAGATTTTAAACATTTAATATTGGCAGTTTTGCCATGTTTGTAAACTTATATGGGAGAATATGTGTAGATTTAGAAATCCTTATTCTGATATTCTGTAAGCTCCACAGAAAAATAACTGTGCTTTTGTAATATTGGATTTCAATTTCTTTAGTAAGCTTTGTTTAGAAGTGTATGATTTATGAAGACTATATCTCAATTGTTTTTTTGGTTGCAGATTTCTTCTTTTTGATTTATTACCTCATTTTTCACTTTCCACTTTCCAGAAATAATACACAATCTCTTCAATTGATAGCATTTATTCATTTTAGCTATTCTTTTGCTTATACACTCATGTGCACATACATATGCAAAATTTATTTAAATCTATTTTCTCCCATTTTAATGGTGTATGAGGAATGAAATTACATACGGGTGTTTGGTCTACTGTCTTGAAGCAGAGTTCACATTAATTATATTTAATTCACAAACTTTGTACATGAACAGATTGATAATGAACATGTTCCAATCATTGAATAAGTATGTGATTGAATGTTGAATTGGGGTAGGGAGGGGAAGTACCTCTCTTTTTTATTTAAAAATGTGTTCCCATTATGTCCTGGTGGCCTAGCAATAAGTCCCCCTTCAGGTGGCTTCATATACATACATTGTGATCTGGGGCCAGGGAAACAACCAAGATGAACAATTAAATAAAAGTAATAAATAAATAATTCATCTACTCTCTTTCTGCCTATTTTCCTGCTTGCCTGTCTACTCACCTTGCACATTTCCTTAAAAAAAAGATAATGATACTTAATATATTCTAATACATAATTTAAATAATGGAAGAACAATTAATAGAGAAATATTCAAAAGAAGAAGTTTCTAAATTTAGAAGTAGTTACTATGCTACATGAGAAAAAGTCTCAAGTTTGTCATTGATAGGAATGCTAGTATAAACTAGACATTATAGAACTCAATGAGTTTTTAAGATATATGAATGCTATTTATTCAGTATATTTGTTAAAATATGTATAAGATAAAATATATTAATATTCTTTTACAAAAGAAGAATATTAACTAGTTAAAAATAAGCAGTTAGCTAGTTTTTAAATACGAATATTGAATTATTTTGATAAGGCATAAAAATAAAAATGAAAAAAATCTACCATATCTATAATATGTAAGGTAAAAAAAATCTAAATTTTCTTCATGAACTTCCAACGCATTTCAATTACAAATTGAACATTTTAATTACAAGTGCTTTTGTACCTCCCTTTTTATTAACTCATTCACTTGAAGACTATATTGCATTCATAAGAAAAATTGGGGGATGAAGTGGTCATTGAGATTGGCTCTAACTCTCTCAATCTGAACAGTTTCCATAAACTCCATAAAAGGGTTTTACTTTCCAGTGGTACTCATGCAGTTTGGAATTGCAGTGTTCTCAATTATGTGAGGATTAAGTGACTCATATTTTAACCATAACCAGATTATATGCTCTACTTATGAACATAAAGACATTTTCATTTTAGGAAGCACTTCTCTTGAAGGGATGAATAATGACCAGGGTTTCTACATATTTTAAGTGTAATTCTATGTGTTAATAAAATGTTTCTCTTCATAAATCTTTCCCTTATAATAACATTTAAGAAATGACCTTAAAAGTGTTATAGACACATGCCTGTGACTCAGGGAAGCTTGTATGTAGGCCATGTGTGGCCAGAAAACCATGCTAGAGATGAGGGGACAAAAGTAATAAATTTTCTAAAATTATCAATTATTTATGTCCGTCATTTGCATTGTCTAAGTTGTGTGACTATTTCTCTTAGATATTCAGTTCTCTTTTTCATAACCTTTATCTTCTCATTGTGATCTGACTTTGCATGATCACCAAAGGTATGTCTTCTCTACTGTAACTCTCTACTCTGAGGCTTTAATGTATAATCAGATCTTTACAAGTCAGGGATTGTTCTCATGAGTATGCCATACTTTAATGAAGCGTGAAAAATATAAGATAGTTAAGTCACTTTATTTCCTTAAAAAGGTATATAGTAGAGTGTCTATTACCAACTATAAAAAGAAGCGATCACATTGCATTTGACAGCGTTTCCATTTCATTCTTTATAATGTGGGTAAGTATGTCTAATTGAATCTCAGTATCTTGTGTAAAGCACCCTACAAGTGAATAACAAAAAATGCCATGCTGCATTACTGAGAAAATCCACACCATCTTTTAGAAATCTTGTTAATTAACCACCAACAGGATTCAACTGGAGAGTCATGATTATGAAAATATTTTATTCAACTAGTTATTCAACAGCTTATAAGAGGGATATCAGATATTCTAAGAACATTGAATCAGTTTCAGACACCCATTTACTCACAAACAATAAACATTTCCTCATCTAGAGGAATAGTAAAATAATTTATAAGGATAATATATCTCTTAAAGTTATAGAAAAAACCTGAAACTTAGTCCAGTCTATTTTGAAGATAAGTATGAAGACAAAGCATCTCAGATTCCATGACTGAGGAATCAAATAACATAGCATGCTGACAAATTTTAGAAACAACCATTAAGCCATTTAATAAACATTTTCACTTTAAAGCACATGTTACAATAGAAACTGTGAAATAAATTGACCCCCCAAGTGTAGTTGAGTGTGAAGCCCCAAGGATGATTCCAGTAATCTGAGCAACAGCTAGCCTTGACTGTACTTCCAAAGAAAGAATAATTCAGCATAAATTATAAAAGAGGAAAATAAGTTAGGATTGCAAATAGAAAATCATAAATCATGTCTATTATTCTCATTTTTAATTTTCTTTTTACGAGGTTTTATTTTTAAAGATTTCTAAAAGAAAAATAAATTTAAAAAATACAAAAGTAGTAACAAATAATACTCCTTGGATCTCAGTATGATGGCTTGATTGATTGCAATATTACACAAGATGCTTAACTATAAGGCAGGGAAGCTACTTTTGTTGTCTTACCTTACCATATCAAGAATTAGGAGAGTAAAATAGAAATATTAGAAAAATGATCTCTTTCTACAAATCACATCGATTTTCTATGTTTTTATTATTCCTGCAAATTAATATTGTCTCCTACAAAATTAAGGCCTTCGGAACATTTCGAGACTATTCCCAGACCAGAATTAGGAAAGGATATCAATGAGCTTTGCAGACTCAGCCATTTCCTTAGAACGCTCTATGTAATATAACAAATTTCCATTAGTAATAACTAACCAGTTATGAAGCAATTGAAGTTGATAACATTCTAGTCGTGGTTTGTCAATAAAGGAATGCAGAGATTAACTTATTGATCATAGTGATTATGTTTATATGCATCTGCAAGTGTTCTTAAGCGAATATGCAGGTCTTCTGAATAGTAAATGTTGAAATTTTACAAATATTTTCATGGATAATTTTCTGTGTTCACTCTTACGTTATATGTAATTCTGATTTAAGAATGCCTACATTAATATTAAAATGGTTGTACTATTTTATGTATTTTATGGACATAGTGTTTATATAGAAAAAAATAGGATTACTTTGAAAAATAAATAATGTATCATGAAAAATATAATGGAAAATAGTACCCTGAGAAAATATCTAAAATGGTACTGTGGATGTTACTAAAATTGGTGATTATGGATCATTTTTTCCTTTTGGTTTGACACATTATGTAGCATTCAAATGGAATATTCTTATATAAATTAGATAGTTGGGGATATGTAACAAAAGACACTTAATAGTTTAGAAAATTATTTAGTGTAATATTTCTGATTTGGGTATATCTTTTAAAATTTTGGGGTTTTTTTTATTATTAAATTTCAAAATGAAAAATATTTATAATCAAATTATTTCATAACAGTTAATATAAATATTAATTGTATTAAAGTATTTCTATTTTATAAACTGTTTTAACCATATTCATATTTGTGATTGTAGTCAGCAGAAGAAATAAAGGAATACAGCATACCTACCAGACTTATGGATCAACTAAAAAAAATCTTAAAGAGTAAAAAAAATAAAGTAAAACAAAACTTCTAAATAAAAATCACAAGTTACAAGAATGAATCACTAAATATTCTCTTATATTTTATGATATTTAACATAACTCACTAAAACATGATTATAAATCTTAATATGAATGATTAAAAATAATTAAACTTCAATAAAGTCAGATGACAAATGTGGAATAGCTAAGATTCAAACTTAGTTCTTTCACATTTATTACTAAAGTACAAATTTTATTCTCTGTATTCCACAGTTACATAATTAGAAATGTACACTGCATCACATAATATGGAGGAAATAATATAGTCCAATCAGAAAAATATTAGTATTAGGTATATATGTATGTATATATATATACATATATATACATACATATATACATACACACATGCACAGAGACACACCACAAATACAACTACAGTCTATTTAAAATGTGGGTCAGAGCAAAACATACTTTCCCATGGGAATGAAGTTCGAAGACAGAAAATAATTTTCTTTCACAGAAATTTTTTTTTTCAGACTGCTTTCTATGCTATATTCTGAGGGTGGTACATATTATCCTATTAATAACACTCTCTCTAATACAATCTTGTGTAATTCAAATATGCACCTCAGTCACTAGGGCCAGGCAACTCAGGGTGCCCCTGGACAGATGCTTTGAAAAAAGAGAAAAAGCAAAAATATCACCTGTCCTATGAAGTCTCCAGAAAACATTACAATAGGTTCTTAGATGTGTGTTCATTTAGAAGCCGTTCCCATACTGTTGCTATGAAGAAAAGCTAAGAGATCTTTTTCATAAAAAGACTGGCCTTGTACTTTTGCCTCTTGCTGTGCCCTGGGGTTATTCCAGTATAAGAGCTCTTTATCTACTTGTTACAGTAATATGGTATCCCGGAGCATAAGCCTGTTGGTCCCATGACAGTTGCTCTAATACTGTCCCTTGGGCCACTAACACAAAACCCTGCTTGAGAGGTATGGGTTCCTTTCTAGGATACAGTGATGAGTTGTTCAAAGCAGATGGAAAGTGCAAAGATAGCACAAATAAGATTGGGTGGGATTTATAGCAAGATTGTGTCTCAGCTTCTCCTACCCACTTTGTGTGAGGTTTTCTCATTTACCTGATGTGTAGATGTAGTTTACTATTTTTTTTCAGTAGAAATTTTCCATATGTAGTTGTAAATTCAGTATATCCATGGGAGGTGTTGTGTTCAGTCTTCCTATGTCATTATTTTAACCAGAATTGTTGTAGTGAAATATTTCCAGTGTATTGATAGGAGAAAAAAGTAATACCAATTCTGGAAAAAAAAGAATCTCAATTTTTTTCCAATCCTAGTAACAGAAGCTATAGAAGGGTTTGATTTTTGTTTGTGCATGAGCATTATAGGGACATTCAATACAATAGAATTAGAAGTTTAATTAGGTCAGTAGAGTGTGAACACAGTACAGTTCCAGAGGAAATAGAATTCTTATGAATAAATGCACACTTATTACCTTATTGAGAGCATTGGGGTTTGCAGTTTACTAAAGTGTAAATAGGCAACAGTTTTTATAAGTTGTATGTAACTGATTAGCCAATAATCCATAATAAACTTCATAATAAGCCATTTTACCACATATAGTTACCTACTCATGCCTGTCATCCACTGAGCTTTGTACAAAAGGAAGTTTGTAGTATAGCTTATCTACTTTATTGCAGTCTCTTTGTTTATGTATCAGTACAAAAAAATTAGTAATTAGTAATGAGACTCGGTTCATTTACTGTGAATGAGCAAGGTTGTAACTCTACTACATTCTGTTAGGGGACATAACAGCTCTCTTGACCTCTACCTAGGAATAAGGTACTTAATCCACCACCGGGGGAAAATGAAAATGGGAGCCATTTCCTTTCTCTTCATGAAAATGTAAAGCATCCTTTTTTAAAAAAATCAGTCCATATTAATGAATGAGGAAAATGTGAGATTGTTTTTATTTATGAGACTCAAACTGTAGTAAATCATCACATGAATGTGAATTTTTAGTGGTTTGAGCCACAAATTGAAGTCAACAATAATATTTTCACCTTTTCTTTATGAATAGAAACTTAAAACATAAAATAAACATTCCAAATTGCTTTTTCTCTCAACATGCAGTAGAAGAAACAAGTTTCTGAAGTTAATAACATTTCTCAAAAGCTGTGGGGAAATCATGCAAAGCTAAACTGCATTGCACAAAAGTCTGCTAAACAAAAAACTTTCTAGAACTTCTATTACATATTTTTTCTTTATTATTTTATGAAATTTAAAGTACTTAAAAAGACTCCCCATTTTTTAGAACCTGGATGTTTCATTCATCTTAGAAGAGACATTTAAACCATTATTCACTTTTACATAAATTACATCCATGAAGAAACAGAACTTCTCAAGCATATTTTGACTCTTCCGGAAATATATGTAAGTTTTGGTGTTTTTAGTAAATGTCTTAATAGATATGGAAAACAGTTTTATGGCTTATGAACTTTATTAAGACTTTTTTTTCAAACTATTACTTGCTATTATGATTTACATAGTAGGATAAATATTCATTTTTCTTATTTGGTATTACTTTTATAAGAAAAAAACTTGAAAATAATTTTATGTGGAATTTTACTGTCTTATAAACAACACAGTCATATGTTTCAAATTGATTTACTCTTTACTCTCACACTAGCCAGAAATTGCATTGTAGCTGACAGTCACTTTGCAAAGTCTAGCACCTTTTACTGGCAGAACTAAACATAAAATCTCTCGCTGTTGCGTCATTCATTTAATACTTTCTTAAATAGCCAGGGAGTAAGTACTTTAGGCTTCATGGACCAAATATTCTCTTTAGCAATTACTCAAGTCTACTCTTAAGTGTAAAAATAGCTTAGATAATTCATAAAGATGAATATTTTCCAAAAAAATATTACTTAAGGAATTCGTATCTCATATGTCATAGGGTATTCTTCATTTTAATACTTTTAATAGTTTAAATATATAAAAACCCTTCTAATTTGACAATCTTACAAATGCAAACAAAGGGGTCTAGTTTTAGCATGTGGAACTTAGATTACTACTCTCTGGATTAAAATACAGTACTTGTGCTGATTAAAATACTAGTCTGTATTTCTGAGTTCATATTACCCAATCTTCTTGCTTTAAGTTTTTGATAAATTCTTCCAATCTCACTAAACCTTATATATAGTTCTATATAGAAACATAAGTATATAATCCTTAAGACTTCTCCAAGTGCCCAGTTTTCCTCTTATATTTCTTTCTTCCTCTCAGCAACTACTCGTATGTACCATTTACCTTTCATAAATTAACAAATGCAAAGCTAACATAATTGTATAGACTCATGCTAGGACCTCCAGCCTATTTTTTTCCACTCATACTAAGATCCTCCAGCCTATTTTTTTCCTACTCTGCTATCTATTTAATTTTGTGCTTTAAGATCCAATTAATTATAGACATAATAACTGAATAGAATTAAGTAAGTCATACAAGTTCTTCACTCTTACTGAGCAAACTGAAGACAAATTTTCACTTATCAAAAACAGTAAGTGCTTTATCATTCCTCATTTAAAGTAATAAGCCACTGATGGTGGGTTTCAGAGTCAATATACATGAATTAATATTGATAGAATTTGGATTTATTGACCACAAATAAAATTTGATATATTCTACATAATATCCATACTCAGTCTTCCATATTTGGACTGTTTGACAACTACCTTTTTTCTGAGTGGTGTGTGTGTGTGTGTGTGTGTGTGTGTGTGTGTGTGTGTGTGTAATTTCAAAGAGTTCCACCCAAACTCTCATCTAAACAAATTTATACAAGAATTACTCAACGTTATATAGATATGTATGTATGTACATGTAGGGGTGTGTGTGTGTGCTAAGGATTGAGAACAATAAATTTTTAAGTTTCACTTTCCCTGTTAATTTTTTATTTCAGTTTTATACGAATTTAATAAAAAAGTATAATAGAGATTGTTTAAATAGTATTCAATGACTATTTATAAGTACAAGACAAACGCCATGAAACAAATTTCCAGGAAAATTATTTGCAGTGGTTCATGACTATATCAATTTCTATATTTCTTTCCTAGAAAAATAACAATAAATAAAATTTTTGTTGATAAAATTCTGCCAGTCATAATTATGTAGATTAATCTACAGCTAAATTTCTTTGAAAGCCACATCTAAATTCATGTTAACATCTTTCTTATTGGCAATTATTTAAACGGTTTTCTCTTCCATTGCATGTCAGAGTGAAATAGTTAAGTGAAATTAAATGATGCAAAACTACACAAATAGGTGAAATAAAAAATATGTTAAACATGGATGATAATATACAAAATTATAACTGGAACCTACTTCATGAGAAATGATTAGGTTATAAACTGAATATGATTGAAAAGCATAGAATTTGTTATTTAAATTCTAATTTGTTATAAAAATGTAATAGTGCAAGTGAGTCATAGAAAACAAAAGATAAATATGCCTTTAATACTCAGTACTTTGGGGAATGTTATATCAATATCATATTGAAAGGATGCATTAAACTTGAATTTTAAGAGAACATTGAAGTGCTCTCTTGAGGTATAAGGGAATCATTCAAGAAAAAGAACGTAAATGTTGCTAAAGAAGTTTGGCTATTTTTTAAGGAATACTAGCAAGAGAAATCTGAACCAAAACCACAAAAAATCTGAAAAATATCTGCTGATAAAATAATAATATTCTTGCTCACAACAGAAATTTAAAAAGTTGTATATATATTAAAAGTTCTTGGGCTATCTTTATTTCTGTAAGTTTATAATGATATAATCTCTAGTTTACCCATATATGGTTTAGCTACCTAAAGAAACAGGATTTAGATTCTGCCATGATTATATTGAGAATTATAATAATATATCCACAGCTAGAAGGTGTAAAAAAGTGTGTTCTTTACAGAAAGGGATTTTTTCTGTGGAACATAGAGCAGTTCTCTATCTAAATGGTATGAATATGACTTGAGAGGGTGAAGGAGACTCAGTTTGGGGTTTTTATTGTGTTTAGGGCAGTGACCAGGGTTTCCCAGTGGGCTTGTATGATCTTAATCTTCTGTCAACACTAAATGCATTGGTTTGCAGGCTTTTTATTCGGTTTCCCAGAGGTGAGACAGAACAGCAATAAATAGGGTTAGGTTTGAAAGATAACAGGAATCAAACATGAAAAAAAAGGGGTCAAACACTTTATTGCAATTTTGTTAATGTAGAAAGTAAAAATATCTTTCTTAGTGCTGCTAACATAGGAATAAGTTTATAAAATGTGTACTATGTATAGGCACTTTTCCTAGCATTGTACATATACTAAATAAAATTTTCACAAGAATTTATGATGACAGAGAAAATAAGGCATTGATTGCATCATATATCAAAAACTTCCATTTATAATATTGTAAAGAATAATGGTCAAGAACTTTAACTCAGTAAAGAATTAGAATTTGAAGTATTCTAAAGTTGTTTAAGGGAATGTGTTGAAACTGAAAAAAAAAAGTCTCAGTTATGGTTTCTCTTGAATTTGCAGCTGATAAGTACAAAACATAGCTAGCCAATAGCTGAATTTATAACATATCATCTATTATATCTTAAATTATGTCAAATTTTATGTAATATTAAATCAATAAATGTGTGATAAAGAGGAAGCATTATAATGTGACCATCATATATTTCTATTAGGTTGAGAAACAGTCTTTAGAGCAGACTGTGTATGATCAGTGCAAGAAAATAAAAGCTTTAAAGCAAACAGAGGAATAAGGCATCAATAAAATGATTATAGGTTGCTCCTGATTTTCTTACCCCTCAAATACCCTCACAATAATAACTACTCAAGAACAAGACCACTGCAGGGAATGAAACATTCTCCTTGTACCCCTGAGACCAAGACAGACTATATTAGAAGAGTAATAGAAATAACTACAGGTTGGCTACAGGTTGACTGAATTGTCCTCCCTCAAGTCAGCATGGTACTGTGAGGAGAGGTTTCTCCTGAGCCTCTAATTGCTCCACTGAGAAACCCAGGGGGTACTACCTATTCCCCCATCATTGTAGGTCACCATGTGGGAATGCATACACCAACCTAGCACCATAGAAATTACGGTGGAATCTGCAGGACTCACCCAGTAAGAATCTGACTACAAAACAGAAAGATCTTAGAAGACAAAGTTAAGTCCTACATTACCCAAAGAGGAACCTCAACCAGTGATTTGCTTATCTGTAGAACCAAGTTAGGGACACACAAAAACAGGAGATTGTTGGAGTGCAGATCTACTCGACTGAATCTCAAATTTATTATTTTTGTTAGCCCAAGACCCCGGTTTACCCATGAAAGATTCTGAATCAGAGTCATACACATTCTGGGGAGCACCTATCAGGTCCAGTTGACCAGAGGGCTACTGACAACTCCAGGCAGCTGCATGCCCTAATTACAACTAACCCATTGATAGGCATACAGTTCTGACCACACCTAGAACAAAGTCAATAACCAACATGGAATATTCCCATGATATACACATGAAGGGGGATTAATTTATAACCAAGAGAGAGTGAAGCTCTTGCTCCTCTCAATAGGAAAGCCTATTTGAAAAACTGAGATTGGTCTAGAGTGACCCCTCTCTTTTCAGTCCTACACGGCTGAGACAGAAGCCCACTTTCTGCAGAGAGTGCTTTCTGGCCTAATCTGGCCAGAGGAGCATATGATGACAGGAAGCACTCTAGCACAGTGTGCTTGAGCTGATAGATAGATGGACAGAGTGAATTACAGAAAATCCTAATCAGTCAATGAACTTGAGGTACAGGTTGGCTTAAGTTAAGGTAAGAAAAGAACGTGTATCAGTTCTTCAGCTGTATCGGGGAAGGGAAGGAAATATATTTTGTGATCTCTCTCACTATTGAAAACATCCTTCAGTCTATGTTTCCAGGGAAATTACTAGAACATACAGAAAACTGTATAGCCCATTCCACAGGTCTATATATTGTAACACTTGAACAGTGAGCACAGCTTGTTACTTCTCTTATCTATTGAGCAAAACCAGTGATCTCGCCTGATCAGGCACATGGGTACCTACTCAGGTCTGATTAAAATCCAAAAGTAATGAGATATACAGGCCTTAAGTCTTGCCTGCTGTCCTTCCAGAAGAGCAAAGCTAGTTAATAGGCATAAATACTATTGAAGATACTACAAAGGCCCATCTATGCATTTTTAAGCCTAAACAAAAAAATCCAGGCAACTGCAAAGTCCATCCTAGAGCCTCTCTTGCACAAAGAACCAGATCAGAAATCCAACCCAAATGTTCTTATTCAGTGGTACAAGCCATGATCTCTAATCTCCGACATAAAACAGTGGCCTCATTCCCCAAATAGATCAGAACAGCAGTCCCATCTGCCCAAGCCATTATCACAAAACACAGAAACCCAAACTAAGCTGACTAATGAAGAAATGTCTCACCCTAAATATACCTGTAAAGTCTAGAAGAAGGGACTCATTAACTCATATTCCAAAGTAAGTTATCAAGAATCATGGAAAATCATGTAAATATTTTGCCACCAATGGAAACAAAGCTCCAATAACTGACCCTGAAGAAATCAATAACTATGAACAGTCATACAACAAATTCAGAATAATCATTTTAAAGAAGTTCAATAAACTATAAGAAGAGAGACAACTAAGTGAAATGAGGAAAACAGTACATGAAAAAAGAACCATAGCAATAGGAATCCTACACATGAAAAATATAATGCCTGAAATCAAAATTTTAATAATTTTGAATATAGACTTGACCAACAAGAAAGAATCAGTGCAATGAAGGACAGGAAATTTGATATTATAAATTTGGAGTTGCAAAATGAAGAAACTAATTTAAAAATGAGGAAACTCTTGGGGATAATGAGACAAACAAGAAAAAGTAACAATATTCATGTTAAAGCAAATCTGAGAGAGAGAGAGAAAGAACAAAAAGCTTATGTAAGCAATAATGGCTGAAAACTATGTCATTTTAGCGACATAATGGATATATGGATTCATGAGACACGAAGAATCTAAATAAATTGAATCAGAGCAGGGCTACCTCAAGACATGAATAAATAATAAAAAAATAGAATTTTAAAGGCATTAAGAGAAAGGAAAGATTACACACAAGGGAGCCTTCACAAGGCTCTCAGTAGATTAATCAACAGAAAGTTTTCAGATTAAGTGAGAAGAGGATACATATTCAAGATATTGAAATAATATAATTGCAAAATCCATGACAAATATCCTATAGTCAATGAAGTTGACCTTCAGAAATGAAGGAGATAGAAAGTTCATAAATGAAGGAAATAAAATTCATTACCACAAGATGTTCCTTTAGTAAATGTTAAAGGGAGTCCTTTGAATGGAATAAATGAACATCAATATAATATAAAATCTTACATATTATAACAATAAATATGTAATTCATAACATACAACTCTAGTTTGTGTAAAAATAATCAAAAACTGGTTGGTTCTATTTCCAAGATGGTGGTATGTCAAGAGCTCAGACTCTTCATCCCCATAATGTAATGAAGAGAACGTCTATTTGATAGAAAAATCTTTTAAAAGAAACAAAATGAATATCTCTACAGAAGGGACAAATCCTTCCATAAAACGTAGGAGAGGTCAAAACGTCTTGAAACCACATTGTTCTGCTTCTAGATGCCAGGGCATCAGGGAGAGTCTGGGAAAAACTGACATGTTCCCGAATTAAATAACTTTCTCTAAGAGTGTGCAATCTTGAGCTAGCTTACAATAACTGAGCTGGCGGGGGATTCTCCTCATAGGATGGGAGAAGGATTGATACCCTGGGATATGGAGATGTCACTTCTTCAGGGAAATGGAATGAGAGGGCATCACTATGGAAAAGTCCCTGGGGGGAAGTATCCACCCTCTCTACCATCACATGCTGGTACTGTCTTGTCAGTCCTTATTTAAGCCTTCCAGTGGTGCAGATCTGACAGCACTTTCCATATCAGCAGTGGAGAGTCAGTGAAAGATAGCCAAGACAAACAGCACCCAAGAATATATTGACTTGTTTCCCAGAAAAGAGCATTCCTTTCTACCTCTCTAATGGAGAATATAATTGGAAGGCCTCCATCAAAAACAGTAGCCAATAAAGCTTCCTATCTGCTACAGACTGACTTAAATTTGACACTCAGGACAAAATTCACAGCTACGGCTGTAACTTCACTGAAGGACTGAGAGATTTTGCTGGGGAGGGTTTTTGTCCTAACAACAACTGCCAGCTATTTCCTTTCTTTAGACTGCATTGGAACTGCAGCTTAATTTTTGACTGTGGGCCTGCAACTCTTGGGTTTCTCTCCATAGGCTGAAGTATTCATACCTGTGACTTTGGGAGAAACTTCTGAATTCCATAAATAACTTCAAAACTGTAGGCTAGACAGTCAGAGATTCAACTAATCTGACAACTATTAAGAACACACAACTAAAGAAAATCCGGTGCTCAAGACAAATACCCATGTATATTCAGTGCAATTCGACAATCTAACAGGAGACTGTTATATCAAGGAAGGCTAAACCATATGGAAAAAGTACAGAATGATGAACAGATCAAAGAGATAGAGAAATAATTGCAAAATGAAGAATATAAACAAAACCTCAGGGAAAAATTTGAATGCAACAGACTTACACAAGCTATCTTATGAAGACTTTAAAAGCAACAGTGATGATAATACTCACTGAAATCAGAAAAAAAATGGAAGAAAAGGAAAACTAAAACAAAGAGAAGATATGAGACAGCTCAAAACAGAATTCACAGAACTAAAGAACACAATATCTGAAACAAATAACATAATAGAAGGGTTGAATGGTAAACTGGAAGAAACCTCCAATAGAATCAGTGAGCTAGTATATGGGACAGTGAAATCACTCAAGCAGACAAGAAAAGAGGAAAAAGAACAAAAAGATATAAAGACAGCATATGATACCTATGGGATAACATCAAGGTTTACTTATCTTAGAGGCCTCAGAAGAAGAAAAATAAAAAGAGGCAAAAACTGTATTTGAAGAAATAATAGTTTAGAATGTGCTTAAACTGAGAAAGCAGGCAGACATGCAGATCCAGGAAGTTCAAAAAGTTCCAAATAAAATAAACCCAACCAGACCTATACTAAAACATATGTTCATTAAAATGTCAAATATAGGATAGAGCATATTTAAAGCAGCTAGAGAAAAATAATTCATATACATCAAAGCCCCCAAAAGATGTGAGATTTCTCAGCTGAAACTTTACATGTCAGAATAGAATTGAATGATATATTCAAAGTACTGAAAGAAAAGGACTTACCACCAGAAATAATCTATCCTATTAGATTACCATTTAGTTTAAGGAATAATAAAGAGCTTTCCAGATGAGCAAAAGTTAAAGGGATTCATCATCATGAAACAAGTTTACCAAAAATAATAAAAAAGAAGTATTATAAAATGTAAAGACTCTCCACATAAAAGCAATGACATCAAAATGTAAAAAGTGGGAAGGAGGGGAATAAAATTGTGGGTGGTCGGAATGAGTTCAAGAATAACTTTTTTAAGTAAAAACATAATTTAATCATAGAGACTTTAATGTAAATCCCAGGGTATCTTCAAAATATATCTCCAGGGAAAAACCAAAGAAGAAAATAAAAAGGAAAAAAGAATTACAACATAACTGCTTTCAAATCACCTGAGAAGAGAAAGCCAAAGGTACTGTCTGCAACAACACCTAGCAAACAATTAAAGCAATGGCAATAAACAGTTGCATATCAGAATCACCCTACATGGATGGAATTATCCAATCAAAAAGCAATAGGAGTTGACTGGATTAAAAAACATAACCAGAGTTCTGAGTAAAGAAAGCAACATGGTAGGACTGACACTCAATCCTCCCCACAGATTAACTAGTATTCACCTATTCTCCAGAAACAAATATTGTGGGAAAGAAGGCACAGAGACTATAAAGACACAGTAGCATTTTCAACCACAAGAAGTAGATAAAAACATTGGTATTTGGGTCACAGCAGAGGAGGTGAAACTGTGGGAACCAGGCATCCCAGGAGAGATGAAAGCTTTAGAGAGCTTACCCAGCAGGACCGGGACACAGGGCCAGGGGTGAGTGTTTTGGCACAGGATGGAAGGAGGACCATAGCCCTGGTGGAAGTGAGAGGGAACCCTAGTGGGAAAATTATACAGGGTGCCACCATAACTGGAAGACAGCTAGGGGAAACCCCACCCTCACACCCTCCCACCATATTGAACCCAGACCATAGGACCCACCCAACAGAAACCCCTTCTACAGTTAAAGGAATAAGAGAGTCTCCTAGAAGGGATAAACCTTCAAGGCTACCCACAACACCACCCTGTGGGTGGAGGTAGAACTGCAGCCTGGTTGCTGATTGGGCCAACATCATAGTGGTCATTACCATTCAGAGCTCAGATGCTGGAGGAAGTCTCTACATCCCCCACAAAGACTTCAACCCATTGACAGAGCTCTTGGATTCCAATGCAGGGTCCATCTAAGAACATCAACTAATCCAACCAGTGGTGATGCCACAAAACTAAGGATTTCCCAGTGTTCAAACTAAAAGCCAGGCTTCTCTGGTACAACTAAATACCCTATACAATGACATCACTGCAGGAAAACTGAACTTAGAGAAATATAAACAGAATTCCAAAAGGGCAAAGACTGAAATATACACAAATGATGGATCCAATTAAAACCTCGAGGGAAAATCTGAACACAACAAATACGAAAACTACCTGAGGATGAATTTAGTGCAACAGTGCAAACATATTCATGGAAATTAAGAAAACAATAGAGACAGAAAAAGAGAACAGAAAAAGAGAAAGAGAATAAATAAAACAAGATACGAGAAAAATGAATAATACAATAGCTGAAGTAATGAACTCAATAGAGGGACTTAAGTATAGGATGGCTGAAGCCTCCAATAGAATCAGCGAGCTAGACGACAGGGCAAGGAACACACTCAAGTAAACCAGCAAAGTCATGAAAGAATACAAAGAAATAGACAGCATTTGAGACATATGGGATAGCATCAATATGGTGATCGGAGTCAGTGGTTGGAAGATAAAGCTACTATCTAGTGATACCCAAAACCCCAGCAGTGATAGCCATACTTCTACCAGATAAAATAGGCTTGCAACCCAAGAAGATAATAAAAAGCAGGATGAACATGATGTAATGATTAAGGGATCATTCAGCACAAAGGAATAATACTTATTAGTATATATGCATCAAATGTAGGAACACCAAAATACGTAAAGAAATTATTAGCACTAAGGAGAGACATCAACAGCAATACAATAATAGTTGAAGACTTTAAACACACTTACAATCAGGTAGAAAATTAACAAAGAAATAACTTTAAATACAAATTGGAAAATGGTTTTAATAGACATATACTAAACAATTAATTCTACAACTACAGAATTCACATTCTTCTCAAATATGCATAGAACATTCACAAGGATATACAAGACATGTCTAAAAAATTTACAAAGACCGAAACTATCCCAAGCATCTTATCAATCACAACTTAAAACTAGAAATAAAATACAGAAATAAAATTGAAACATTACAAAATATATAAAGACTGAACAACAAGTGTCTAAATGATTCTTGGGTAAAGAATCAATCAAAGGAAAATTGATAAAGTACTTGGAGACAAACGAGAATGAAGACACAGCTTCCAGACTTATGGGATGCAGCAAAAGCAGTACTAAGAGGGATACTAAGAGGAAAGTTTATTGCAATCTAGGGCCTCTTCAAGAAATAAGAAAAAATCACATTAAACAATCTAAATTTGTGTCTAAAATAACTAGGTAAAGAAAAACAGGTGAAGTTAATTTTCAGTATAAGTAATGAAATAAAAAATTCAAGGAGAAATAAATACAACAGAAATAAAAAAAGACAATCTAGAAATCAATAAAATCCAAATCTCATCCTTTAAAAAATAAGCAAAATTGACAAATCTTTGGTATGAATTACTAAGAAAAAAGAGGAAATCTCTCCTAATAGAAAGCAATGCAAGTGAAATCACAACTGGGATCTCAGAAAGCATGAGACAATTATGAGCAGCCTTATGCTAATAAATTTGACCACCTCTAGGATATGGAGATATTTTTTGAAACATAATGCCTACCAAGACCAGGAAGAACCAGGAAGAAATAAAAAACTGTCATAAGCAAGGAAATTGAAAAATAATCAAGTCTCCACCCCCCAAAGAGGCACAGTGCCAGATGGTTTTACTAGTGAGATTTACCAACTCTTCAGAGAAGAATTAACACCTATTTTTATCAAACTCTTTTACAAAACAATGAAGAACAGTGAATGCTTCAAAACATTTTCTATGAGGCTAGCATTACACTATACTAAAATCTGATAGCAACATCACCAAGAAAGAAAATTACAGACCAATATCTCTAATAAATATAAATGCAAAAACTTTCATTAAAATATTAGCAAACTGAATCCAACAACACATCAAAAGGAACACTCATCATGACCAAATGGAATTTATTCTTGGGATGCAAATATGATTCAACATAAGCAAATCACTTAATGTAATATAGCAAATCAACTAGAACAAGGAGATATGTCATATGATCATATAAATGATGCAGAGAAAGCTTTTGATAAGACCCATTGCCCGTTTATGATACAAATTCTACATAAAATTAGGATAGAAGGTACATACCTCAAAATAATAAATACCATGTATGTAAACCCACAGCCAACATTATATTCAATGGGAAAAAATGAGAGCATTTCCTTGAAGATTAAGAACAAGATAAGCATCACACTCTCACCGTTGCTATTTAACAACATACTGGAGATCTTAGCCAGAGCCTTTAGGCAAGAAGACATAAAAGGAATCCCAGTGGAGAGGAGTAAGTAAAACTATGACTGTTTGCAGATGACCTGATTATATTTTCAGACACTTCTAAAAACTCCATCAAAAAACTATTATAATTGATCAATGAATACAGTAAAGTGGCAGGGTACAAAATCAATGCACAAATATCTGTTGCATTTCCATATATAAACAATGTAACAGAAGAAAATAAAATCAAGAAATCTACAACAGAAGCAAAAATAATCAAATACCTTGGAACAAACAACAAAGAAGGGGAAAGTTCTGCATAAAGAACACTGTAAGACCTTCTTAAAATAAATAGAAGATACAAAGAGATGGAAAAATATCCCATGCTCATGACTGGGAAATATTAACATCGTTTAAATGGTCATCTTACCTAAAGCAACATACAAGCTTTATGCAATCCCCACCAAAATCCCACAGGTTTTTTTCAAAGAAATAGAAGTAAATAATTTTAAAATTTGTATGAAATAAAAGAGATGTAGATAATCAAAGCAATCATGAGAAAAAAGAACAAAACAGAAGATATCATACCCCCAGACATTGAGCTATACTACAAATCAACAGTGATCATAGCTCTATCATACTAGAATATTAACAGAAACACAGATCAATGAAGTCAAATTGAATCACCAGGAATAGACACACTCATATATGGACAGTGAATTTATGACAAAGGAGTGAAAAGAAAATAATGGAAAAGGAAAGATTTTTCAGTAAATGATGTCAGGAAACTGGAAGTACATACAAAAGGATGAAGCAAGATTATTCTCTAATACCACACACAAAAATTAATTTGAAATGGATTTAAGACTTGGATATAAAATAGGAAACCATAAAATACTTAGGAAAAAACATAAGAATGTCATTCCCTGTCATAAGCCTTAGAGAGGTGTTTAGGGATTCAACCCCAACAGCAAGGAAAAAATAAACAAATGGAGTACATCAAAGTAAAAAGCTTCTGCACAGTAAGAAACTATCACCAAAACAAAAACCTACCTACTAACTGGTAGAAGATATTTGTATATCATGCATCTGATAATGGGGTAATACAAAATATTTAAATATAATGGAAAATATAGAATATACTCACAAAACTCAACCATAGAAAAGCAAACAATGCAATGAAAAAATAGGCAGAAGAATTGAAGACATTTCTCCAAAGAGAACATACAGATGACCAATAGGCAAATGACAAGATTTCAGTCCTTGCTTTTTGTCAAAGAAATATAAATCAAACCAATAATAGATATCATTTCACACCTGTAAAAATGACTATTATTCAAAGGACTGGAAACAAGAAATGTTGGTGAGGATGAAGGGGAAAGTGAGTCCTTTTATATTGTTGGTAGGACTGTAATTTGGTGGAAATTGTGGAAAGCAATATAGAGAATAGTCAAAAATTGAGAATGGAAGTCCCATATGACCCTATCATCCCACTTCTGAGTGGGATGACACTAATTTTCAAATATATATTTCACCCCAATATTTATTGCATCATTATTTATAATGAGCAAGAATTGGAAATTACCTACATGTTCATAGCAGATGATAGATAAATGGATAAAGATGATGTGATATGATGCAAAGACATATACAACACACATGCACACATATACACACACAAACTAGAATCCTACACAGTTCTAAAACAAGAATAAATTCTGTCACTATGACAGAACTAGAGGGGATTATGCAAAGTGAAATAAGTCAGGAGGTATGAAAAAATACAGCATGACAGCATCATGTATGGATTATCAAAAAAGAAAAAAATGAACAGTAAAAACAGAAAACAGCCTATAGACATTGAGACTAGAACTGAGGTTATCTCAGAAAATGTTGTGGGCTAGGAACAAGTGGTAGTGGGAGTTCAATGGACAGTCCTGGAGAATTTGGTAATTTGGTGATTGGTGTGGTGTGTTGTCATGTATCTGGTGAATGGTGAACATGCACGATGGGCTTATTTCAATTTACAAGGCAAGATTCAATAAAAATCAAAAAACTAATTTTTGAAGAGGCAACTTAAATTCTATTAAATTATTATTATTTTATAATTGAATAATTTTCCTATCCTAGCAAGATATAGATGAATAACAGCTCCTTTATTCATCTATATTTCAACCTGCTCTAAGTAAGCAAATAGATTAAAAAATATTTTATTAAAATCTCTGTGCCAATGTTGGATATGTCAGACATGACTGAAATTTTCTTTAGATTGACACATATCTATAACAGAAAATTATCTAAGTAACTGTATTCATTAAGCTATAAATTTATATGTATCTATATAAATAAACTTATAGTGAGATCTTTTTGATATGTAGATAAACAGTTCTCTATTATTTATCTATCATGTATCTATATAGAGAGAGTTGATTGTGTTCTCTTTGTCTTTCTGACTGTTATGAAAGACTTATAAAGTGTTCATGAAGAAATCTTCAAGGTAATTAGCATTTCTACAATCTCCTAGTATGGACACCATCCACGGAGAAGAGTAATATATTTGGGATGTCGTACACTTATTGAGTTTAAAATAACATTTAATGATGGCATCTAATTCTGTTTGGGATTTAAAAATTATGTGATAATTTCTTCCAAAAGTTTTCTCACCATGCATGTATTATCCATTGGTATACATATTTTAAACAAATAGATATCAATATATTTTCAGTGTTCTTGCAGCAAATATACTTCAAGCATTAATTATAGACACTAAAGAACATTAATTTCTATACTTTAGTAGTCTGTAATGGACTTCACCAGTAAGCAATACTAATCAAGTAGTTTCTGTACTTAGTATGTACTCTTCATTGTTAATCAATAAAATTTCAGCAAATTACTTAGGTAATCAAGCTGATTCAACTTTAAGAACTAAATTTTTTAAAGATGAATTTAAATCTGAATTTTTTACTTGATACCACTTATTAAATACCTAATGTATGCTAGATCATATATATGGGTATTATCTAATTCTCCCAATAACTCTACATGCTAGACAACATTGTCCAAATTTAACAAATAAGGTGAATGAAGTTCATAAACTTTAACTGGCACAATTTCAAACATCTGGTAATCATCATGTATGTTTTAGTTTTACTTCCCGTTCTATATTCCTTGTGTTGCTTCAATCTTTCTAAAACTACTCCTAATGTCAATTTCAGATAATAGTCTATGTAATCTTTAGACCAGCTAATATTTGTAGAAACAATAGAATATTGTGGAGCAAAAGTATACCATTGTTGTATTTGCTTGCACCAAAGAATGCCTGGAAAGATGGTGTATAAACAGGTAATATTATGGGAATACTTAGCTCCCTGAAGTTGCAAAATCTTAAAGGGTATCACAGTGGACTTAAAGAGGTAATATAAAATGTTCAAAGTTTTACATGACTTCTACTGAATTATTTATCTTTTACAGAAATATACTGATATCCAAATGGATATTTTGGACCTGCATGACTCTTAAATCTCATCTTTCCAATCACTACAACTTATAATTGTTTTTGTCCTCTTACTTGGACCCATGCTAACAGCAGAAAACTGAAAGAAATTAATAATGATTGATTCAACTCTCTGGCTGAGTATTTGATAGTGATCTATCTATTAAACTTTTCAAAGTATTCAATTGAACTTGACTCTAACCTGTAATTTTAATGTTTAAATTGTCCTTTTCTGGTAGACTTTTTCCACTTCAATAAGTAATTGTAAGACATTGACAAAAACTTTTTATCTTACAAAATTATACAAAATCGTCATTTCAAATCCAGAAAGTGTCTGCCATATTCTTATTACTTTTCTAAATGCCCTTAATGATTACTTTTATTACTATGATTTTAAATGTCCATAATTCTTTGTTCTTTGCTGGCTTTGCGAATTTTGGTAGAACTAAGTACACATTTCAATATATTTCAATATTTTGTGACTTTTTAAAATTGAATGACTAATTGCTATTAAATGATAATAGTAATCTCTACTTGAGAATACATTGATTCAAGTGGATGATCTCTTTATTAAACAAATATATATTTAATGTTCATAATAAATTAGATAATCTGCTGAATGTAGAGAAGAGACTATTTATATAGAATCAGAAAAGATACTGCAATTACATAGTTTATATTCCAGTTGTGAGAGACATAACAATTATAATAATTCATTAAAGTGTGTGCTAATGAGGAAATAAATAGGGTTTGAGGGTGAGCATGGAGGCAACATGTTCTCCTACATTTAGGTGAAACACTATCTGTTGTTTCTTAGTTAAATGCAGAGAAGAACATTTGATGGAAAAATTTACTTTCAAGTTTAGCAACTACTAAATAAAATTTGTTTTTAATCAGCAATTATCCAGAAATCTTTCTTTTTTATCAATACTGAGGGAAAGTAAAGCAAAAACAAAACTATGTATTTGTTCCTTCCTACATTAGTATTGTTCAAAATTTAGAAGATGAGAGTTCTAATTTTGAATCAATGATTACCTAGAACACTAATTCTGTTTGGGGGACTGATAATTAGAATTGGTGATTTTTTTTTAAATTAGGCACTAAATCTCCTTGGTTCTAAGTTTATCCTTCATGTTTCTAAAAGACTCAATAGCTTCTTGTTTTATTTATTTATTTATTTATTTTGGTATCAAATAGTAAGAATTGTATAAAGGTATACATTATATTTTTACTATGAAACATACCAATATTAGGTCAAGAAGTGAACTTCGAGAATTAAATTGTGTTTGAAAAATGCACAAGATGACTGGTAAACTGTATTTCTTGCAATTCATTCTGGTGTCACTGAACGTGAAAAAAAATTGGCTTAGTCAACTTCCTGACAGTGATTAAGCAGTCCTAACAAGACTGAGTTCTATAAATAAGATTATCATTCATTAATAAACTGCTATGGCTTGTAGGGGCAGTAATCTTAGTAATGTTGTGAAGACTTTAATGGGTAGATTTTTATTCTGGTATTGGATTATGATGTAATATGCAAATCCTTTGTGCTTTTTCAAGATTACCTATACACACCTTGTAATTTCATTCACTTTCTTCTCACCGACTTGACCAAGTACCTGATGTCCTTTGTTACATTATAGCCTTGGATCTACCCTCTACAATCTGCAAAAATTTGGTAGGTTTAGAAAACTGAAAACTGTGTTACTTAAACATTTTTTCTATCTAGTTTAATATTAACTTCTGCTAATTGAAGCCAGGGAAGGAGACTGTAAATCATAGGAAAGGAACATTCCTGCATTTAGTTTATGACATTATCCCTCATCAAAAGACAACAGTCTTTTGTCTCCAGATTCTGTGGGTCTCCTATCACCAGGCACAAAGAGGCCCCTAAGAAGTAGCAGTAGCATCTTGGCCTTGGAAGTTGAAGAATAAGAAAATGCCTAAAGATGTATAATTTCACAAATTATAATGGAAAAATCTGATTCCATGTCAGAATATGAAAAAGATTTCACATAGGCAGCATTTGCAGTGAGCTCCTAAGAACAGATAATCATAGCTGCAATCATGAACGGCAACTTAGTATTTGTTGAGATTTCTATGAGATTGAAAGTAACATAGAAATCTTTGTTCTTCTTCTTAGTTGTGATACTGAAGTAGATTGTAAATAATGTCACTGGATGATACAAAAATAATGAAGCACTTAATTCTTAATGTACCATTTAATTTAATAAATGTTTAATTTTCATTGAGTATTAATATTGTGAGATTCAAATAGTTAAAGTATCACAGCATGTACAACACTGCATGAATGAATTAAGAAAGATAACAGATAATGTTTTAAAATAAATATAATCTCTTCAAATAAAATAAAAGGAACTAAATAAAAGCTGAAATCCCGAAAAGCCTCCAATTCTGAGGCATACTTGCTTCCTCCTTGATCATCTCCCAGTTACAGGCAACACCCTACATTACTCCTCATACTGACTTATTTCGTTTACACCAATCCTACAGTGAGGAGAACAATGTGATCATTGGACTTCTTGGAATAGGTGCTACATAGAGGAATCAATTAAATTTCAGCCAGAAAATAATGTAAGTTGTTTAATACGTATAGATTTCATTTCATCAGCAACTTACAGAAAGATCTGCATCTGTCAGATGTAAAAAGAGATTACAATTTACAATTAGACTTTGAGTAATAGGCTGTCACTGCTGTGACAATTTATATAATATAATTTATTTATAATTTATATGATCCAATTTATATGATATAAAGCATCTCTTTTACTTGGTCATAGCAGTAGTCCTTCCCACATTTCATCACAATTACTCAAAGATTCTTCAGAGAGTAGAAGCAATATCTGATAAGGTAGAAGTCCCTATAGAGAAAATGAACTCTTTCTGACTTCTCTATTCCATTAGGTATGTCTTTAAACCCAGATTATGAAGTATTTGTTGATTTCTACTTACAAGGCCTAACAGAAGAAGTATCTGCACCTCTAATCTTGCTAACAACAGTGGTTTAAAGAGCAGTCACTGAAAAAGCGTCATGTTAACTTCAAATTCATATTTTGTCAGTTAAAATTCATGTCTCTAATCTTCTCATTGGATCACTGCTTTGTTGAAAAGTAGCATAGTTTACAGTCCTGACAGCAAGGGATTGGGGTGCCAGTAACAGAAAATGTGTTGTCATCTGACTTCAGCAGTGGTTTAGGAATCCAAAGAACAGTGCAACTTATTTCCAACAGAAAATTGGAAAATTCTCTTAGAAAGATAAAAACAAAATACCAAGTACATAACAGGAAAAAAGTAAAACATGCTTTAAAGGTTTAATAGCTTTTCACTAATTCTTTCGTATTACTTTCTTTGATTATTTCACCAAATAAAATTTTAACTTTTTCTTCTCCATTCCAATACTTACATTTTCCAAAATTAAAATCTTAATAAGACTTTCATATAAAAAATGTATGTATTTTTGCTTGAATTGAATATGTCCAATTGTTTTTTACTTTAAACGTTTATTTTGAATAAATGGTGATGATCTGGGCAAGAAAAATGACAGGAGATTAAAAAATGCACAACATACATAGTCTGCAAACTTGCACACAGGTGCAGTCTGTTTTCATTCATACAATCTTCAAAAGTATAACAGGAAATATGAATTCTAGGCTTATTCCCTAGGTACATAAATATGAGAAAAGGCGTTTAAGTTTTCTTTCTCAGCTCTCTTCTATATTACTCTCCTCCATTCACACCCATTAGATAAGGAGAAGGAATAATTAATCGTTCAGCTCCTGGACATCGGTAGGCTTCTGCTCCCAAATAAACACAGCCAACCTTCTTGACCTACACAAGGTGGTTCCAAAGTAACACATCATGAACCAGGCTATGCCCATGTAGACTCCTGTTCTTGCTCATGTTTTGGTACAATGTGGTGAGAATCAGCATTTGATAGGAAGAAAGAAGTCATATGCTTCAACTTACCTAAATCAGGATTTTCACATGCATGACTTGGCTTTGCTTCCTTACGACATTATATCTATTAAGTTTATAATTCTGTGGGAAACAGTGGCAGTGTATGGGGCAAGATCCTGGGATGTCTTTGTCGACTGGCCACATCCCAACAAAGACCAGGCTTCTACTGTGGCAGTTTATCTTCTAAAACACCTGTGAAAATACATCTATAAACTCAGGTATACAAAAAATATATTTTTTAACCAAATGTAGCATTTTTTAGTTTAATATTCCCTTTACTATTTTAGTTGAGGAAATTTAAGTCTTGTACATGTGAAAGCTCTTGTCACCAGAGTTTGTATATAGATTCTAGTAATATACAGGACACTAGAGTGTTTTGGAGAGAGCCAAGCTGGGCCTGACTCATTCTTGTTATCCACTGAGATATTCCGAGTCATATTTGTGCACCTAAATTACCACTGACCTAAGTTGGCCTAAAACAGTACGTTAGTTTCATGGCATATTGGTGCTTGATGATCGCCAAAGCTTTATAAAGGTTGGTCTGCCTTAAATCACCAGCAGAGTTCATTTTTGGGGGAACTTACTGTTTGTCAAGGAAGCATCAAGCAGAAGGGCCTCTCACTCCAATCAACCTCCATCTTAGATTTATCTTTATTCTACCATCTGTTGCAAGCCCAGGAGTTTGTGAGTCTGAAATAGAGCAGTCTCTCCATAATACACTGTCTCTTCCATACAATTTGGTTACTGAAGTATTTATAAACCTCTTACATTCTTTCTCTGAAGACAACCTGTACAGATATTCTTGTGACTTATTTAAAGATGTGATGCTATATAAGTGAATCAGAGGAAGAACAAGAGAGAGGAAACACTGTTGCTGTATTGATGTTTAAAAATGTCTTTCCATGTTCTGTCTATATATATATCTACCAAAAAATCAAACAATAGTGTCACATTCACTGAATGCTGAAAAACTAATAAAGTTGCAAGGGGAAAGACAGTACACTGCCTACATATTTTTAAAAATTAAGACCTTTACCTATTCTCTCATCTTTTTCTACCTAATTTTCATGGCATGCCTAGTTGTCACTGAACTTAGAATTCTATTTGTTTAATATTCTCATGTGACTTTTTGTTTGCATGGTTTAACCTCAAATCTATGGACAGAAGACAGTCTGTGATCAGTGTGGAAAGATATCAATTACATCTTTATTTTTGCTAATCTTTAATGGAAAATTAATATTATCTTTATGATTACTACAAACATAAATAAGAGACAACTAATAGTACAAATATCTAAAAATGTGTAACCAATATAGAGTATTGATATAGTCAGGTAATATTACAATTTATTATTCATGTAATATTATGGTAAAATCTTATATTTGCATTTGTTATAAAATTACAGTAATTTTTGAAACTTACTAGAACTTGTTATTTAACATCAATAAGGAAACAGATATATATTACTATCTCTGTTTTATTACATATTAAAATAAATAAATTTCAGTATAACTAATGTGCTCTATAATTGCATACATTATATTGTTTTCCTTTAGAAGCATTATTTGAAAAAATGATACATCATCTTTGCCACACAGTCAAAGGGTCCCATGTCACACAGAAAAGTTTAAACTCTGCATGTAACTGCAGTTTCTTATGGAGTCAGATGTATTTCTGTATTACCCACATCACTACTAAAGAAGAATTATGTGTGTCATACTAAACACTTTGAGGTGTTGTTTTTAGTTAGTAACCTGATGCTTTTTGATCCCTGACTTTAAATTTCCTTGTGTTGAAATATCATCAAACAAGAGAAAGAAATAATGTAAAGCCTATTTAAATTTATTATGCCAAAACCAAGTCAAAAAGTAAGTTTTACGAATAGTCAACACCTTCAACACATCTGTATATGTGAAATAGTTGCCATATACCGTGTATAAGGACTCCTCAAAGAAGTCTCTGTAACTATACAGTGTTGATAATGGTGGAATCATTATTCTTTAACTAGAAGAAGATTATAACGTAGTACTTTTTATGCTGTAAGATGTTCCTGACATGGTTAATAATTGGGACAATAATACATTTAAATAGTAAATTCTAGAATCATTTGTAATGTAATGGTTTTGAGTTTAAAGAGGAGTTACTCATTTTCTGTTTTTCTACTTATTTTTCTTATGTTACAAATTGATAAGCAAAACTCAAATTTGCTGACCTTTTTTGTAATATCAGTTTTCTACAAATGCACTATAAATTTATTTGTTGGCATGTCCTGGTGAATTGGCAGTTGAGTCCACTGCCTCTGGCAGAGCATAATTCATATACATCCCAAGGACCTGAGTCTGGGTCCTGAGACCATGGATAGGGGGAGGGGATGAACCAGGATTGAAAACAAAAGTAAATAAAATGGGTCTTCCTCTTCTCTCGTCATTCTTGCTTGCCTATTCACCTTTATTCCTGCCTTTGTGTTTCTTTAAATACATATATACATGCATGTATATTTGTAACAGATATATTAAAAAATAATTAAGTACTTAGTCATTTCAATATAAATGGGACATTTTAATACTAAAGGGGAATTAACTGCTTTCCAAAGAAAAGTTTTTCTATGCAAAGAATAACACAAAAAGATATTACTTGTAAATGTGTCTATCACTATGTTATTTTGTAGCCCAAAATGATATGTACTTCAAAATTTTTCTGTCTTAATCTATGATAATCATTAAAAATACTATTTACACAAGTAAGAACTTTGCAAAAGATCTCAATATTGGTCAGTCCAAGTTTTCAAAAATCATTTGATTTCAGCAGAAATATTAATATTCATTTTTCAGGAAGCCAAATATCAATAAACAAAAATATATGACATATATTTTAGTCCATTAAACATAGAAAGTTATTTTGTAATATAAATATTCTATTAGTTTGGTGATATAGGTATATAATTTATTGAGGTCAATATGTTAGAATACAAAATTTTAAATAATTTTACTAATAGTGTACATAATCTCAAAAGTTGTCACCTTACTAGAATAAATATGCAATACTTTCCATGGATGAATGGTGTTTATCTAACACTTTGTCAACAGATATTTAAAAATGCATTTACTGATGTATTGATTGCTTTGTTTTTAACATCCCAAGAGATTATTTAGAAATCATTTCCTCTTAAGGTCACTTTTACTAACGAAGTTATTTGTTTCATGTTTCAATTATTTCATGAGTTCATATAATTATGGGCATATTGTGAACACTCTATGTTCTATGACTTGGGAGTTCTCTCTTACATGAGTTGACTTCCTTAGTGACAACTGCAGCCGCACATGTAGTTATTATTAATGTTTATTGCTCTGTCTCATCCTACTCTTAAGCCTGGCTATTTCTCCCTTTTGCCCAGTTAACTTCAAGAACCTTCTAACCAGCTCACTATCCCTTGCTGCCTTCCAATATTACCACCAGGATATTTCCAAAAAGTAACCTCATACTCAAACTTGAGAGGCTCACCTACAGCCAAAAAATAAAAATCCCAGTTTCTGAACCTTGTGAGAAAGTTCCTTCATGATTGGGTTCTCATTACTTCAGTCTCTTTTATGTCACTTGTATCACCACAAAAGTACCAACCTGTTGCCAAGCTACTGCACATGTATTATCCTTGCTGAAAACTCCATTTTCTATTCAACTCATAACTAACACCTTCTTCCTTAATTCTCATATGTCCTCTTATAGGTCTGACATTCATTTTTCTTCTGTTCCAGTTCATTTGCTCAAACATCCCTGGTCTATAATTCTATCATTTCCATATCAACGTTTATCAATTCATTTAACATATTTAAACTAAGTAATATAAATGGTAACTATCCCAAAATAAGATCTTTTCAATTTCCTGAATTTATCCACAGAAATTAAATATTTCTATGTCATTATCTCAAAGAATATTCTTAATTTCACTCTAAATTACACTAAATATTGAATCAGAGGAGAGAAAAAAGGGAACCAAAAGGAAGAACAAAAAATATGCTGTGATATATATATATATATAAATGTAGAAGAATGTGCTTGAACTGTCAATATTCAAATAGTTACCTTTCATGTTTTTAAATTGAAGATACTGTCTTTATACGAGAATCAAATATTCTGACTTTTTAAATTTTTAAATTTTTTTTGATGATCAATCCTGGTCACTGGTTCCCGTTGCACAAAAGTCTCACAGTCATGTGTGGTTCTTGGGAGCAATGTTTTCATTGGGCTTTTAAGTAGACTCTCCTACCCTTGAAGCCATAGAGGATGGTGGTTCCCATTCATGTGCCTCTCTGAGGCTGTCACAGAAAAATAAAAGAATTTTCTCATACAACCAACTATAAGGATCAGCCTTATGATTATGATTATTATTATAGCAAAATAATTTACCTGGTACTGTGCCCTGGTGGAGTAGCAACTTGGTTACCCACCTCTGGCTTGAGTGCAGTCCACACACATCCCAAGACCCTGGGTTTGCATCAGGGGACATGGGGAAGAAACTGAGAAGAGCAACTAAACACAAAAGAATGAGTTGCTTCTTCCTCCTTTCTCTTCTTATCTGTCTGCTTGCTCACCTTCATTCTTGCTTGCATCTTTCTTTTTTTTAAATCTTTTTTTTAATTGTAGTAACTTTGATTTTACACATTAAAATAAACTCTTATGTATAGATCCCCATATGTGTAGTTTCTCCATTCCTCAGATATTGTCAACACACTCTCCCTCTACCAAGTATCTCCAAGTGTTACTCACCATTGTTCAGTGGTCTCCATCACCACTCCCTGCTGCTGCACCCCTGCCACCCACTGTCCTATTCCCTGTTGGTAACTTCTGTTTTATTGCAAATGTCCAAATGTCCAAGGGTTAGTTTTGTTTCATATGTTCCTTTGTTTTGTCTATTCACATTCCACCTATGAGTGAGGTCATCTGGTATCTATCTTTCTTCTTTTGTGAATATTCTTACTTTTAATATGAAAACAATAAAAACTCGATAAATTATGTATATCTAATTTCAAAGGCAAAATAGGAAACATTAAAATAAGAAAATGCCATTCATTTGAGATGAGAAATACATACTCCACATTGAGTGATTTGACAAATGTAAAATATGATGCTTTAAAAGTATAAATGTACATAGGGAACAAGATTAATATATTCACTCAATGCTAATTTAAAAACCAAATTTGCTCTTAAAATATACTCTGGTGAAAACTCTCATATTAAAGCTAGACCTGTCTTCAATAGTTGAATCCAGCTAAATTAGCTCTACTCTTGGTCAATTTAAATTTCGAGTATATTTTTACAGAATGGATTGCAAGTGGAAACACCAAATTATTTTCCCAATATTCTTTTCAGCTATCATCACCAAAAAACTGATTATTCCATAAATATATCTGGCCAATGGTCCTTTACTATGTGTTTGGGTAACTGTCTGTTAACATTTTTTACTATAACATTCCTTTGTTAAAATAAAGATTAAATGTTTAATGAAAACAAAGTACTCCTACTCTCTGCTTTCAGTCCCTGGCAAAGGATATGGGTGTGTGTATGAAATTTCTGTTCAAAACATTTATGCATTCTTTCTTTGTCACATTCTGATTGACACTCCCTTCCTTTTTCTTTTTTTTTAAAGACAGGAAGAAAGGGAGAGGAGAAGAAACATCTTTAGTTGTCCATTTTGTTTTTTCATTCAGCTGGGGGTCCTGAACCTGGCTTCTTGGGTTTATGTGGTTTTCAAAGAAGCATCTCAGCTCTCTGAGCAACAAAAGTGTGCTCTGATTGACCCCTTTATATAGGTCCACTTTGTGTAGGAGGACTAGTCTTTCATATCTACCAACGTAAGACAGCTGACTTAATGTTGATCAATGAAATGTGAGAGTGACATGCTAGTTTTTGTGATAGAAGCTTTACCTGGTTCCTTTTGTCCCCAATGAGGTCAGCATATCTTAGAACATTTATCTATAGCGATGATACACATCCATCATGTAAATCATAACAAAATAAGAGAAAAATAGGCTTTGGGATTGGAGGCTAAATGTTATTTAAATCAGATTATAGGAATGAAAATGTAACAGTATTTTGTGAAGCCTAATTAAGTTCACTGACCGCTTTCTTTAAGATATATAAATATGGTATATGTATAGATATATGTATGTAAAGAAACTGTAAGAATGCTTTATATTTTTTAATATTATCTAGCTACCAGCTTTAGAATGATGTACAATATTCCTAAAGATATTCAGAACAAGCTTTACCAGGATGTTCAGAATAGGCTTTCCTAAGGCATATCAATTTGGTATGTGGATTATTTCAATCTGAAGTAAATAGAGGCCTTGTAGTCCCATGAGAAACTTTGATCACTCCCTTAACTACCTAGAAGAAAAAAAATTGGGGGTATTACAAAGATTTATACTTTTATCAGAAGTAACCCATTAGAGAACCCTATCTGTGTGGAAGGGAAAACATCTAATTACAGAGAATGTGATCTTCCTCATATAAATAACCTTCACCTCATCATCATCCTCTTCCGTTTTTGAAACCTCTCCCATTCCTTAGTGCTCAAGATTTATATATATATATATACACACACAAATATATATACATACATATATACATATATGTACATATTTACATATATACACATACATATGTATGTATATATGTATTATATCTTTATTTTGCCCTATTGGCTTTAGAATTCATATTGATGTAGTTGATTTGTTTTTTCTCCTGCTAATCTGCTCATGTTAATTTCATTGCTCAACCAGTTCTGATGGACTCAGAGGGGTAGGGGAAATTTCCCCACTGCCCCCATAGCACTACTCACTTAACTTTATCTCATTTAATCCTCACAACAATCATATGAACAGATATTTATATGAAGAAATAGAAGGCAAACATTTTATGCAGTACATCCAAATGAATAACTATAGAATTATGAGTCATTAAAACTCTTAACCTTGTTTTAAATTGCTAAGTCAAAGGATCTGTCTAAAAACAGATCTCCTAATAATATTGCTATACAATTTGACATGCACAGCTGGTGTTATGCAGTTGAGATAGAGATTATTGCTGAAAGAATTCCACTGTATCAAGTTGAAGAAAATAGAGGAAAAGGGTAGAAAAAATAAAGAGGGAAGGAAAGGAGGAAGGGGAGAGAAGGAAGGGAAAAGGAAGAAAAGGAGAGAGGGAGAAAGAGAAGGAAGGAAGGGAGGGAGTAGGTAGGTTTGGCTAAGGCAAACAATCTGGTCAGTTTAGTTTCTACCCCTGATCATAGGTGGTATCTGACTTCTCTTCTTGCCATTTCCACCCATCCATATTTCTCACTATGATACTGCTGAGGTCACCAAAAGGAGATATCCATAACACAACTGGACCAACAGGAGCTGGGATGCTTTGGATGGGAAAAGAGGAATTTCTGGATTTCTTGGGAGAGATGGCCTAGGTGGAAACTGAGACTTTGAGGTGAAAACTCAGATCCAGTATCAGTGATCTAAGGAGCAGAGCTCAAGTTCTGGTTCTAGGTTGGCACCTACTGAGGCACCAGAGTTAAGGATACAGTGAAATATTTCATTTCACAACTACTTTTTAACTTAATCTTTCAAACTTCAACTTCCTAAGACTTAAAGGGAATGCAGTAGTTTCAAACTAGCAAGATTATTACAAAATTTAAATGTTTCTGTAGTAAGCACATTTTGGTTAATTATCAAAATATATTTGTCTTGAACAAAATACAACTAGGGTCTAGCAAAAGTTTATTCTCTCTAAACAGTAATTACAAGATGTTTCTTCAAATTATGAATTCCTCATTAGTATTATCTGAAACTATTGACAGCATCACAAAGGAGGATGTTTAAGTTATTAGAAAAGGTCTATGTAGGTATTTTCATAATGCAGATAATAGTGGGTCCTAGAAAAGAACCCTTTTCTTTTAGTTTAGAAAACTATATTCTGACAGTTACTTTATATGTTTAATTGGAGCTTTTCTCACATTTTTACATTACTTTCAAGAATAAGACACAGAATTTCATGTAGATTTAAAAGACAGTACCCAAATCTGTCAAAGACAGACTAAAATAACATTTAAATTCTAATAACACATGCATGTAGACAGTTTTTATATTGGAATAACACTTATTTGAATTTAATTTACTTTGATATTTATTTTAATTAGTTAATTTTTTTTGAAAGTGAAGTATTCATGGAAAATATTAAAGGTTTTTCAGTGGGGTTATAATAATTGAAATATATTTGCTTTTCTATTGATAAAATATATGGATAGCATAGTCTATAGATATTAAGATATGTTAACAACGTAAAAGGTATTATGTGAATAACTATGAATTAGAAAATACTACTATATGAAATAAGGGAAATGATTAATTCATTTCCTTGATTTACAAAATGCATTTACTAATGTCTTTCTAATCCAAAAAAATTAATTTCACTGCTTTAGAATACTAATGACTCATAAATAAGTCAATTATTACAATGGTGGTTGTTATCAATTTTTAATTTTACTTAGGAGACAATTGAATTTGACTGTCTCTAAAATTCAGCTATCTACTGAAAGATACTGGAAAATTTATCTCTTTAAAATATTGGTATTGCCTGATTTTATATAAATTCATAGATTTGGTTCAGATCTCCTATTTGATTTTCATCTTTTTGCACACCCAATTTTTAGTAATAATTAGACAAATCATTAATAATCATGACATATCTCTGAATCTTGAGGCTCATACATCAAACTTTCATATTTATAATAAGTGTTACAAATCTTTGTCTTTCTTACGACAATGGTAGTACTTATTAGTATAATTCTTAGATAATTAATTTTGCATTTTCATAGCACATATAAAACTTCCATGCTTGCTAAAGTCTTAAAAATCTTTATCAAATAAAAGGAACAAAACTAACTACTTAGATGTTGATCTCTCTTCACACTAAAAAGAAAAATTTTCTAGATTCAACATCATACAATGTCATACAACACTGAATTTAAAACTAGAAGCATAATTTTGTTTCAACTTTTATGCTGATTTTCATCAGGTGAAGCCCAGACTTTACATTTACAAAAGAAGATTAAAGAATAGAGAAATGTAGGTATTAGAGGTGGGAACTAGAGTTGACATATGCAAGATATCAAATGTTTTAGCCACAAAAATTTAATGTTTTAAAGATTTAACTTTGTTTTGTTGTCACAGGATTTTCTTCACTATTTCTATAGCAAGCTATTGCACATGCAAATCATAATTTTAGGTATCCTTATAAAAAACAAATCAAGAGTTTACTACTTAATTTCCCTCAGCTGCATCTGCCTGTTTTGAATGTGACTGATGAAGTTGGAAGACTTTGTAGCACCACTGCCTTATGCAGTTTGTATGCATGAGCAGATGCAATCTCAGATGATCAGGCATCTATTACTCCTATGAGGAAGTATCTACAATAGGCAATTAATTATGTTTCAGATCTCCCAGTTAGTCATTTATCCAAGATTTAACAATACTGTTCATGGACATTTTATTGATTTTTATGTGTGGCTAATTTACGTTTCCTTCCCTAAGACTGAATATAATGTAAAGCATGTTTTTTTCTTTTTCTTTTTGCCTACAAGTTATCATGTATTAGATGTTTTTGTCCTTCATAACTTTTTATTGAATTTATTTATAAAGGATAACCTGATGTATGTGAAGGTTTTGATTCTTTTTATTACATAAAGACAATGATAAGAACAGAAAAGAGTAAGTTTAATTTAAAAAAAAGTAAAGGAGAAACTTAGGTCCTTGGAAGTTCTCTCCCCAGGTACTTGTAGTTGCCTCCATAATACAGCAAAGACTGCAAAGAAATTCAGCATTTCCTTCTCTTATTTTCTTCTACATATATGAAACATATTGGTACTGCAGAGGCTTAAGATTTTCCAGGACTACAGAAAATAAGGCGATTCTAGCATTTGTAAGTCTAAGATTATTTGTGATTTAGAGAAGTAGGGCTACCATAACTGAAATAGAGAAGATGACCCAGTTATCTTTATTTGCCAACTTAGTCATCTCAGGAATGAATGGAGGAGCTATAGTATCAAAATTAGAAAAGGGAATTTTACTTTCAAACAGAGAGAAAAAATTCAATGTCACTAATTCTCACATTTATAGCATCATCAAAGTTTTATCTTCATCTATCTGTCATCTATTTATTGATCAATCTATCAATCTATCTAGCTAAAAGGAAAGGCACAGGCAGGTGAATGAAGGTGAGTAGGCAGGCATCCAGAAAGAGAGAAAAGGAAGCATTTTCATTTTATTTAGTCATTCATCTTGTTTTTTTTAACCCCAGCCCCAGGACTAGAACCAGGGTCCTTGAGATGTATGTGTACTGTGCTCAGCAGAGGTGGCAGATCTAACAGTAATACCACCAGGGCATGCTTCATTTAAACCCTTGAATACTATCTTGGAGCAATGAGAGAGAAATTTATGGCTACAGTCCTGTCCACAGCTTACTAGTAGAAATGATGAACTGGAGATTACTTCATCATATTTCCCTTCTTATTGTTAGATGTTTTACAAAGTGTTGGCTTACAACATGCACCATGCCATATTTTTCATGCATAATTTTATCCAATATAATATAGTGGATACAGGGGATAAAGAAGATGATATTTTAAAGTTCAAGTGAAAACAATTTAAATACTAGGTGATTCTACAGAGTTTAAATGTTTGAAAGCATATGATCTTATTTATTCAAATAAGAAAATTTAGGTTAATAAAACTATCATAATTAACAAAAAGTCAGAAATTCTGTATCTTGATATTTCAGTTTAAAAAAGAATCTTCCAGGTAAATTGCTGCAGAATAGGGTCTAAAACAATTATCTGCTCACAAACAAAATTTGGATGTTTGAAAAGGCTCCCAGAGGAGATACAACATTTGGTAACTATATAATAAGAAGTGCTTTTCAAGTTTGAATAAGAACATAGAGGTCTTTAGTTTAATAAAAGAAGCAATTGAGGAAAATATAAATTAAGAAAACATAGAGAAAATAAAATTAATAGTATATATATATATATATATATATATATATGGAATTAGTCTCTCTGTACTTATTTCATTCAAAAATCTTGGTAATGACAAAAATACAAAATTCTCTTAAACAGCTAGTCAGTCAATGGCTTAAAATCAATAGTGTTGCATATGTTCATTTAAGGGCACCATTTATTTTTTGAAATTCAGGATGATAGCCACTTTGAAAATGCTACTTGTATGTATAATCTTTCAGGTGACAGTTACATTACAGGTAAATTTTCTGACCTTAAATAAATGAGTTCTGTTCCCAGAAATGTGACCACAAATTGACTTACTCTGACTCTGAAGGCTTTATTATTTAGTTATAAATTTCTCTCATGGGCATTAGGAGATGACTTGAGATTTTGTGAATGGGAGTCCAATTAAATACTGAATGTAATCCATTGGCTTCAAAGGTTGGTTTTCCATTGATAATCTCATGATGAGTATGTCATCAAGATACCATGGGAACTTATGCTATCATTCTTTTGTTTTTAATCTGGAAACCATTAAGGCAGGTATGTAATCTAAAATCCAACTGTTCATTAATAGTGATCCTATCATGTCTAATGTAAACTTGATTTCTACCTTTTGAAATTTATATATCAAATCATACTTTTATTCCAAGGGAAAAAATGGGAGATTTTCATATCTAGGTCTGTAGAAATAGAAGTATTTTCATACTTGTTATACTATTTCTCCATAGTTTTTTTAAATAACCAATCACAAGAGGTTAAAAGACTATTACAGCGTGCTATTCATGAAATAAATAAAGCCTAATAGTCATTAAAATGACAAATCACTAGAACATGCTCCCCTTGAAACGTTACATAATAACCAGAAATATCACTTGATAAGTCAGAATTTTCAAAGCTCATTAGAATGAAATACAACTGGAGTTTTCTTGAAATTATTTTGGATATTTTTGGAAACCTGTCAGATGTTCAACAAATCAAAAATTTTATATCGTATATAGATTTTATTTTGCAAAAACGCCTAAAATACATTATGATGATCAAATCAAAAACTTTATAAAATAATATTTTATGTATTTGATTTATTCTCTATTAAGATATACAGGCAAAATCACATGTAAATTCACATATGCAGAGATAGAAAATTCAAAAAAATAAATAGACTGCTAAGGATTAAAGTAAAATCATCAGAAAAAAACCTAATTCAACTTAATTGGAAATTAGCACTGGGTTTTATATAATTTAATTAAATAAAGCTATTTAGACTGTTGCAACATATACAAACAACTACAGAGAAGCTTGCTCAAATATATGAATAGTGTAATGAGTAAAATTCAGATTTTGCCCTTGAGAAATTCAGTCTAGAAGATAAGAAAGACATAACAAACTGGAGAATGTTAAGTTATGGAAAGAATTATCTAGCACAAAAGGATAAAAAGAGAAAGTAGTTAAGGTAGGAAAAAATTTTGTTAACTCAGAAATCTCTCATCACAGAAACTGGAATAATAATATAAACCCAGGCATTATATATGAATAGACATTTCCAAAATATATTACTTAAAATACCTATTTTCAAGTTGCAACCATTGCTTTGTTTTTGACAAAATAACTTTCCTGAGAAAATGCAGAAAAAAGTAGATTACTGCCATACTAAAAGTGAACATTAATCTAAAAGCACAGAACACAAAGTGGTAATAATACACAAAAGTAAATTTCAAGAAAAGAGTTGACATAGGTATTATGCCTTTGAGGTAAAGACACTGTATTAAATTCCCAGATTGTTAATTTGTCTCTTTTATAATTGCTAAAAGAAAATTACATTTGATGTAAGGAAACTTAACAGATAAATTAACAAGATATATAAAAGAAATGAGAGTAGTTATTAAAAGGGAAAATAATTGAAACCCATAATAATTATTAAAACATATTAATATATAATAAAATGTAGTAATATACCTTATCTCATTTCAAAAAGCTTTGTTTTCCCCAAAATTGTGGTTGATGATAAAGCATATTAGAATAGATAGGCCAAATGGCCCTTAATGTTAAATTGACATAAAATTAAATAACAATAATTTCAGTAAAAGATGAGAGCAAAACGTTATATCACCATTTATAAATAAATTGTTTTATTGTCCTGTTGGTATAACCATAGAATAAATAAACTAGCAGTTTCTTTGGTAAATTGATTCAATCTATTACATTTAATAGAAATATGTATTCAAAACCCAGTCATGAAGGTTTTTCTTTTGTAGGAGCAAAAACGAACAAGACATTTTACATAAAAGGGACTTTATAGTTTAAATAACTAATATTAACATGCTGTTCTTATAGTTTCTGGGCTTTTTACCTATTTAGAATGAACCTAACAACATTTCTAGACGGGGTTGGCAAATTCATCCAAAATCTGCCTTCAGTTTGTTGCTTTGTTTTTTATTTTTTCCTAGTGTCTATTTAATTTGCAGTTGAACTGCTACAAAGCACAGGACATGTAGTATTATGTCTTAGGAGAACTGTGAACCATCATATAAATGGGTAAGTGTACCTGAGAATTTTTTGATATACAAACAGTTTAAATGTCAGAGTAATCATTCAAAACAAAGGCTATTACGATTTGGCTTTATTTTTGACACTATTTCCCTATACTATAATCTTAACATAATTTTTAAAAATGTCTTCATTAAGAAGACCAGACTAAAGAACTAGAAATCATCACAGCCTTTCTTTTTTTCAGATTATCTAATATCACTTAAATAAATCCTGACAAAACAATTCTATCTGTTAAACTGGTTTAGATAAAAAATTTGTTTCCATTACTTTTTCCTTCCATATGTAATCGTAATAAAAATTTATTCATATAACTGTTTCAAGTTCATTAGTTATCTATAATTTCCAAAACTGGGAATATTTGGTATGAGAATGTCATTATTTTGAGTAACTATTATGCCAGTAAACTTCAAGTCTTAATTCTAATGGAATTAGTTTAAATGTATTCAATTTTCATATATAGTCTTTCTTCTCGTGTAAAACAATGCTGTTTTTCAAATAACCTATGTAACAAATACTCATTTCCTGAATATTTTAGATTATGCAGAAAACAATTATCTTCACACATCTTCTGACATATAAGGTAATTTATTGTTAAAATACTCTTTGATTGGTGCTATGTAACTCGATGTTTTCTGTGGGAGGCTTGGTCATTTTTCAAATATGAATAGTTTAATTTCTCTTAGGTGTGCTAAAATTTGGAAAATCATACTAAAATGGTCAAGTTATATTTTCTGAATAGTTAAAACACTAAAAAAAGTAAGACTTTATCATGACTAACTTAATTTTGAGTTCTGTTTGATTAACCCACTTGTATAATTAGAAGAAAATGTCTGTTTTATTATTAATTGTATAAGTCCCTACCATTGCCCATTCTAGGATATGTAAGGATAGCATCATGCTTATAATTAAGTATTTTAAAGTAATTCAGAGTGTAAAAGTAACTGCAGCCAGGTTTGACACAGTTAGCTGAGTGATTCTCAGCAAAGAACATTCCATTCTCTTGCTCTAACTTTAGAGAGAATCCACTGAAATAGCAGTTTTTACCCTTTTGGGTCTATTGCTAAACAACTTTCCATCTGCTTGGTACTTCCTAGAGCTTCCACCTCCAGGCCCCAGGGCTTATTTGATGCCTCTTTCTGAGAGTGAGGAATTTTCACAGAGAGTGAGTGTGCTTTGGGTCTCTCTTTCCAGTGTCCTGTTGACATAGTGGTCACTTTATATATTAAACTCACAACACATGGGTCTCTCTCTTTGGGACTTGTTATATCTGCCTCTGATTCTAGAAGAAAACTCTGTATTCCCTATCCCAACTCCAACCCTATATACTGGATTCTTGGGCTTCAACACAACTCTGGCTCTAGAACTTCGACAAGTCTGATGAGTGCTGAGAATACACAATTACAAGTAGCCCAGCAGTATGAATCAATAATTTAGACTTATACTGAGCAACTTGCTAATCTAACATAAGGCTTTTATAGATATAAAGTCTGATGCATAGAAATAAATGTTGAATGTCAAATAGAACCAAGAGACAGAGAAATATACATGAAATGATGGTCCAAAACAAAATCCTAGGGGAAAATATGAATGCAACAGAATTCAGTGAATTACCTGAGGAAGACTTTAAAGCAACAGTTTTGAAGATACTGAATATAGGAAAACAATGGAAGTTCAAAAAGTGAAATACAACAAAAAATAGAGAAAATATGAGGCAGTTCTGAAAATAATTTATGGAGCTAAGCTACCCAATAGCAGAGCTAAAGACCACAATAGCTCAACAGTAGGCTGAAAGAAGCATCCAACTGTATCAGTTAAGCTAGAAGATAGGGTAGTGTAATATACTGAAGCAGATCAGGAATAAGGAACAAAGAATTAAAAGAAATACAGTATGTGAGAATTACGGGACAGCATCATGAGGAAGAACATTTGCATCAGTGTTTCCATAGAGAGAAAAGAGAGAGAGAAGAGAACAGAAATAATATTTGAACAAATAATTGCTGAAAATTTTCCTAAGCTGAGGAAAGATGCAGACTTCTAGACAAAAAACCTCAAAGAGTTCCAAATAATAGACACCCAGACATATACTATGACACATTATAAACAAAATGACAAAAAAGAGATAGATAATACTTTTAAAAATCTACAGAAATAGGAGATACATACAAATGAGCTCCCATTAGACTGTTAGTGGATTTCTCAGCTAAAACTTTACAAGCCAGAAGGGAATGGCATTATAGATCCAAGTGCTGACAGAAATGGATTTCCAACAATAATACTCTGTCTAACCTGCTGGGTTATCACTTAGAATTGAAGGAGTGATAAGGAGCTTTACAGACAAACAAAAGTTATAGAAATTCATTTCCACAACACCAGTTCTACCAAAAATACAAAAGGAAATTCTATAAATGGAAAAGAAACCCCACTAAGAAGGAATAAGTGATGAAAAATATAAACTGATGCACAGACACTAAGTTACTAATGCAGTACTAGAGCTGTAATCATAATTTATCCACATATCTTCTTGTCTTCACTCATTCTAAACCATACTACCGTTCCATGATCAAAAAATGCTGAAATTTTGTAAAATTAGTCTCTTACGAAAGGAATGAAATAGGTATGAAAAGTCATGCATTTGTTTACATGTGAAAACACTGTAATAAAATGAACAATAAAAAATGGAGTAATGATAAGTATATGGTTTTCGAACCAAGAGATTTTGAGTGCACATATCTCCCTTGTTTTCAATTCCACTTAAATGTAAATAAATAGGTACTAATGGAGTAAAATCTAACAAACAAGGAGAGTGCCCATTAGAACCATGGACAAAAGCCTAGACTATAGCGAACAAATGAAGTACAAATAACAGATGAACTGTATAATAGAGAAAAGTATAGGCAAAACTGTCACTAGGGAAGGTTGTAATAAAATCTGAAGTTTCTACCAGATCCCAGGAGGAATTCTAAGCACAGAATCACAACCTACAAATATCAAAAGTGAGTAATTAAGGAAGTGTGTAGGCTTTTACTTTAATGAGAATCAATGGTTACTGAGTTCCAACTGTACGTTACATACAGAGAACACAACATTTGTCAGTGATCTATTTTACATCATATTTAAAATGAGAGTAAATCTATTGAATTAATATGGAAAAAATACATATATAATCTGCTAGTGAGTAACTAAAGCCTAAGTGTTAGAGTTGACACAGTAGCTTAAAATCCTCTATTTTCTGTTATATAGTATAAGCAGTTCAATTTGTCAGCATTTTGAAAATGAATCTAACAATTCTAAAATGTCTAGCAGTAGACATGTCAATATACTTAAAGCTCATAATTGGCTCAAAAAGACCTTAAAAGTAAATCCTTATAGTGATCAAATGAATTATTCACAAATATAAAAAATAGTGTGGCCAATATATGTTTAAGAAAAAAAATGGAGAGAAATATTATGCTATAAATAGATACATTGTATCAGAGAAAAGAAATACCAAGGAACACAAGGAAAGACACTTTAAAATAAAATAATCTCAAGAGCAACTTCAGAGAATGTAAGTAACTTTTGCCTCAATAATCAACTTGGAACTAATATAGGAAAATTCAGAAAACTGGAAACATTTTCAAATTGTAAATGCATGAAAATGAAACATTTAATAGCAGATTAGAAGTCAAAAATAGAAAAATTTGTAGAATTTTAAGAAAATGTCAAAATAAGAGACACAATGTAATTAGTACATGCTCTAAAGATAGCTAGCAGAAAAAGAAATAGTAAAATGAATAAAAATATATTGGAATACAACCACAGCATTGACAGGCAGGAATATTCAAATCAAAAAAGTCCATAGTAGCTGATAATTTCAAATTTTTCTGTTTTTGAAGTATTGACTAAAATTCATTAACTTAATATAAGAAAAACCATAAAAATTCCATAGAAAATTTTTCATAAAGAGTAACCAAACAATTTGACCAGATTTTTTTTTTCATGTTTCTCATTGCTTTTTTGATCAGGTCTTTATTTAAATTTAGCCAGAATATTTTAAATGTCAATAATCATAACTGTCATTGAGCTATAGTTTTGAACTAAAATAAGTTAAGCTACTATATATTATATATAATATATGTGAAATACATATTATATATAATATATGTGAAATATATATTATTATATAATATATGAAATATATGAAATATATTATATAATAATATATATGCATATTGTTTATACATGTTAAAGTTTGGCTTTATATATTTATGATCTTATTTAATAAATTTTCTATTATATACTAGATACTATTTAGCATATTGAGTTTTTCACTGCTTACATTTGAAGTCAATTAGAGTACATTTTTTAATGAAAATGGAGGGTTATGGTATTTCTAAGTTTTTCTTTCAGTGTTTCTGAAGAGTATTAAAGCAATTGACCTAGTCAACAAGGTAAATGGTAGAAATGAAAGGGCAAACATGGATAGAAGAAGGTCTCCATGTTAAAAACCAAAAACTGTCAAGTTTCTGCTCTCAGCAAATGACATAAACATATTTTTATTTTGAATACACAATTCATTCCCTGACCTTTACCAAGTACCTTGATCTGTTATAAATGTTATATGTCTTAGTGATTTCTGTTAATGTCATGGACCTCATAAGATAAACACAAAGCATCTACATTAGCATTAGTTTATGTTAATTTCACTTATGATTAAAGAATGGTAAGACAGTTTGGTGTTCAGAGGCACTATAATAAAGTCAAAATGAAAGGAAATATCGCTATCCAGCCATACTATTATTGAGATTATACACACACATATAGTCTTGTGATTTTTTTTATTGCTAAAACACACAAAAAATGTGCTAAAGGTATATACATTTAATTCCAAAAGAGGAACATTTTATTGAGCAAGAAATACATTAAATCCACTTGGGGTGTTTTACAAATGACTCCTTATAGTAAATAAGATCTCATTTGTTAGGAAGAAAAATTGGCAAAATGGCACTACTCTAATACCATTTTGGCAATAGCTCTATCCCAGTAATGCATTATTTGTTTTACAGGAAGTGCTGTAAAATATTGAAGCAAAGCCCTAATCACTTATGATTCCCTTTAGCAAGGCAGACTATCTTTAAACATATTTCAATCCTTTGGCATTTTTACTAAATTTATTTACCTAGCACATTTCTACTGAAAAGCAACATTCCCTTATTTCTTGCTTTGTTAAAATGCTGCAAGATGAAGCAAAATCACTATAATGTCCTATACTCATATTTTCTGTATAGAATGGAATGTACAATTCATCTAAAACTTGGACTCTATGAAGAAAATCAAGCAAAAAGTCCAAAACTACACATTTCATATATAAGTCATGCATTAAATATGGATGCATAGAACAAGATTATTTAACAGTCAGTCCAGGATCTAACACTTTGTCAGTCCTATTGCAGGGAGGAAGAAACATGGTATAGAACATTGATTTTGCATGCTTAACTCTATGATATTGAAGTACAATAAGATAATTGAACACAATTGATCTTATGCATATCCAAGTAATACTTCTGAAGATTGATATTAATTTATTCACTAAAAAGTATGTATATAATGTATGCTCTATGCCAGGCATTTTTCTAGGCAAAATAGACAAAAATCTCTACCATTATGAAACTTATCTTCTAATTAAGGGTTACAGTTTATATAGCTTATTAGAAGGTAATAAAGTGCTTAAGGAGAAAGGAAAATAAGAGTGTAGGTTGAAGCTAAGCTGTGGGGAAGATTGGAATGTCACAAAGGATATTTGAGAATGACGAGAGAGATTTTTATAAATTCAACAACAGGAATATGACACAAATACTCTTGTTCCAGCTAACCTCATGTTTGCCTTATTGGCCCCTTTCAAGTATTTCCATGGATGCCACTTCCTTGATATTTTTTTTTAGAATTCAGTCCTCCTTCCAAAATTTACTCAGATTTTATCTTCTCAGTGCGGTTAGCCTTAACACTAAATTATAACACTCTACTACTAACTTTAACTCCAACTTCTCCATAACTTATCTTGAGTTTATTTTTGTCCACTTTCCACCATCTGAGCAATGACATCTTTTACTTACTAATTAGTTTATTGTCTGTCTTGCCCAACTATAAGATAAGTTCTACGTGGGCAGAATAATTTGTGTTTCCTTTTGTCTTTTGACTACTAGAGCTCTAGCCCTTGAACAGCACTTGGGTTAAAATGACTCAACAAATATTATTTTGAATATATGTTTAATCATGCTATCATCTGGATGTATCCATCCTCTCTACATTTTACATTAAAATTATTGTATCTTGTTTTCTTCTTAAATATTGCTTTAGTCTACATACACAAATTTGTTTCTACTGTTATTGAGGCTAGCATGTCTCCTCTCCACTGGCTAGACCTCCTGATCCTCTCAGTTACCACTTTTGTCCTTTTCAAACCCTTTCCCTCACTTAAGATTGAAGGAGCATGTACATTTGATTAATTCATTTCTATTTTGGAAATTCCTGAATAGAGTCTGGTGATTATTAAAACAGTGGCATATGCAGCAGAATGTGGTAGTGTCAACTGATCTAGTTTCTTGTTTTACCGTTTTCCATTCTTTTCTGATACTAGGGTAATATTTTAATTTTCTAGTTAATGAAACTCAGTTTTTTTCTTTCTCTGGAGTTCTGTATATAAAAGCTAACTCCTAAAATACATGCTAATGCCCACTTTTCCCTTTTCCATTCTTGCTGTCATGTCAATCACTGTCTCAGGGAAGATTTTCTAACCCCTAGAACTTTGGTTTGTAATATATTGCAGATTCCTAAACTTTACTTTTTAAAATTGTTTTAATAATTTTTCTCTCCTCTATTAGATTGAATTCTCTAAGATAGGGATATTTCTGCTTTTTTCACTATTATATTTCTGAAATTCTACTTAAAGTGAATGCTCAAGAATGAAGCTAGGAACAAAGCAAAAGAGATGAACAAAGATGAGTTATCTTGATTTCCTCCGCTATATAGTGACCTACAATAAAAGGAAAATGCAGCTTAATTGAACGTGACAAGTTTGAAAATGCTGAGTTGACACAATACCTTCTGAAGCCCATTCCATGTGTTGATTTAGACAGACAAGCTATAAATGCTCAAATACTAAGACTATTTGAAATAAACCAGTAATAAAGTGTATGAACCTTATGTAAGTCTAAACACAAAGAATATATAAATCCAATTGAGGACTTAAGAATTTCTGTTATTTTTTTTCATTTTTTCATTATGTTTGACATTTTTGAAACTGAGTTTTGCTACAGTTCATTAGCCTATTGCTACATACTATTATGATGAGGTTGCACTGAAATGCATAGCATTTTAGCATGAGCAACTGAAATTACAAGGTTGTATAGATAGGGTGTTTAGGAGATTGTTTCAGCTTGTCCTGGATACTGAGTTTGTGAGCAGGTAGCTAGCAGTGATGGAGTGAGATGAAATTGGTGCCAAATCATTAGAGAAAGTTGTAATGATGTATGAAATGAAAAAATTCCTGCCCAACCACAGCAAAGAAAATGTAAGTCCTCCTTTGCAATCACTGTTATGCTATCTTTCTCTAAAATATTATTCAACTCAAGAGAAAATAAAGTCCATAGCAGAATCAAAACTTGAAGTTTTCAGAAAAAAAAATGTGTTGGGGGATTTGCAAAAATGAAAAATTACAAGCCTCCTATTGTAAAGAAGATTTTATTTATAACACACATACTCCTACTTATATTGATGTGCTTAACACAACACACACATACAACATAGGGATTAAACTATCCAAGGAAAATACTTTGAAAAAAGTGATTTAAAGCTTTAATTCCATTAAATATTTTAAGCAAGTTTTATGTTTTCTACCTTCTGATGTTAAAATAGCCTATGATAAGAGGATTTGCTCATTTGTTTAGCAGTTATTTATTGAAAGTTTATTTTGTATTAAGCACAGTATTCAGTGTGGGGATGCATTAGAAACCAACAGACATCTCTGCTTTTCTGGAAATTACTTTCTAATTCAAATAGTAAGGGAAATAAATTAGGAAATTATGTAATATACTTGTAGTAAGTGTTATGGAGAATAATACATTGGAGAAGGGAATTTAAAGATGGAACGAAGATTTCTGTCATAGCTAAGTTGATCAGGGAAAGTCTCACTAAAATCCTTAAGAACATTCCCAGGAGGAACCACAGGGAGGAGAAAAAGATAAGTTGGGAGTGGTGTATCTGGAATATTTGAGGAACACCAATGAGATCAATGTAGTATGCAAATAGAATTAGAGAGACTTGGGAACATAAACCCAGAGAGTGTAAATGAGAGGACAAAGCTCAAGTAGAGACTTTTAGGCCATTGTTAATTGTTTTAGTTTGAATGAAATAGGAAACTATTGGAGGATTCAAGCCAAGGGATGCTGTAGGGATTTACTATGAGAGTAACTTTGACTGCTTTATGAAAAGATGAAGTTCAGTCTGGAATCACTGCATTAATGCAGAGTAGATGGAATTATAGCTTGCCGTTAGGACAATAACAGAACTTTCAGATTAGAAAACTTAAAATGGAAGACAGGCCAATAATTGTAAAACTACTTCAAATGCATAACATAGCTATACTGAATGAGAAGGAAAAAAAGTTGAAAAATAAAAAGGGACTAATCTAGATAATTTTTAAACATGAGATTTTTATAATGTACCATCAAACTAATTACACAACTATCTTATTAAATTTTAGTTTTAGGTTTAGCAAGCTATTCTTGCAGTGATTTGAATTAAAATTTGAGTCAACTTCTGTTCTTCTAGGCACTATGTAATAAGTAAATACATTGAAGATAATATATTAAGAGGCAGGTCTTGTACTTTTGGAGAAGGCTGTTACAAATAAAAATTAGGAAAACTAGGATAAACTTACAACTATATTAGTATAAACCCCAAGTATAAATAGAGAAGATACAGAAAACATACACACACACCCACAAATGAATATCCTAGCTTGGGATTTTTTTCCCCTCTGACAGGATATAGAAACAAAACACCTCTGTAGCAGGAAGCATCCTATATGACTAAACGTTTGTATTTAAGTATCACTTTCCACTAAGAAGAACCAGGGATTGTGAAAGAAATTATTCTAGGGCTGGACAATCAAAATGAAGTGTTGAAGAACTTATGAAAATATTAAAGGAACTCATACTGGCCAACTTGATTTAAATGTCAGAATTAAAACTAATATAATTCATTAAAATCTTTAAAATAAAATGATATGCTATTAATGCATGATGATATAAACTTTTAATAACTGAGGAAAAGAGAAAGCATTTTTGGGCAATAGACTTCCAGTGAATAAAAATAGGATGTAATTGATCAGCATTAGGCAACCATCAGAGTTATTACTGATTCAAGCAGGAATCGTCAGTGATGTTATAAAGAGTAAGTAGATGTTCGATGAAAAAAAGATGTTTACATAGTCTCAAAGTATTTCCCCATTAATTACTCACTAAATCCAGAGGAATTAGTAACATTATAGTGGATAAACCTGAAGATATTGTCTTAAAACAGTAATAAATATCACCAATAATGGGACAAACTAACATTATCTCCCTGTATTATGAACTGGTAAATTCGCATCACTTATATAGAACTTACGATCAAAATGGATAAACTTAATCTCAAAAAACACTTGAAAAACAACTGCCCCCTACTCTGAAGATCATTAAAACTATGAAAGCTAAGAAAGGAACAGGAAAGTTTTCTGGATTAAAGGAGATTAAACTAATGGGGCAAAAAAAACCCGTAATGCTTTATTTCCTAATTTTAAGATTTTGATAAAATTATGTAAAAAATGCCACTGAATACACACTGAAATATTTAGAGTAGAAGGCATAATGTCTGCAACTTAAATGATTGATTCAAAAAATATAAATACAGAGAATGTCAAATGGAGTAAATTTTAAAAAATAGTTAAATCTGTGATTGGGGTTTATAAAAGTTTTATGTACTATTCTTGAAACTTTTCTGGTTTGAACTTAAATGAAAAATTATATACACTAAGTTGAAATGTTTGTATTCTCTTAGGAATATATAACATATTTGCAATATTGAATTTTCCAATGTAATAATCTACTTACTGATCTCTTTTTCTTTAAAAAAATCTTTGTCACTAAGTAAAATTTTATAGTCCTCTATAAAGTGATACTTTTCATGCCTTAAAAATTCTGTCTAGCAGTTTTTAGTTATTAATATCTTTCTACATGGAATATTTTAGTCAAGAGAAGTTTTGATAATTACGTATTTCCTTGTACAAACATTTCTTATTTGTTCTACTAGTTTGTCATTTAATATTTCTGCCTTATTTTTATGTAATCATATTATCTTAGTAAAAATTAGCTATTATGCTTTTCTTCTCTTCCTAATAAATTAGCGAAAATTCACCCATAAAAATCCATCACTTGGGATTAGGAAGAAACACATTCTACAGTTAATTGTGAAAATCACGTATTTACAAATATCTGAATTTTTAAGATGTAGCACATGTATGTAAACAAGAATTGAAATGCGACATGTGCCTAAAAATTACATTTTTGTTTATAGAATTATTATTATTTTATAACTTTAGGAAAAAATAGGCAATTAACTCTAGCATCCTAGTCATAATATTACTATTAGTATTAAAAGTTTTAACATAGCTTAAAATAGTTTTAATATAGTGTAATTTTAGTATAAGATATAGTTTAAAACAGGTTAATATTTAGCATTAAAATATTTCATTATAGATATGCATACATTTGAGTTAACTTTATTTTTCAGTTCAACTTGGCCATGTAAATTTTTTTATTCATTAACATTATAAATCATTGTTCTCTTATGCCAGATAAAGTGATTGAGCTAGTAATTAGGAAGTTCTCTGCTTCTTCAAATAGGTTTAAGGACTAACTAGGCAATAATTTTGCAATAAATATTTCTGTTGAAGGTTAAGACCATAAGAATATCCTTTGCTGTCAATGAGAAAAAAAAATACTGAAAATGGGATATAAGGAAGTTGATGAATCTTCTTATATTAAAACATCTGTTTTGCTTTGTTATGAATGTTTTTATACTCAATGAATATGTGATTTTTAACCTGCAAGTGTCAATATAAGTGGTTACATTTTAAACATGCTGTCTTTAATTAATTGCTCTAGGCATATTGTCAGGTCTCAGATACAGAAATTGAACCTATTCAGTTATTTCAAGTGCCTGATATTGGTATAAGGCAGAGGAAGAGTTTATGTAAGCAGATACAAACAACAAAACAGATATTTTGTTAACTGTAGCAATACTGCAAAAATGCAAGCTTAGATTAAGAGAAGGGAAATAAAATATTTTATACTATGCTTTTAAGTAGTTATTTCTTTTATTTAAGTTACTTCTTAAATTACTGTCATCTTTTACAGATGGGAAAAATCAGGATTAAAGAAGTCATATAAATTGCTCTAGGTTACACAACTAACACATGCTAAACTCAGGGTCAGTAACAAGATCTCTAAAGTATCACAGTCTGCCCTCTTAATTGGCATGCCATAGACAATTTACATCACTTTTTCCCCCTAATGTCTGAGAAGTCCACATAAAATGCCTTCCTTGATTCTACTTTATGTTGCAGAATTGTCAAATTGAAGAATGTCTTTGACAACATCTTTGATCTGGTTTAGTAAATAACTCTGTTTAAAGTTTCAGAATTCTAATTCTCAATTACTTTTAGATTTAATGTCTGTAATTCAATAATAAACCCAGTTTATTGGGCTACAATGTGTTATTATTCTTTGGAAGAAACAAACACACAATACTTATACTGTTAAATGATTTTGTCTTCAGGCTTAAAATAACTGCATGCATATGCAGAGAAAGGAACAAGAAAATGAGTCAGAAAAAGGAGGTTGTCTTTATATGAAAACAAGCAACTCAAAAAAAGAGTAAAGGTGATTTTTAGAAAATATGAATCATAAGATTATGTATTGATGATTTTTTCTTTTACCAAGAACTGTTCATGAAATTGCATTCATTTAAGAAATACCTAAACATGGGTTCAGTAAGTATTGTTAGAGTTATGTGGTTAGATTAGAAGAATATGTATGTATACTGCTTCATAATTTTATTAAAATATTTCACAAACATCATATTAGACAAGGTGCTGGAAACTAGATTGCATTGTATACATAGAAAATTTCTGGAATAAAGGATCCATGAACTTTTCTAAAGATTTTTCCATCATCTGACTTTTTTTTTTTAAAGTAAAGTTGTAGCAGCAATGAAGACATAGGTAGGAATGAAGACAGGTAGGCCAGCAGGCAGGGAGAGAGAAGAGAAAGAAGAATGTTTAGCTGCTCACACTGGTTGTTTCTCCCTGGACCTGGCACTCCAACCCAGGGATATGTGGTTTTCTCCTGTAGAGGCTATTGAGCTAACCATTCCCCAACCAGGGCTCTACCATCATTTGACTTTGGATATAATAAATTCCAAATATAATCATAGAATTATAAGAGCAAGGGATAACCCAATCTGCTGAGAAACTTTATTCCAGCTGTTAAAAGTTTTAATAGATGTTTGCATTATAGATTCAAAATTGATTAAAATAAAAGCTCTTCTGGAATTATAGTGTGTATTAACAAAAGTAACAATAATTTATGTGATTTACATGTAACTTAATATAAAAAGATGCTTGGTGACACTGATTTAATATAATTATGTAAAATTAGCAAAAGATTTCAAAGAAATTAAAATTAAAGTAAGTCAGCATCATCAATTTTCTGTTCCATACCCAAGTGAATTGCTCTTCCATGTCAACTGTAGCATCCTAATTCTCAAATTGGTGAATCTCGTCCCTTCCCTGTATTGTTCTAGGTAAGTGTGGGCCAGATGAGACATTTTGCTTGAGGTAGATGAGAAATGAAAGCTCTGTTTTTCATACGCTTAGAAAGCCATTGTTAGACCACCAGGCACTGAGGCAGATCATGCATATTGTCTCATCTCTAGAGTACCAGCCAGGCTATGGCTGATTGAGGATGCTATTCAATCATGAGTAGTAAAATAAAGAGGGAAGGCAAGCTCTGGGCAGGGTGTCTGGCTGTGCTGTTTCCCCTACTGTTTACAGGGTTCCCCCTTCTTCAGTTATTCTTCCTCAGTCACTGCTTCAGTACTTTCATTGAACATTTACTAACTAGGGTTTTTCAAAGGGTGACATTTGCTACTTAATGTTTTTCAAAGAATAACATATAAGGGGAACAGTTCATCCAGTTATTTCCTCATGGTACCTTATTTTAAAATTGTTCATAGCTTCTAGAACTGATCCCATTCTAACGTCTTCAGGTTTGGAAAATAGATCCTTTGCACATCAGTTTGAGGATACGAAATCCTCAATTTGTTATTAGCTATCACTCTTTTGGGGTTTCCCACACATTTAGGGGCTTTTTGACCCCACTCTTTTTACTCTGAGTATTCTTGTTTATTTCTTTAAAAATGCCTTATTGTCTTCTCATTTGTTTTAAGGTACTAATATCTGCTAATTGACTACTTTGATAATCTTGTATAAAGAGTTTATTTATATCACTCATATGCCTCCCTAGACTGTAAAACAGATCGTTCTCTCATTTATTTGTACCTTCCCGTGTGTCTCCATACCTGACGTATAACTGTACAGTTATATATGTATGTATGTATAACAGTACCTGATGCTTAGCAAATGTTCATGGAATTGAGCTGGAAGTATCAGGGCAGATGACGTCTCAACAAAGGGTTTCAAATTTTGGAAAGGACTTAAGTGAGTGCCCTTTCAATATTTATTTCAGTGATTTGAATCACTGCGTTTATCTGTATTGTTTGCGACTGTCAAGGTAACATCCCTCTTCCAGCTTTGTCTCTTTAAGCCTTCTTGATAATTAAATAAGAAGAACATAAATAAAGGAATGTGCTTCTAGAACTTTTCATTATTAATGTTCTATGACTAAATTGGAAATCTGCTACTGCACCCCAAGGGGGTGATTAATTTAGCAGACAAGGAGTTTTGATTAAAAAGGAATGAAATGTCTGACACGTCGTCTATTTATCAGTTATTATGATATTAAAACACTCTAATCATCGTGGTGCCTAAATTAAGACTTCACAGCTTAAATGTCATTTCATTTTGTTTCTTTTGACTTGTCAATGTTTTATGGGCTTATTATCTGTGAATGTGTATACATATGTGAGTGAGTGTGTGTGTGGGTCATAATTCTCACTGATCTTTGAAGAAAAATACAGTGAGAACGTTCTTTTCTTCCACAAGCTGTATTCCCTATTTCTTCATGTTTAAGGAAACAAAGGGGACTAGATGAAGAAAGTTATAATTTCTAAATAATCTATCTGATCATTCCCAAAATTCAGCTGCAATTATTAATTATATACTATTAGTATTAAGTGATCATTCAAGAATGTCAGTTAATAAATATTAGCATTTAAGATTTTATTTAAAAAAACTGATTTTGCTGAAGGCAAATATTAAAATTAAAAAATGCCATATGATTGATTTAAATGTTATCTCTGCTTTATAAATAAACAAAATAGAAAAAGTAAATAGATGATTTTTCAGTTAGTATAATTTTCATGAATAATTCAAATTCTGTAGAATATGCTAACAGTTTCAAGTGCTAGTGAATATATAAAACAGTGTAATATAATCTTAATTTTCTTATTTTTCTAGTTATGAAAAATTGACCAGATTTTAACCTCTTTCTTTCCAGATGTTTTCTTTCTTTACTTAGTCCTATTTGGAAAACTAAGGAAAAAATATTTCCTTCACATACTTCTACTTCTCTCTGTCACTCCTCCCTCCCTCAGCATGGAACAATAGACTGATTCCTAAGCAACTTTTAAATCTCAATCTCAGTAAGAATGATTGATTGAGTTGTCCTTTCTCAATCTTATTCAAATGTTATTCTTTAAGTTTTCAGAAGGCTCAGAACTGGGACAAGGATGTTGCATTTGGAGGAATAATGATCAAGTTTCCCACATGCTGTGGTCTACTCCAATCCATATGCAAAAATGATTCCCTATTTTGAGCTGGAGGAAATAAAAAAAAATAGAAATAAGGTCAACAGGAAAAAACTAGTTATTCAACCTGAAAGTCTGTTGAGGGAAATTGACCTTAATTTCTAAGGTTAAAGTAACTTTAAAAAAAAAAAAAAAATCCCAAATGAAAGAGGGCTAGAACACCCAAGTAAATCTTGGTGATATAAAAGGGAAAATACTTTAACTCTCAAAAGTGTCTAAGGGACATTATACAGAACCATCATAAGATATTCCAACAATTCAGGGCAGACATGGAAAGCTCCTCCAATTGTCCCCCTTACCCACATACGCACAATAAAAACCATTTGGCATTTCTTCTTTTTTAAAGATTAATAATATTCTGTTGTGTATATATAGCTTTGTGGGTGTTTTTCTGATCCATTCATTGGATTAATATTTAGGTTGTTTCTGTATCTTGGTTACTGTGATAATGTGGCAATGAACATAGAAGTTGCTGATATCTTAGACATCCTTATTTCAATTATTTTGGATATATATCCAGAAGTGCAATTGTTGGATCATAAGGTAGTTCTATTTTTAATTTTTGAGGACCCTCCATACTGCTTGACACAGGAACTGTTCCATGTACCATCTTATTTTATCCCCAAAAGAGTACTAATGTTCTAATTTCTCCAAATTGACCAACACTTGTCTTCTTTATTATCTTTTCCCTTTTCTGCTGTTGTTGATGACAACTATCCTAACAGCTATGAGCTGATACTTCATCGCAGCTGCATCTCTTTGATGATTAAATGATGATTAACATCTTTTTAAATTCTTATTGTCCATTCGTATGTTTCCTTTGGAAAAGTGTATAGTCAATGTCTTTGATATGCAATGATATGTTGCACCTGGAGGACATTTTTCTAAACAAAACAAGTTAGTCACAGAAGGACAAATACTATATGAGTCCACTTATGTATTAGTGATCCCAGATTGTCAAACTCAGAAACAGAGTAGAATGGTAGTTGCCAGGTGAAGGAGGAAAAGAGTTGATAAACAGATGTAAAGTTTCAGTTATGCAAGATAAATTCCAGACCTCTGTTTTACAGTGTAGTACTTATAGTTAATAATTTGGTATATAAATATTAACCTTGAATAGTGAATTTTCTAAAAAAAGCAGATCTCATGTTAAATGTTCCTAATACACACAGTCCCAAGTGGGGTGAAGAAAACATATCTCCAAACTCATCAAATTGTATATATCAATTATATTTAAATATTTAAATAAATATTTAAATAAAGTTATTTAAAAGAAGATTTATTTGCCATGTGAGGAAAATATTAACAATACAATGAAATAACATTTAGAATTAATTGACATGTTACTTTATCAGAAACAATAATAAATACTTCATATGTATTTTATTATCAAATTTTAAACACTGCTAAATTTAAGTAACACTCACTTTTATTTTACAGCTTTTATACATGTTGAAAAGTTATTGAGGATTGGCTAAGTGGCAGACAAAGGGATCCTATTGCCAAACACAGGCTCTTAGTTGCTACTAAAAATGATATACTGAGTTCTAGCAGTTGATAATGACTCTAATAAAGATTTCTCTTCAATACTTGTTCAAGTAAAAAAATGTGGGATTGATGCATAACACAGAAAACAAAGACTATATATTAGGTACTAGGATACTTTCCTTCTACAAAATGTCTTGCATCTGCCTTGTTTTTCTCATTCATTTAGTTTTTGGAGATGGGGTCTAGATTAATGTAGCATGAGGTTGTTGAGAGCATAAACTTCGGAGTTCTAAAAGCCTGAGGGAAATTATTTCTATAACACAAATTAGCTATGTGAAACTTTGACCCGCTAATTATGTGCTTTGAGTTTAGTTTCCTCTATACAAAACAAAGACATATGGTATTGTCTTCTAGGTTGATTAGTGATTATATGTGATAATAAATGCAAGATGTCTAGTACTGTGATTAACAAAGATAATGTAATAAAAATAATAGAAAAATTACTAAGATCTCCCATTTCTTGGTGATTGATAAAAATATCAATCACTTGGTCTGATTCTTCAAATCTTATTCCAGCAAGAATTATAATCAAGCTACATTTGCACATATTTTCTCTTTTAATCTTTGTAAGAGGATGAGCATGAAGTTAGATAAGAAAGTGAGGCTCAGAGGATCTACGTAGTTATGTTGAAAATTAAGAGACCCCTAATCCGTTTCTTAACTTTCCATATTTTGCCTTCTAATGCTCTTGACCTTATGTTGCTCCCCTTCCAAAAATATTCATCAGTATTTCAAGTTAGACAAATCTCAGGATCTCCTTAGATAGTTGCTGAATTGTTGATGACACCAAGAGGTTTAAAAAATACAAAACTGAACACTATCCTAAAAGTCATATCTTGCCATCAGTTTTTCCTCACTCCCCTTCCTAAAAGAAAAATGGAAATGTCATTAATAGTTTAATGTAGGCCATTCATTCTTCATTTAGATTATACTGTATTAATTAGAGTTAGTCCTTGCCTCTGGATAATGTAAATATGATTATATAGCAGGACTTGGTATATCATGTAATTTACTTGGAATAGATGTTTGCATTATTTTTATCTTTTATTTCCCATTTTTGCTTTCTTTTAAATATGTGATAAATTCTAAGCAAAGTAAATAAAACTAATTAATTTTGAAAAACACACTGACAAAATACAGGTGTTGTTTAGACACATTATATATGTTATAGAGTAAATTTTTTTTTTAAAAAAGAAAGTTTGAGATAGCCCAGGAATAAGGAAAAACATTTACAATGTAAATTATTAACAGATTCTGGGCTTGAGAAACAAACCCAAATGGATTCATCTTGGATGAGATATTTCTACTTTTTAGGAAAGTTGTAGAAAGCAGATTCAAGATTAAACAGATCTATTAGGCTCTCTTGCCTTTAGGAAGAAGTGGATAACTACTGTAGGATGGGTAGGGGTGGTCTTAAAAGATAATTATTTCTCATGCACCCTGATGACCTAGCTTAGTATCCCCTGGGCACAATCCACATACCTGCCAATGTTCTATGTTCAAGATCCAGGACCAGGGGAACAACCAAGATGAACAGCTAAATAAAATGCTTCCTTCACCTCTCTCTTCCTGCCTCCTTGCCTACTCTCCTTCATGACTGCCTATATTTTTTCTTTAAAAATAAAAGAAAGAAATATTATTTCTGTAAAATGAGAAAAACACTGACTTGAGACTCTGCCACAGACAGGCAGAGGCTGACTGTATGACAATGTGGGCTTTCTGTTTTAACATTAAAGTAAATGTTTATAGGTAACTCTGAAAATACAACTTCTTTCTCTTCTCACCTCTAGGGTGGCCTAGATTCGTATCACTAGGTCAAACCTTAAATTTAATCTAATAATTCCACTTGTATGTTATTCTCTGGAGATCCCAATGAAAGATCAGTCACCCTCTTGGCCCGTCTTTCTCCTTAGTGGGGTCTGCAGCATGAACTGAGATTGTTGGTGGTCTTTTTGAATGGCTTTATTTTTTGTTCAAAATTTGGAATGAAACCAAGAGTGACAATAGTTTAGCACTGAAATTTAACAAGGATTTAAATTCTACAAGCATGTTGTCATTTCTTGGTTATTTAATGCACAGAAAGTTTGACATTTGAAGGCAGTGTGAAATTATGTGATAAGAATCATGCCAATATAGGCCAGTTTTTTCAGATATTTATATTCAAATGAAACACAAAAGATATCTATGGTATTGGTGGATTTTGTGCTTAGACTATATTATTTTAGTTTAGTTTAGTTTCTTTACATTTTTCAGATTTTTCTTTTTCTTGAGAGCAATGTTTCAGGGAATGGAGGCATGGTAAGCTTCAAAACAAATTAGTGAGCATTTGATTTAGAGATAAATTGGAATAAATCAAAAATAAAGTGACTTAGTGCATGAGATTGGAAACAAACAGACACATATTATACGCACAAGTAAGTATGATAGGGCTAATGGGACAGGAGGGAAAATACGTCAGGAATATTCAGGAGAGTAAAGTTGTTTCTGCCTGAAAATTGAATTATGATTATTTGAATATGCAAAGACAGAAATGTTGAATTGGACAACACTAATATTATGGCTCTTGTTCTAAATCCATGGAGAACAGCTTACTTATACTGCTTTGTAAACATGGGTTTTAGTTCCCTAAGGAATAGACATGGGGAAATGATAGTGCTATTATGTCATTTTTTTATTTTTACCAACTTCACATCACTTTTTATGATATATTTTTTCCTTTTGTCTTGGATGCTCTGGAGGGAACACAGTGTGAGATTACAGTTCACTGGGGCTGCAGGAGACACCTGGAAATGTTTGCCTTTCTCATATCTATTTAAATTTGATGTTACTAGGTGAAAAATCTATGGAATTGATAGCTTATACTGTTACATAATAATAATTCAATTTTAAAAAATACTAATACTGATCATTTCCAGCTATTTTTGTACTTGTGCATTTTTCATGCAGTTTTTACTGTGAAGCACAGGACCAAAACCAAGCATGTTGGGGCCTTCACTCAGAGGCTGCCCAGAGCTTTAATTTTCATCACCATTTTGATCTCAGCAATCTAATATCATGCATGTCTATTCATTTTTGTATGTAAGTCAAAAAGACTTCATTGATTAAAAAAAACAGAGATTAGGTAGTGGGTTTAGTGTCAGTGATATATTTAATTCAAGCGTTGTTGCAGTTTTTCCTCTGCCCTCTCAAAACTGGCAACATACTTGGGTTGTATTTCCATAAGATAGCACATTTGTTACAAGCTTCTTGGTAATTAAAGGTTCATTTATTTTAAGGGTTTGTTCCATTTTCCTCAGAATCATTTTATTTGAACTTTGCTTAAAGGTAATAAACATATTCCGGTAACTTGCAAGGGAGATTGGGTTCTTATTTGAAAACGATCACAGAAAACAGTAATGAGATCTATCTCTACCATGAAGGATAGTGACAGATTTACAAAGCACAGTGAGATGTGAATATGTGGAAGGTTTTATTAGAGAAAAATATTTTCCTTTATCATGATGCTGCTAAATAGAAATATGCCTTTTTCCTAACTGCCAATACAGCTGCAATACTCTGTGTGGGATTCTGACTTCAAGTTGTGATGTAATGGGTATACAAGACAAGCTCCAAATACACAGCTACAGCTTTCATTCAATTTTTCCAAAAGTATTTGCAGACATCTTGAACTCAATTTTAAATCTATGTGAATCTGTGCCTGTTGTCTAATGGATCCAAGTGCATACATTTCCTTTTTAAGGAAGTCAAATTTTAAACTTTTAGAGACACAAAAGAGGAATGCCTGAGTTTTCCTTATTTCCAAAACAAAAAGGGAAACAATTAAAGTAATTATTGTATGATCTATTTTACATATACTTTCCTACTTAGAAACATGATTCTGAATATCAGAAAAATTCTTCATAATTTCTGGATCTAAAATATGGCCTATATGTAGTAGGTGAAAATAAGTACTGAATATCAATATCTACTGATAGAAAATTGACATCAGATTTTTTTTTTTTTTTTTAAGGAAAGGTGCAGGCAGGAATGAAGGCAAGTATGTAGGAAGGCAGGAAGACAGAGGAGAAAGCATCTTTATTTTATTTTTTATTTGGTTCTTCACATTGATTGCTTCCCCCCACCCCACCCCCAACCCATCTTCAGGACTTGAACCCAAAGGCATTTGGCTTGCTCTTTGGGAGGCGATTGACCTAACAAATGCTCCACTAGGGGGGGCCAGGTATTAGCATTTGATGCGGGGAATTTTACTCTGAGCCGCGGAGATCCATGTATAAAATTTCCCATTATATTCTTTGTTCTGCTAAAATCAAGGGAATGTGCATAGGTACATAGACAGACAAAAATTTCATACATAGATGTATTTATAGATCACAGATAGATATAGATAGCAGATAGATAGATGATAGGCATGAAAGAAAGGAGGGAAGGTGGTGGGATGAAGGGAAGAAAACTGACTAAATGATAAGAAAAGCTTTATGTAACTCAGGCAGATCTTATTGAGAAACACCTGTGGCCTTAAGAATGACCAATGATCATACACTGGAATAATTACCAATTGCAAAAGAAACTTCAAGTTTTCTTTTTAACTAATTAAAAGGGCATCTTAAAGATTACTCCACTAACCCTTACAGCTAGCTCTTGCATTCATTTAGATAATTCATTGCATGTATTCTTGAGTGATTTAGTGCTTTCTCATTTGCGTTCTCATCTGGCAGTTTATACATTTAGTTTTAAATAAGCTACTTTAGTGATTTTTAGATTAATTTTTAACAGATTTTTAAAATTCATTTGTAGTTTTTATACTGTATATTCTTTATTCAGTGTGACCTTGTATTTTACTTTCTGTTAGACACAGGCTGTCTCAGTCTTATACAAACACTCCTATTTAAGTCACAGAGGTCAAGTCAGACCTTATAAGATCAGACTTTTTAAACTGGGAAATCACACAATGATACTCCTTATACTTCTCTTGTGTTACACCCACAGCATTTTTTGGTTTTGTTGTTTAACCACCAGTGGTCATCGTCTGACTTTTACTCAAAGGAAATAGACCTTCAACTAAATGTTCTAAATTTCTTTCTAAATCATAACCTAAGATCTGCCTTTCTGGAACCTGCTTGTCTTGCTCTATGAAAATTCTCACTACACTTTTCAATTAAGGCAACTGAATATTTTTTCTGAATTTATGAGTAAAACTTCTTCACAAAATCTGCCCTCACTTCCTTTATAGTGTGTGTATTTATTCATTGTTAGAAACTTTTTATTTTTAGAATAAGAACTGTGTCTCTGGACCCTGTCATGTATAAACCCACTTGCCTGATTACAAGAGGCCCAATGTGTACTACACAAAATCTAAAAGCAATGTTTGACTCTCTCCTGGGGTTATCTACTTCTAAGTCTCAAATTCCTGAGGCACAACTATGATTTTCACATAGTTTCTCATTTAAATCCCAGTTTTTAGGTCTCTCTTTCTAAATGAAATAACTTCACAAAACATTACTTTGTATGCAGTTGCCTTCTGTGTTATTTCCAATTAAACCAAATTTATATATTTAAAACAATCTTAAAAAAAAAAACAAAAACTGAAGGAGCTGTGCCCTGGTGGCTTAGTAGTTACGTCTGTTGGGCACAGTTCATGCATATCCCAAGGACCAGGATTCATGACCTGGGGCTAGGGGCAACAACCAAAATGAACAATTAAATAAAATAAATAAACTTCTTCCTCCTCTCTCTTTCTGACTGCTTCTGCTTGCCTTTTTTTCTTGCCTGTACTTTTTCTTAGAAACAAAAAGGAATAATTTTGAATCTTCAATAACCTACATAGACAGGCTGAAGCATATCAATATAGAACCATGTAAAACTCTGAGGAAACTCTGATTACAACTGTTATCTTAAAGATTTCTTGACTAAAGCAAAAAAGAAAATATCTCTAAGTGATCTCTGAAGCTTTACTTTTTTTATCTACTTCTTTTTTAACCTTTCCATATTGCATCCATAATATATATCCCACTCACAAATTATACAGAGAATGCACTTCATGAATTATCATTATTCACAATTTAAACTCCCTAATTCACTCTGAACATTCCCCAAGTTGTTGGAAGATAGAGTTGTTTAAATTATAGTAAAATCTAACTTTGGGTTTATTATTGACATTAAATTCATGAACTTTAGATAATCAAAGAAAATAGAAAGACAATTCAGGAAGAGTTTATAATTATGTGTGAGATACCACTGTGCTGAGCTTTCAAGGTATCTGGAAACTGATCTATTGGCTTTTATATAAGATGGAGATAGCGTATCATTTAAAATCAAATTAAAAACTCTAATAAACTAAAATGCATAGTACATAAAAAAGGTATAATGGCCAAAAGGTAAGAGTGAGCCCTATTCAGAGTTACATTTTCCAAATGTGAGAGTGAACAAAAATTAAAAACTGTAAGCAGCATAAGAAATTAGGACTGGAATTAGAATTTCAAAATGAGACATCAAAGAGTAAAAGTTAGATGTCAAACAGGGTACAGAAATGAGACTATTCAACACTCTTTTTCATTAGTTAAATATTAAAAAGTTGAGTTGACTTAACAGAACTTTATATCTATACAACTATAATGAATAGATAAAGCATAACTCTAAGTAATTTCCTTATATTAAAAACCAAGTGACTAATCATTGTAGAAAAGAAGTAAACTGTAAATGTCTGGCCTTTACTTCGTCATAAAACAAGTAAACTGACAAATACACCTGTAGATACTGCAAAAATAAATGAGATTAAGAGAAATAATCAAAACTATTTCAAGGTAAAGATTTTATAGATTAAAAAATATTAATAGTGTTTTGAGGAATTCCAGTGATTCCCATAGCTTCCCACATTACTTTGATGAACACTGTGAGTTGCCAAAAGTCATAGAACATAATATAAATACTTACATAAATATATATGTTTCAAAGAGAATGTATATGTGTACATAAACACACACACACACACACACACACACACACACACACACACACACACACACACACACACATGCACTCTCTCTCTCTCTCTCCCTCTCTCTGAAACTTAGGTGCCACTGTTTAGTCTAAGCTCCATAAACTTAGAACATTTCCTATTGAAGTATACAAAATCATCAATGCTATTGTACATACTTATAAATACCAATCTAAACCAATAGAATTTTTTCCAATCTACTTAATGAAAAACATTCATTTTTAAATATAATATGGACAAACTTAATTGAAATTACTTGCTTTGTAGTAGTCACTGCCAAAATACATGTTCAGAAAACATTATTTCTTAAGTATTTATTGACTCCTTATAAAACTAAAGTTGATCTTGGCAACACCTTCAAATTTTTAATGTCATTACATGAAATAGTGCCTGATCTTTTGGAAGTCACAAATACCTTCTAAACCAAAGTTTTAATATACTATAGAATAGCTAAAAGGGACATACCCAATTGAAGTTCAAATTTGAAGCTTTCTTTTCCTGATTGCCTGCACTACATAATGAAACTAAAAGCAAAGACTAGTTATAAATCAATAATCGAAGTATTAATCAACAAGGGCCTACCAATACCTTTAACCATGCCTTTATACATTGGTATCTCCTAGTTTTTTAAAAAAAGGGCAAAATTATATTTGCTTTAAGGAAAGGTACAGGCAGGAATGAAGGTGAGTAGGCAAGCAGATAGGGAGAGGAGGAGAAAGAGCTTTATTTTAATTTAGTTGTTCACATTGGTTGTTCCCCACTTGTCCCAGATCTTGAACCCAGGACATTGGGATGTATGTGGGACTGCTCCCAGGGTGTAGTAGAGTGCCAGGCCACCAGGACACACCAAAAGTGTATTGTTTTTATTTGAATTGAAGTTAATGAATTTTCAAATATAACTTAATTTTCTCTAGTACCTACCACAAACACTATCCCAGCAAATTTAATGCTATTTGAGAACTCTGTTGATCTTTGATTTTCTACTTCAGTTTGTGTGTGAGTATATATATATGCCTGCATTCACTTGGCAAAATGAACTTATACATTTACTAAGCTTAATATACATACTTGACTTACTAAATACTGGTATATATAGAATATATGTATGTATCTTTATATATACATATATATGGTAAATATATGTATATGTATATGTGTATATATATATATATATGTTCAACCATGACATAACAAAATTCTCATAGATTCCCCACATGAAATACTTACATGCTTCGTTTATGATAGCATTTTTCCAAATATGTTCACAAGAATTTTACTCAATACACAGGATCTTGTGAAATAGGACTTGCATGAATTAGGTATTTTACCCAGTGTCAAATTTCACAAGTTTGTCAAAAATGCAGTCAATCAAATTTCCTATGCAGTATAGCGAGATCTTTGATATTGAGAGAGGCTCTAGGACTTCCCATGTTGGACTAGAATTTCCAGGTTAGAATAAATGAAGTTTTTAAATTATGTTTTTGGGTTTCACAGAATATGAGATTTTTAATTATGAAACATATCTACTTAATATATTATTGAGTTATATAGCTTACATGACATTCTTCAAGCACCCAAGTTACAGATTACTTAAAGGGTTAGCCAGGGTCAACCCTTTAAGTAATTAGCAGACAGGGACATTCTACTAAGGACACATTTTAGAAATAAATTATCTTCCTCCCAGAAAATATCATTAGCTTATTAATACAAAGTTATAGTTGAAAAGAAAATTAAACTATATAACTTTTATTCTTGAGTCCTTTCAAGGGTGAGGTAAATGCGTCCTACTCATAAAAAGGAGTGAATGGATCTCAGGCTTAGTTTAACCCCTTCTTCTAAAGCTTCTGTGTAAAAGACACAATTTTACAGAAGGTCAGTGTACCAACTGAGGGCAAGACTTATTAGCAGAATTTTCATTACTATATGATGAACCAAAGCCTTTCTATAGCCATGAATTAAGATTTCAGGAAGTATTTAGAATATTAAAGTCAACAGGTCCTAGGATTTTTAATCTTTCTAAACCTTTTATGTTCACCTCAAGTTGACTTTTCAATATACAATCATGAAATTCAGACACAAAAAAGTATCAATAACTAACAAATTATTTGATTTATATTTACACAAGAGACCATTCATTAATAATATTTATTCAACAACATGGTCACATCAGAGATTCATGGCCCCCAAAGATATGCTTTAGACCCTAATACTGCAGCATTATGTTCTCTCTTTGAAAGGTGTTACTAAAAAGCAGCAGTATCATCAACTATAATTTTAGATAAATCCCTTAATAATAGTTCTTCATATGATAGTTCTTCATTTGATAGTAACATATCTATCATTTCTCAACTTACTATCTAAACAAACATGAAGCTATGAATATCATATTCATGAACACCTTCTGCCATACCAGTCTATTACTTCAAGTGGAAAAAAAAGTAGGCCCCAAGTTACTCGATAATTATATTTACCACTAACCAATGCTTTTGTCTTAGTACTTAGCACAATTAATTCTGCTTGTTCATTGGTTATATTTAAATATGTGTCTAGATAGTTTAAATGCTGGAGGTTTTCTCAGAGAAATTCTTGATAAAACATAACCCCTTCACAAAATAATTCTAGTTGGCCAAAGACATGACAGAAAGCTCAAAATAACAGAAGCTATAATCATACAAAAAGGAGATATGGCTGCTGTGTATTACAGTGTGTTTTAAATGCTTGGAAACAAATTAGCATGAAGACAATCAATTTTCCTTGTGTAAAAGTTAATCAATTTTCCAATTTGTTATTTAGTTTTTACCTAATTAGCCCTTTTTCAACCCCCCAAAAAATATGTGTATATATACAGTGCGTGACAAATGGGAGTCTCAGAAGGTAATACTAAACTTTCTAGTGTCACATTTTAACAAGCAAAATGAAACACGAAATAAAATTAACCATATATTTTGATTAGCCCAAGTTATTTAACAGATTATATTTTCAATATGTAATCCATATAACATTATGAATGTGAGGGATCAAAAGGAATATGACAACAGAATATTTCCACAGGCTATGCTAGCTGGGAGCTCCTCGATACCCTAGCTTTTTGGAAAAAGTAGCAACTACATTGGACACACCCACAGAGGAATCACATACACTAGAAGGTGGGTGTGAATAAATGTAGGTAGTAGTGGTGGGTAGGGTCTTTTGCAACTGCAGTAGCAACAAAGGCAGTGGCAAACAACAGACTGACTGATGGGGTGACAAGTTTAGGTTTAGTTTCAAGAAGGGAGGAGTGAAGATTTTGGTCAAGACATTAGACTTGAGAGAAGCCCCAAAAGAAGCGATATGGCTAAGGACCCCAGCCTCCACATGGGAGGGAAGCAAAGCATGGAGCATAGTGGAAAATAGGCACTCCAGTCCCTCACTCCTTGGCATCAGCAGAGGGGCTCTCTAGGAACACAATCTGTGGACTGCTGGACTTAATTCTGAGGACTGGAATGGTAGTCTGACCTGAGTGATAGCATCAAGAACAAGCTCCTCCACCCCTGCCAGACTGAAACAACAGTTATCTGTCTCTCCCAGCCTAGGCAACCCTCCCCAACATAGCAACCATGACACAGCAAAAACTGAACTACGGGAAATTATAAGGATCAAAACTATAAAACAAAACCAAAGCCCCACCTTGTTTTGTTTTAAAGACAAAACATTATCAGGAGAGCAGCAAGTACCCATACCATGTGGTATATGGGGGAATAACATAATATACTTCAAAATCTCAAGGTATTATATGACAATACAAGAAAATAGCACCTTATCATAAACCAATTTTAAAGACTTGAATGACTGGTTCTTTCTAATGGAAAAAATCAAGACTAGAATCATAAAGAAATTCAGAGAGAGAAAAGAAACTCAGGGAAAATGTCTATAAGCACAAAAATACAATTACAGAAAAGAAGGTGGAAATTAATTTTTTACAAAAGAAACTAACCAAGATTCAGGAAGTAAAAAATGCAATAACTGAGACCAAATGTATCTTAAAAATTCACAGAAACAGAATTGACAAAGTAGAGGGAAGAATCAGTGTTCTGAGGATTAAAAGTTGGAAAGGAACCAGGTGCAAGAAGAGACAAATATTTAATGCAAAAAAAAGAAGAAGAAAAGAAACACTCTGAGAACTATCTAACTCTATTAGGAAAGGCAACATAAGAATAATGGTCATCCAAGAAAGTGAGGAAAAGAAGGGAACAGAAAAACATTTTAAAAGAGTTGCTAATAATATCCCAAACCTGGGGAATGAAATGAACATACAAGCCAATGAAGTCAACAGAACTCTCAGTTATCTAAATGCAAAAGGGCCTCTATCAAGACATATATTTGTGAAAGTATCAAAAGTTCAAGACAAAGATAGAATTCCAGAGGTGGCCAGGAGGGAAAAAAAAAATCAAATAGCATATCAATAATCATTTTAAATATAAATTCATTGAATTCACAAATGAAAAGACACAGAGTGACACAGTATCTAGATGGATTAAACTGGATCAAACTCAACTACATGCTGTCTGCAAGAAAATCAGTTTAGATTTAGAGACACACAGATAATGTGAAGTGATAGAAAAAGTTATTACAAGCCAATGGTGAATCTAAGAAAGCGTGAATTGTTATATTCATCTCAGATAACAGATTTCCAGCAAAAAAAGATGACAAGATGAAGTTGATCATTATACAATGATAAAGGGATAAATACAACAGAAAGACATAATACTTATTAATATATAAGCACCTAAATATATCAAGCATGTATTAGCAAATCTCAAGTAAGATATTGACAGCAACTCAATAATAGTAGGGGACTTTAACATTCACACTCAGTAAAAGACAGATCATCCAGGCACACTCTGGTGGAGTAGCAGTTAGGTCATTCACCTCCAAAGGATCAAAGGCCACACTGCTGGGTTCAATACCCTGGTAGGGAGGAAACAACTAGTATGAAGAATTAAATAAAAATAAAATATGGTGCTTCCTCCTCTCTCTTCCTGCCTGCCTGCCTACTCAACTTCATTCTGCCTGCATCTTTCCTTAAAGGAAAAAAAAAAAGATCATTCAGAATGAAAATATTAATAAATAAATAAGTACATTTAATAACAAATTAGAAGAAATGGACTTAATAGATAGAGAATATTTTACTCTAAACTTTCCAAGTTCTTCGTTATCTTCAAGTGCCCATGGAATATTCTCAAGGATAAACCATATTGTGGTACACAAATTAAGTTTCTAAAATTTTCCAAAGATTGAATTTTTATATAGCTTCTTTTTGTATCACAAGGGTATCAAATTGAAGATCAGCTAAAAGAAGAAAGAGGTGAAAAATTCAAGTGAGTGGAGAATAAACACCATATTACTGAACAATTATTGTGTCAATGAGGAAATCAAAGGTGAAATTAAAAACTACCTGGAGCAAAATGATAATGAAAACAGAATTTATTAGATCCTGTAAGATACAGCAAAAGCAGTAATAATGAACATTTGTAGCAATAAAATATTATCCAGGAAACAAGAAGAATCACAAATGAAACCTAATCTAACTAGAAAAAGAAGAAAAACAGAAAGCAAAATCTGCTAGAAGGAAGGAAATAAAACTTACAGCAGAAATCAACAAAATAGAATCAAAAAGACTATCCAAAATATCTGTGAAACCAAATGTTGACCATTTGATAAGATAAACAAAATAGACAAACCAGACTCACAAAAAGAGAGAAAATGCAAATGAATCAAATTAGAAATGAAAGAGTAATCATAACTGATAAAGCAGAAATAGAATCATTAGCGAATACTATATAAACTTATAAAGCAAAATCTAGGGGAAATGGACATATTGGAAAACATATAACATTCTAACTTAAGAGGAAACAGAAATCCTGAGCAGATCAATCACAGGCAAGGAAATTGAAAGAGTAAATCACACCACTCTCCCCCGAAACAAAGATAGATGATAATGAAAACATAATTCAGAGACTGATTAGTTTCACTTGTGCATTCTTCCAAACAGTCAAGAATTGAGACCATCTTTCTAAAATTATTCCCCAAAGTTGAAGATGGTAAACTTCTTTTTATGATGACTACATTTCTCATATTCCAAAACTATACAAAGACAGCATCAAAAAAGATTACAGACTTATGTCTTTGATGAGTTTTGATGCAAATATCCTCAACAAAATTCTAGAAAACCAAATTCAACAGCTAATTAATGAATCGTACACCATGGTCAAGTGGGATTTATACCAGGGATTCAAGGATGGTTTAATGTATGCAAGTCAGTAAATGTGATCACGACATAATAAAAAGCACAAGAAAAAAAAAAAAAAAGATCTTCTCAAAAGATGTAGAAAAAGCATTTGATAAGATTCAATACCATTTTGTTAAAAATATCTGAAAAATTGCTATAGATGGAATATATTTCAGCATAATAAAGTCTATATATGACAAAGTCACAGCCAACATCATACCAATGGAGAAAAATAGAAAGCATTTCCTGTAAGGTCAGAAACAAGGTAAGGATGTCCACTTTCACCACTACTATTTTAGAAATGTTGCAAGTCCTGGCCAGTACAATCAGACAAAAAAAAAGTAATAAAGGTATCCAAACTGAAAGGAAAATGTGAAACTATCATTATCTGTGGATGATATGATAATATAGAGCGTGAGAACCTCAAAGACTCAGGTAAAAAGCTGCTCAAAAATAATAAATACAGTAATGTAGCAGGCTACAAAATTAATATTCGAAACTCTTACTGAAATTACACATGCAAGTAATGACACCGCAGAAAGAGAAATCAGAAGAAACAATCCCATTTACAATTGCATCAAAAAAACAATGAATTTTTTAAATAAAATTAATTGAAAAAGTAAATACCTAACTCTCAAAACTATAAAGAGAATGTTGTTAGTTTAGAATTTAGCATTCATTCTCTCTACAGGCCTATTTTATTAAAAATCAGAGCTGATTGTAACTCTAGGTATTTAAGTCATTTGACAATAGAAAGTTACCTGAATTTGTATCTTTAATTTATCTAATATAAACCTAGAGGGAAACATATATAAGATGACACAAAAAAATGGAATAATATCCATTCTTATGGACTGGAAGAATTAACATAGCAAAAAATGGTCATATTACCTAAAGCAATATACAGATTTAATGCTATCCCCATTAAAATCTCAAAGACATTCTTTAAAGAAACAGAATTGAAAAAATATTAAACTTATTTGAAACTCCACAAGACCAAAGATAGCAAAAACAATCCTGAGGAAAAAGAACAAAATGATGGTGCCATGTTCCTTGACTTCAAAATCTACAATAAAATAATAATAAAGTTAGAAAGGTATTGGAATAAAAACAGCTATATAGATTAACTGAACAGAATTGAGAGTTCAGAAATCACCCCAAAACATACGGGCAATTAAATTTTGACAAAGGAGCCAAAGAGGAGTGGATAAAGATGTAATATATATAATATATAACATATATATAGCTTCATTTTGCAGCAAATTTTTAGGCCACCGAGAATAAAAATAACTGTTATATCTGTTGTACCAATGAATAAGCATAAATATTCCACAAATATACTTCGAAATTTTACTTCAAAAAATAGAAAATAAAAAGTATAATGAAGGAAAGTAAAAAAACAAAACAAAAACTGGATGACTTGTTAGCTAATGATGTGGTGATATGGTATGACTTGCAATTCTATACAGACTGAACAGGGGAGGAAATTTTAATAAAATTGCATGAATGAAGTAAAGGATGAGTCATGAATTTTTGCGGTCAGGGCTTCCTAAACTCAGGGTAAAACAAATGCAAATTATTTCCCTCATCATAGAAAATTATACTCATCTTTACTCTTTAAACAATTTATTTTTTGAGAAACAACAAGCATAGTGGATACAGTAACAGATTTCACAAGTTGGCTAAGGTCGAGGGCACTAAGGTTTACCATGATAACAACTTTTACATTTTTATGTTGGCATATCTTTTTTAATGTGTTAGCTACTGAGGCATTTTGATAAGGAAATGATTCAATCCTGTATTTGTGAAAAAGAAAATAATGGAAAATATTAAATTCAGGCTCTTGTTTACAGTTGTTTACAGTCTATTTTCAGTAATAATTGAGCAAAATCCAATATGGTGATTTAACAATTCTGAGCAGGTTTTGAGGCACAAGTAGGATGTAAAAATGGCTGTTTTCATGAATCTTTATTCTTTATTAGCCTTTTTCACTTAGTCCATATAGAAAATTACTTGAAGTTAAAATGAATTGACCAGGAAGGATTATATATAACTATATCATAAACCTAAATCTGATTCTAATTAGGGCTGCTACTGCACATAGATGATGCTGTAATGTAAGGGAATTTCTCATTTGCCTATTAGCCTTCTTTTATCCAGTGTCAAAATTTAATGGAAAGCTACAACAGCAAAAGACCATTTATAGTACACACTCTTTGTGAATCAATTAGAGAGTTGGATGATAGAACAAGTCATATCATTTGTTTGGGTATACTTTGTTCTTTCAAAATATTTATAACTCAATATGAATAAAACATTCAAAAGAACTTACATTTTATCAAATCACTTTGCATCCTGGTGTCTTTTTATGTACTTTCTTGGAAATAATGACATCCTTTGATTTAAAGTAAGGACAAAAATCCATTGAATGAATAATGGCCAAATTCAATGAAGATGGCAAAATTACTTTGTTGGTATTTTTTTTAAAGTGAAAAGTTCCTATTGGATAAGTTGTGGAGCTCATGCAAAATCTAGGAATTAACCATGGGAAAACACTGCTTTGAATCCTATGACTCGTGACAGTAGCTACAATCTAACATTATCCATTATCCCACACTGTCCTTGACAAAGTACATGTTAATATCAGAACAAAATAATATTATAAATATCCTCCTCGTTATTATCAATAAGTAATTAGATGTTAGTAAAAATACTTCCTTTAAACAGTCCATAAACAAAGAATTCTGAAGTTGAAAGAGAGAGTTCAATGTACTTAGTTCATACAGTTTCTCCTGAATAATTTTTCTAGCTTCTTCTTTAAGTAGATGCAGTTAAGGTGCATTTTTACTTTGTATTTCAGTGTTTTGATGGAAAATTTATCTAAATTATGTGTTCATATGTTCATTCTTCTAAAATGCAAGAAACAGAGCACAAATGAAATGGGAGATTCTGTTATTACTTATAGAATAGCTACTATTCATGAGGCCATCTGCTGTGAATGTTTTAACTTTGAGAATATAATAAAATATGGAATTTTGATATTAGAAAGTATGCATTACTCCAATAAACTTGTTTTGTTTTGCTTTTCTTTTAAACCTAAATACCTCATTTTGTTTTGAACGTGTAAATATAATTTAATAAAATGAGAGATATTTACACAAGACATTAGAATTGTTAAGACATTTTAGTAAGATGTATTTATGCCTTTTATTTCAGTATGATTATTACTCATATATTCATTTGTTAATATTTCTCTTCTAATTAATGCATTTTTAGCATTAGGAAACAGTTAAATAGACTAACTTTAAACTTCATAATTAGCAATTTCCAAGATGAGCAACTTTGTGGCTTTTTAAAATAAAGTACTCGGTATTAAAGAATCCAACTAATCCTAAATAATCTTAGTGATTCAAATGAAATGTGAGGTAGTGCAGGGAAATTGAGTAGTATTTGAAGATTTAAGTTCTATGACTGTTTCAGTTAGTTCTACATACTACAGTTTCTTTAAACATAAATTAAGGATATTGACTGTTTTAGTTCTTAGATTTTTTTCTGCTCTGAATGTGTCACTGCTTCCATTTTTTGTAGTGGATATAATCCAGAGTATAGATATCCAGCAAAGATTTAGAGAGCAGCATTAAATAAAGCTGGCACAGGAAAGAATGCCTAGTGTGACTGGCTCAAATTTCTAGCTACTTTAGTTGTTGGGCATTTAAGTAAATTATAGATATTATCAATAAAAACAGTTGTTTTCCCGAGAACCACAGCTGAAGATATGTGGGCAGTACTTTTTTTTAACACGCATCTATAAATATTAGTAAGACCTTCACTATTTAAAAGGCTTGCATGCTACATTTTTTTCTCTTTGAGATAATTTACAGTTTAGGAGAATGAAGTAAGAATTGGTGACATTGGATTGTTAATTTTGTTTATCTTTAGAAATTAAGAAAATCAGGTAACTTAAAATGAAACTGTGTAAAAAGGAGGCAAAAATCTTGGTGCTTGGAATTTTTTAAAATAATAAACTGTCCTCATTTAGATATTTTGTCCATAGCTATGATAAACATTCTTGCTGTGTACATTCATGCAGCTAATACAGAGGGGAAGCTATTGTGACTGGAAAGGCATCATTTATGTAACAACGCCAGTGAAAAATCAACATATCAATATAAACTAAATATGGTGAGACACCGTTTACTTACCAAAAGCAAATTCACTAAGACAAGTCTCGAGGACCAGGACAGAAAGAGAATTTGCTCACTATGGAACAGTTCTTTTAATGTCATAAATGGATAAAGTTTATGAAGAGAATTCTTTATTATTCCACTTGCTTTGAATCATAGCACCATTTATCTCTAAATGAAAGACTTATTATAAAAAAATTGAAAATTATATAAACACAATAGGTACATTATGTATAATTGCATATTATATAACCATTCTGCTTATATAATAAAAACGAAGCTCTCATTTGCAGTAACAACAAAATTGCTAAAAAATATAGGAATAAAGTTAAAAAGAAATTAGTAAAACCTTTATGGTTATGATGTGATGTTAATCTTTAAACACTCCAAAGGAAGAAAAAGCCAAATGAGAAATAGCATTCTAGGACAAAAGTCTCCCATCTTAAAGATTTCAATTTTTTCTTTTAGTTTATGTATGTCAGGATTACTTTCATGTCTTTAACTAAAAATAAGAGATTATAAAATTTTTATCAAATTTTAAACAATGATCATTAATCAGAAAGTGCTAAGTAAAAATCAATAAAGGGGAATCAGTATGCCAGATTAAAAGCTTTATAAAGCCTCTTTTGTTTACGGAATAGTTCATATATAGAACATATAATTTCCTTAGATAATAGATGATAGATATATAGATGACAGATTGATGATGCTGATAATGATAAATAGATAAGGAAGGAAGGAAGAAAGGAAGATAGATATATAGAAAACTAACAAAACACTATAGAAAATCTGAAAAGATACACAGGATTTATAGATTGTTGATATTGGTAATAGGTGTCATCTCAAATGTTAATAATAATATGGATGCTACATCAATAATTATTTTTGTTTGGTGGAAAATTTCTATTAGCCTTTATATGTTCTAAAGAAAACAATATGTAATCACCACAAAGTCAAAATAACAAGACAAAATAAAAATTATTTGGAATATACAATACTTTAAAATGGATGTGATTAATAAAATGTGGAAATACCAACATGAAATAAAATGAATAAAATATAACAACAAAAAATTCACAGAAATGGAAGTTCAGATTAGCATAGATACAAAAGTAGGTACTTAAAATCCTTCACAGAATGAAACTCCCAATAAAAAAATACACTGATATTGGATTTACCAAAATCCAATATTTTGATAACACACTTTTTAGTGAGCTGAGATTATACAGAGACTCATGCATCTCAGAGGAATATAAAACAAGACATCTTCTATCTACATAGAAATTGGCAAAATACATCACATATTACATATTCACTATTTTTCTATAACTGAATTCCTAGAATTCCACATAAATGTAAACTTGAAAAATTATGAAATTATGTATCTACAAAATTGTTGATTATAGCAATAATTATAATTAAAGATTAGTCATCTAAATTATTATGAATAAGGTATACATTAATAATTGATTGTGTGTCTGCTCAATATATTACTGTGTAGATCTAAGCAGAAATAATTTCTATGCACAAATGCAAATTGTCATTAAAAATAAGCTGAAAATGAGCAGATATATTCATTGAGAAGAAAAATGTACGTATTATAAACATGTCAGTTTTCCAAAATAAATTTACAAATTCTACTTCAATGACAATCTTAACAAAATCATTCAGTTTGTCAAAATACAAATACTAAATTACATATGACTGAATAAAGGAGAAAAATATGCAATACAATTAAAACAAAAAACAAGGAGAGTGTAATTTCCCTACTGAACACCAGGTTTATTATAAAGTTATAAAATTGTGAGTTAAAGGAAAATATTAATGAAAAATATCTTGGAAATATTCATACAAATATGAAAATTTAATATATCATTTGGCAGAAAAATAAAATTAATACTATTGGGACAACAGAACATCCATGTTAAAAATATTTTTTAAATAGTCAATATTCTCTCTTTTTTTGGGGGGGTCCACTTCCCACCACTCTGGCAACCGGTCTTACATCCTTTGAATTTTGTTGTTTTGTCAGTTCATCTTTTGGCTTTTTCATATTCCATGTATGAGTGAAATTAACCTGTACTTCTCTTTCTTTCCCGTTTAATTTTCTTAGTATAGTCATCTTTAGTTCCATCCAGGTTGTTGTAAAATGCACAATTTCATCCCATTTAATAGCGACATAGAATTCCATTACGTATCTGAACCACATTCCTTTTTTTTTTTTTAATTAAGTCATTTGTTCTTGAGCATTTAGGTTATTTCCATGTCTTGGCTATGACCATAGGGGTGCAGGTAATTGTTTTTTCTGATTAGTGTTTTTGGACTCTTTCTGTGTATACCTGGTAGTGGGATTGCTGGGTCAAATTGTAGTTCCATTTTTAATTTTTTGAGAAATACCCATAACATTTTAAAGACTGCAGTAATTTATATCCCCACACTATATAGGAGGGTTCCTTTTTCTCCACACCCTCTCCACAACTTGTTTCTAGTCTTCTCACTATCAGTCATTGTGATTGGTATGAGGTGATATCTCACTGTGGCTTGTATTTGCATTTCTCTGTGAGTGTTGAGCAATAATGCAGGAGTTTGAAGGTCATCATGAGAAGTTCCTATTCATCTCTTCTATATTTTAATTGGTTTGTTTGGTTTTTGTTATTAAGGTGTATATATTTTATTACATATTTTGAGTATTAAAGTCCTATTTGATCATGTATGTCTTCTCCCATTCAGTGGGTTGCCTTTTTATTTTATTTGTGGTTTATTTCACTGTATAGAAGCTTTTTAGTTTGATGTGGTCCCAATTGTTTCTTTTTATTTTAGTTTTCATTGATACAGACGTCACTTCCCTAAAAGAATCTCTGATTTTGATGTCATGGAGCATATTTTGCACATTTTTCTTTATGCATTTTATGGTTTTATGTCTTGTAGCTAGGTCTTTGATTCATTCTGAGTTACTTTTTTGTATAGTATAATGAATGACAGTTTCATTATTTTGTAGTGTCTGTGAAATTTTCCCAGCACATTTGTTGAATAGACTTTCCTTTCTCCATTGTATGCTTATTTTCCATAGATTAACTGTCTATATAAGTGTGTTCTTTTTTCTGAACTTTCAACTTTATTCCACTGATCTGTGTGTCTGTTTTTTAAGTGTCATACTGTAACATAGTCTGAAATCAGGATGTCTGGCCCATCTTACTTTCTTTTTCTGAGGATAACTTTTGCTATTTGAGATCTTATATGCATCTGTACATCTTCAGAATTGTTTGTTCAATTTCCTGGAGGTTCATTTTTGTAAGGTTCTGCTGGTTTTTATCAATAAATGCCTGTATTTTCCAGGATTTTGGAGCTAATCTCCAATTTTAACAAATTATTTTTCTTTCTAGTTGTGAGTTATCTTTAATGAAAGTAACACTTGTAACAGATTTTTAACAAGGAAAAAATGAATGGTAGTTATGTTACTACCATAAAAATAGATGTAATCTTGAAAGAGTTATGAAGTATTTCTGAGTTTTGAAATTTTTATTTGCAAAAAAATCAACAAACTTTATATTTTAGCTCTACCCAAAAAGTAATAAATCTTTTTGTTTCAGCTTTAGAAAGTAATCAAATTTGATAAACTCTTCTCTTTGTTTCAAAAATCAGTAATTTAGGCAATAAAATCTATAACTGATTTGGTTAAATTATTGATTTTCCATAATGAACTTCCATAATGATAATTGTAGGAATTAAACCATAAGAATTTATCTCATCTTTAGAATCAAAATTATTTTCTGGGCATGCCATTGCATGAATTGAATGATTCCCTTTCAGAAGTATGTTACTTTTTAATTCATGTGAAATGTAAAAATTTGGTTGTCCTTAGTTGAATCAAATAATTAGGACTTTCCTCTTGAAAATCATCTATATTCTGTATGGTATAGTAAAATATCTTACTCTAAAATCATATTTTGAAAGATTTTTTAAAAATATGTTCATTCATGAACCTCCCAATAATGTTGATGATTTTATAGCTGTTAAAGTTCTCTCAGAGCTACAACAGAGAGAAATTTTAGTGATGACTGAATCAAATACAGATGAATAAAACATCAAGCATGAAACATCTAAGCCATGTGTGCAAAAAAAAAGGAGTATGAAACTTTTATTTCCAAATGATTACACATTTGACAGCCTAAAAGCTCAGACATTCATTCTCTCACAATGTTAGAGGTCAGATGTCTGACGTTAGAATTATTGGGCCAAAATCAAAGTATTGATTGGGCCTTCCTCCCTCCAGAGCCCTCTATGTGAGATTCTGTACCTTGTCACTTCCAGGTTCTGGTGGCTACAGCATTCTTTGTCTTGTGCTGCATTATTCCAATCTTTAAGGCTAGCAAACTTAAAAAGCTCATTCAGTTCTGTCTTAACATTGTCTTTGCTCTTTTCATGTCAAATATCTTAGTCTTTCCCTTGTAAGGATGTGAATTATTGCATGTAGGACTATAGAAAAAACAAACAAGAAAACTTATCTGACAATCACTATCAGCACTTAGTCCTTCTAGCCTTATGAAAAAATGTTTTGTGGAGGGTGACATTATTTCATTATTCTGTCTTTAAAACAACTACTATTATTTCATTTAAGAGGAAAATATACTTTTTAGTTTCTGATTTTCTGAAATATAAAGATAGACAACAGATAGATGATAGACAGAAAGATAGATAGATACAACTAATGTACCTAATGATGCATAGAAGTTCTTTCTTGACATGTGTTTTCAGAAGCTCTTATTTCATTACACTCTGGTCTTGAAAGTTGTTTAAATTTGACTCTTCCTACAGAAGAATATGTTTATAAATTCTAAGACAACTCCTTCATCATCACTACTTGAGATAAGTGATGCACTCTCCTTGGGTCCTTAAGACTTTTCTTGTTATCTCTGATTCCTGGAGTCTAATAATAAAACTTCTTTCTCTCTCATTTTGGAGGTCTTACTATTTAGCCATTCTCTATAAAATCACATTTTATTTATGGAAACAAGTTTCTTGATTCTTTGACATAAAAAATTCAGGATGATTCATTTCAGCAGTAAACATGTCCTTCCTTCCCAAGTTGCTTGTCTTTTGGATTTTTCAGAGAGGAATCAAATAGCAGTCTACCAAATACCCATAATGTTGAGATACCAAAAATCCCTTTCTGGTATATTCTAGCTTCCCTCCCCATTAAACTACAACACTGGAAAGATGGGAAATAGAGGGAAATTACTAGTAAAAAGAGAAAAATGAACTCAGCTCACAAAAGATTAATTGAGTAAATAATTTGGCTGGGTTTTATGACACTAAATAAAAATACATTGTTTTCAATTTCTAGTGAAAAATGTACATTTGTATGCAGCGATTATGTTTTTAAAGGGAAAAAACTCATACATAGGTTAAATTAGGAATAAAAAGAAGATTGAGTTTTGATAAAAGCAATCTTTTTTTGAGACCAAAATTATAGTGTTTCATAACCATGACTAGTATTGTTAAAAATCAGTATTTTCTGAACACTCATTGTGGTCCCTATACTACTTTCTTCTTTAGTAGCATCTAATTAAATTAAATAAAATCATCCTTTGTATCTTTCCAGTCATTTTTAATCAGGTAAGAAAATTATAATCACACACTTAAAGACAGTAAACAATTTGAAAAGTGGTATATTTGAAATTTTTATAAAACTAATGTGCCATCCAATAAGAATTTTGCTAATTTTTAAGGAACTTTATTTCAAAATCTTGATTTCTAATAGAGTTTTTGCAGTTATTGTACAAATAAGATCATAGACAAACATTACTAAGTGTTTTCTATTCATATACCATGGCAAGGACATAATTTATTTCCACAAATAACCGTGTGAAACTAATAGCACAACACATCACTGTTAACCATCACAAGCCCAGAGGCTCAGGCTCCTAAATTGAGTTGCTGCCCATATGCTCACTTGAAAATTAATAAGATTTTTTTTAAATGGAGACCTCAATGTATGTTTATCTCCTAGTGGAAATTTTTTCTTTGGCACTATATTATGCAGTATAGCTCATGTTTAGCATTTAAGAAGTTGCAGCTATATTCTGTTATCAAAGACATGTTTGTTAAAACATGCATATAAAAGGATTTGTAATTGAAGCAAAGCTTTGATATATTTAATAGGATGTAAAACTGTCATGCTATTTTAATAGGCAATGTTTTATGTGCATTAGCACTAATACAATAATGCCTTTTCCGTGTAGTCTTGCCATTAGCACATTTTCCCTCCCTTTCTTTTAGTTAATCTTAAAACTTTAATGTATCCAAACACATTAACATCTTTTTCTCTCCTCACTATTATTCTGCTTAAGCAGAAGGGAACTTTCAAATGAACTTGCCTTAATTGAAGGATAGTTACTATACAACTTGATCATCAATATGCTTCCTCCAATTCTGCCTGCTCACTGATTTCATGTACACTTTTTCTAGCCTTGGAAATGCTTATGGTAACTTAGAGTGCTGAACTGGAGCAATGAAGAAGAACAAAATGAGTTTGAATGCAGAAAATCCACAAGGAATGAATGTCATGTATTTAAGAGCAAACTCATTCTCTTGTATGCTATAAAGCCAAGTCACTTTTGATGTCATTGAATAAAAATAGTGGGCACACCATCATATGACTTAATACTGGCACATTTATTGGATTATTATAAAAGCTCATTAATACTAACTGACTTTTATTTTCTCTGATTTTCAAATTTCAGTTTATATTAATTTAGTATGCCTTTGTTATTGTCCTTGAAGAGTATGTTATAGGAATATGTCAAGAGAAGTCAATGAAGCTAATGAGAATTACCTGAAGTGCTCAAAAATGACATTAGATTGCAGTTCATATGCATCCAGCAATATGGAAGGAAAAGCTTGGTTTCAAAAAGCAAGATAAGTCAATGTAGTTTAATCATCTGCAGATTCTTTAATGTTACATCACAAATTTATTATTTTCATATTTTTCAGGAGTCCTTTTAGTGCTTATATAGTTATTTTCATGATACACAAACTGGAGATGCTTAACTCAAAGAAAATTGACTAGGTTCCCCTCTTCAACCCCATCATAGCTTACTGAATTGGGGTTTCTCATACAAGGTAGGTTAATATAAAATTATTTCCAAAGAAAAGATGTTAGACCTTAATATTGAGACTGCTCTAAGGAGACACAATAATGCAATTGAAAATACCCCAGGATATGAATATTTTTGCTTCTCTAGAGGTTTCCTATTTCAGGAACTTATAAAAGCTTAAAGTTTTTATTTTAACCATATAAAAGTTCAATATGAAATTTCTATTAACTCAAGTTGCAGCTGTTTTGCATTAGACTAACTTACTCATCAGTATCAACAAAAATTTTTCTCATGTAATATTGAAAATTGAAGGTTATTTAATCTATAGTTTACTATACAAGAGCTTTTGAGAATGACTAACCATTAATTCATGTAATGAATTTTGAGTTTTCACTACATAAAATGTGTATTTCTCACAGCCACATCAGACAAAACTATATTTGAAAAAAGTTCTAGAAAAATGAATATTGCCAATTTGTGTCTTTTAAAATATACATTAAAAACTATTTCACAAAACCAGCACTGACTTTTAATCAATAGATCCCTCTTCCATGTACTGATCTCATCTCAGAGCTAAATCATTTAGTCCACTTGTTTTAATACCTTGAGTGTATTTTCCATTATATATTATACTACTACTAATTTGTGGATGTCTTTTATATTTTTTTAAAATTTCAGGGATTAAAAAATCTACTACAAATGCAAATGTATGAATTCTAACTCTTTTACTTTAAAGATGTATAATGATACTTGATAACTAAATAATTGCATTGATGGACTGATGAATAAAAAAGAGAATGGAAGAGGAAGGGACTATAGAGAGATACATTTGCTGAAATATTACTCAATACAAATTTGGAAAGTATTAGACATTATATGGAAGTGATGACATTATACAACAAAAGCAGGTTAAAAAAACTTATTTCAGAGACTAGAAATATTATCCCTTCAGTTTTCTCTCATTTACAAGTATAATAGAAAATATTTCCTGAAATAATGATTTATACAATTTAAAATTTTATATGTAAATAAGGAACAAGAACTTAAGAAATAATATACAGATAAAAAACAGAAAATAGATCTGAAAAGTAAAAATAATAATTTGCATTAATCAGACTTTATGAAAATAGAGCTCTTCTTATTTTTAAACACTTTACAAAGTCAGTGAAAATTAATTTATAATAAAAACCAGATTCAATAGTATGAATTCAGCAATATAGCAATATACTTATATTCAAAAATATGTTAGACCAAGAAGTATTTATTTTAAAAATACAGGTTTGACTTAATGTTCAATAATGAATCAATTAAATAACAATATTCATCTCCACAGAAACAAAACAAACAAAACAAAACAAACAAAATTTGATACATGCAAAACAGGAAACATTTACTATAAAACATCTCAGTAAGCGATGTATTGAAGTAAACTTCATTCTAAAGAAGGATATATAAGAAACACTTAAAGCTAACATACTACTCCATATTTTGAAAAAATACAAAAACTAAATATTTGCATCCTCATGTTTAAAATAAAACATGAATATATGCTTACCTTAAATATTTCTACACAATACTGTACAAGAAATCAAAGTCAATGTTATGTGGCAGTAAATAAGTAATGAGCTAATAAAGTAGATCTTAAAAGACATCAAAGACATAAACATGGCCATTAGTCACATAAAACAATTCTCTGTCTTATCTTATTAGGAAAATGGAAATCAAAATAAGGAAATATTACCTCACACCTGTGAGAATGGCTATTATACAAAAAACTGAAAACAAGTGTTGACACAAATACAACCACCCCTATCAGGGTGGGGGTATAAATTACAAGAACCATTATTGAAAGAAGTAGATATTCTTTAAAAAAAAATGAAAACATAAGTCCCACACAATCTTATTATTCTGCTTCTGGGCATTTACACAAATAAACAAACAAACACTAACCCCACAAATTTGCAGAATCATATGAATTACCATGCTCATTGCAGCATTTCTTACAGTTGATAAGAGCTGGAACTAAAACTTAACTGCCCATGGACAGGAGTGGATAAAAGATATATACAACAGAATACTACAAACTTAAACAAAAAATGAAACCCTGATATTTGTAACACCGTGGATGAATCTGGAGGGAAGTTTCATAAAGAGAATGACAAATGTATGATTTCACCCATATAGTATATTGAGAAGCCAAACAATAAAAAAAATCAAACAAAAACAGATATTAATCTATATAATCTATCTAGTTACCAATAGGGAGAGGAAAGAGAGAAAATCAGGTAGAAGAGGTAAATTCCATGGTGAAGAATAGAATTGGACTCTTGGTGGTGAACACAATGTATTCTACACAGATGTTGATTTATTGATGATGCATATACATCTTAAATTTCTATAAATGTTATGATGCAATATTCACTCAATAAAATAAAAAATGTGATTAATTTAAAAATGGAAGTATGAAACACATATGCTATAAAAATATTAAGTAATAAAGACAGATATTATGCTCATGATCAGAGATAAGATAAATATTGTTAGTAAATTGACCTATAGATACAATCATCCCAGTATAAATCCAATAGTTATTTAAAAAATTGACAAAATATTTCTCAAATATTGGTGAAGGTTGAACATTATATGGTATAGTCAATGGAATTTAAAAAATTTAAAAATATTTGGAGGTATTGTACAAACTGTTTCTAAGACAGGTTATGCTACAGTAATCAAATAAGCTTGTTGAACAATAGAACAGAAGAGAGGGTCTATAAACAGAACTACACATATATCATCAATTTTTGAAAAAAATGACAAAATAATTCAAGATTTTCAACAAATGGTGATGAAAAATTAACTATAGAAGAATCTAAATCTTTATGCCATACACAAAAAAATAATACAAAATGGATCATAGGTTCTAAGAGTATGCACTTAAACTATAAAAGTTTAGAAGCAATCATTGGAAATGATGCTCTATAAACTTGGGTTAGGCAAATTGTTCTAAGGTCACAAAAGCATGAACTAAAATAAATAAAAAATTAATTGTATCAAAATTATAATATATTGCTCTTAAGAAATGACAATTCCACCAAATTCTGTGACATATTTTAGGAAACATCTATGTTATAAAGAATCTGTATCAAGAATATGTTGAGAACTTTATGACTCAAAAATTAATTGACCTATTTATACAATGAAATACTACTCAGAAATAAAAAGCAACAACCCAGCAATAAACACAAAATTTGCATGAATTTTAAGACCACTAGGCTAAGTGAAGAAAATCAGGCACAAAAGATTTTTCATTTATTTTATATGATAGTCTGGAAACTATGAAACTACAGTGTCTTAAAGCAGATTAGTGGTTTCCAGACACAGGGCATTGTGAGAAAGGACAGACTGCAAAAAGGTACAAAATAAGTTTTTTCACTGATAGAAATATTCTATGTCACATTTGTGGTGGTGGTGGGCATACTGTTAGAGAAAATTGTAAAAATTCAGAGAGCATATTTAAATGGCATAAATTTTATTGTATCTAAATTATACAATAGTAAAAATGGTTGGAAAAAAAACTGTTAAAACACAACAATTAGATCAATCTTCAACCTCCACACCTAAAAAACCAAAATCTCCAAATGAAGCATTTTGCTTTAAATAAACTTAGCTTCATTAAACACTTGATCACAACACATTTATGGAAAAATTGCTTTAAGGTATTTTTCATTCAATGATTTGAATTTCATGTGCCTCTCAAGAATCACTCTTCGTCTTGTGGCTTTCACTGCCTGATTCTTTTTTGGAACTGACAGCTCTTTTCCTAGTTAGTAGCCTGTGTCCTATTCACTTTGGTTTCAAGTCAGATTTTCTTAATATTCCATAAACAGGAACCAGATTCTGATCCTTCTTATTAGATAAATGTGACTCCAATGGCTTTATACATTCACAAATTTTATGTATTAAGTTACATTTATATAAAACATTAAGGCTTGCAAAATACTTTCACAAGAGTTATCTCCTTTGATCCTTACAGCCTTTGAAATAAATGGCAGGCAATATCATTATCTTCATTTTGCAAATGACACAGCAGAGACTCATAAAGGATTGGAAGCAGTTTTTTTTTTTTTTTTTGCTATGGAAATAATGTAGTTTATCTAAATTGATGATATTTCAGGGACTGTCTGGGGCCCTTGTAAGGAATGAATTTAAGGGCAACCTGTCAGATGACTTTAAATCCTATTTTGTGGAAAACACACATATTCTTTTCTTGTACTTAACTCCTTTAGTTTCTCCTTATACTTAAGCCAGCTTGAATTACAGGTACCTACTTCTTGGCAGTTTTTATGTCAAAGATTTATGATATTATTAATAAAATTATGTTTGTATTAAAATAATAATCAGGTTATATGATTTTCCCCTATTTTTCATAAACTCACTAGCCCAACAACAAGATCTCAGGAGATATACATAATCCTGGACAGGTGGTGGTAAACTTAATTCTTATATACAGATATTGATTTACAATGCTGGAAACTTTAAACTTATATATTGTTATGATGCATTACTCCTTAAATTAAATTAAATTAAATTAAAAAATGAATATTTCAATAAAATAAACTTTAGCAGTTAAGAAAGTCATATTACATCTTTCAAGTCATCAGACTATGCTAATTTTATGACTATGTTAATTTCCTAAGTGACAGACATTATGAAAGTGCTGAACGGAATAGATTGTGATTAAGACAACAATGACTTTAATGGGAAAAAAAGGTCAGCAGCAGCATAAATAGCATGATGCCAGTGAAGATAGAAATGCCAGAATGATACACCCTCTGACATGAAGATAAATTATCTAATGGCAGGGCCAAGCATAAGAAAGCAGGGTATTCTGGTCCAGACCCTGCACCAACTTTCCTTATGACTAAAGAAGGCGGTGTGTGACTGCCATACCACTTTAAGGCTCAGTTATCAAAATAAATGTATCTGACTAGAATAGATAACTATGATTGATTCACTCTACAAACTTAACAGTCATTTCTCTTTCCAGAGGTTCAACATCCCCTAAGCCATTATGTTTAAGTTCATTCAATTTGTAAAAATTTAAAAGAATTAAAAAATTGCTTCTCAATAATTCCTAGCAATATTTTGTTCTTTTTATATCCTATTTACCATAAATAGAGTAGTTAGTATTTTACAAGCTTAATATTTAAATAGTCAAAGAAAACAATGCTGTCCATTTTTCCCAGAATGTCTTCATCATGTAACACCAGAGGTTAATCTACTCTAGGGAAACAAATCCAGTGACCTTCTTTTTAATACATTCCTTTTTTGTTTTTGCAGGTATTTTATCACTATTAGTATTTATACTTAAAATATTCTCCAACCGTGACACATTACTATACCCTAGATTTTCTTGCCTCTTAGGAAACTACTTTTAGTGCTTCTCTGGTGCTCTTCTCTTCTAGCTCCCCAAATAAAGAGGCATTGAAAGGGTCTAATTTTTTTTTTTTGCTTCCATTTTATACCTTAGTGCATTGGAAATAACACTTTTTCTATAAGCATTATATGTTTTGTAGATATGTTATAGTATGCATTAATAACCCAGCCATATTTTCTTAATTCTAGTCATACATTCAACTTGTACTTTACCATATCTCTCAATATCAATATCCTTACAAACACACAAATATTATATATGAAAAATAGAATTTTACAGAATTATTTTCCTTCTCATGCATAATTATAAATTGCAAATATCTAGTCATTCAGGCTCAAAACTTTGATTTGTTCCTCCCTTTATATAACACTCAGTGAGTAATACATTCTATCAATTTGATATCCCCAATATTTATTGAAATTGGACCATTTCTCCATTCTGAACATGGCTACTCACTCTTCTACTATGTTTAAAACCTCTCTCTTCAGTCAATTCTGCTGAAAGTTTCTATAATAATCTTCCTGAAACATAAATCATCCCTCGTCAGTTTGTAACATATTTCTTTTCAATGTGCAACTTTTTGCTTACAGAATTCAGAAGAAAGCATTCATCCATGATATGGCATTGGTCTAAAATATGTTCTGCTTTTTGCTTATGTGAGTGTTTATTCTACCTAAATTTCACCATGCCTCAATCCTCTTGAATTTGTTCTGCTTCCCAATTTCTCTGATGTCTTTATGGTTTTCTTGAATGTTTTCTAAAATAACTCATTTTTTTTCCCTCCTGTACTTACCAAACCTTGCTTTTCCTCACACCTCTCACTTCCTCTTTGATGCCTTTTTATGTTGTCTTCAGATAATCCTTTTGAATGCTTATATCGCAACTCATTTTATCTGTGAATCTCTTTTGGTGTGCTTGCTATTTATTTTTAATATCTTGTAAACCTCTTTCAACAGTCAGTCTTAGTATGATTTATCTTTCAGTGGGATTCATAGAAATAACATAGTTACTTCTCAACTATTTTTAAACACAAAAAGTATCTGATGTATTCCAATAGATATGATATGGCCCTACCAAAAAGGAGGAGGAGGAGGGGAAAGAGGAGGACAAAGAGGAGGAGGAAGAAGAAAAAAAAAAACAAACTTATCTTCAGATCATTTCCAAAATCATCTAAGAAACTGCTGAATTAACTACTTTTCTGTCATTGGTTTTCAGTCTTTAGTTTTTACTGAAACTTGTTTTCTACTGAGATTAGAATAGACACAAATTTAATAACCAGTATAGAACTTAGCCTTTGAGAGAGCACAGGAATTGTCTGCATTTTCTCTGTGAATCCTTTTTTTCTGAGAATCTTTTTGATGTGATTATGTGAGTACTGATGGTGAAGGCAACGAGAACATTAGTGAATGATATACTTCAAAAATTTGAGAAAGAGGAAAGCAATGATAATATTGTTATGATGGATAATACGAACAAAGAAAAAAATACAAGACTAAAAAACAGTAGTAATAGCAAGAATCATTTTTCTCAGGGATTTATGGTGTAAACTCTAATGTAAGACCTGCAAGATCACAAAATTGAAAACAGAATGGAAACAAGAGCCATGTGAATAATTGGGGGACAGCTAAAAATGAACATTTTCATGTGTACTTCTCAATTTTCTCCATGCAAAAACACTAACAACTGTAATGTTAACTTCGCAATAAACTATAAATGATACAGAAAATACATTTTTTAATATTTCATTATTAAGGAGGTAAGAAATTTTAGAGGTATTGCAAAGAAGACATAAGCTTTCTGCTTTATTAAAAATATAATAAAGGACATTAAAAATTCCAGAAAATTTAGAACTTGCCACAGAAAACCCATTTGCATGGTAAGTACAATTTTTTTGTTTAATTATATAAATTTTAGATTTGAACACAATACCAACAAATAAAAATATAATCTGAAAGAATAAAAGAAAATACATACATTTTCCTGAAAAAGGAAAACATACAATGAAACAGAAAACAAAGAAAATTTGGAGATTAAAATTGAGGACACATTTCAGAAAGTTGATGTAAAAGAGAAAAAGTAACACAGAGTATTAATCTAAGCAACTCGATATTTAATAACAAATTCTTGAAAGACAAAACAAATTGTCAAAGAGAAATTACCAAAACATAATATTTTCTGCAAAACTGAAAAACAAACATGTTTTCAATATTAACAGGGTCTGCTGAGTACTCAGTATAATAAATTAAGGAAAGTGTCATGCTGAGAAAAAATACAATGAAATTTTATAATAATGAGGACATAAACAAAAGTTTCTAAATCTTAGAGAGGAGGAAAAAGATCCAGGTTTCATCAAAATATTGAAAATAGGTGGTACTGGACCCATGAGCTGCAATACTAATGACTATAATAGAACAGAACATTGGAATACCACCAAGAGGTAATTTTTAAAACACAATTCTTTGTCCCAAAAGTAGGATAAAATAATGTCAATGCAAATATGGAAAGTTTTACAATTCACACTCCCCTTATTAGAAAACTAAAACTAAATCCAGGTTTTAGAAAGTATAAGATGATAAAGGAAATTACAGAATTAATGACAATAATTCAGCTATATGAATGTCAAAATACTAATTAATACATGTTTCATTTGCCTATTACATTATATCAAACCACTCTAAATTTTTTTGGCCCCAAAAAATCATTTTATTAGACATTTGTATTCTGAGGGTCATTAGTAAGGTTAGGACACAGTTAGGGGGCTTTTTCTCTGTTCTTTGTGATCTGGGAACTCAGAAAGACTCTATCTGGAGGCTATTATTGTCTGGAGGAATTTCACACATATCTGATGTTTAATTCTGGTTTTAAACAGAGACATCTGCAAGGGCTATTGCTGTATCTTTCCATGGAACTTCATTGAAACCTGAGCTTCCTCAGAGCTTGTAAGAGTAAACCACTGATTATGATATATTAAAAAATATATTGAGACAAGTATAGAATATAACAAAAGAACTAGAAAGGCTCTATATTGTCTTTTTAGAAAAGTTTGCATCAATTCTGCTATAAACACAACCTCCCCAGATTCCAGGGGAGAGAATATCTTTGCTGTTTATTGATTGATGATATGAATGGCCCATGATGTAACAGTGAATACTCTTCATTGACAATTTGGCGTAACACCTTTTAAATAAGGACAGTTGTTGGGCCAAGGTCTTTATTTGTGAAAATAAAGTCTAGAACATAAATATTATGATACATTCAAATTCAAATATAATATTGAAGTCAATGAGATCATAAAAATATGTTGATGGACACTTATTAGAAACATGTTAATAAAAACTAAATGATATATCACCTCGTGCCTGTAGAATGATTATTAGCCAAAAGGCAGGAAAACAAATGCTAGTGAAGGTGTGAAGATATAGTTAACCTAGTGCACTGTGGTGGGAATGTAAATTGGTACAATCCTTTTGCATAACAGCACGAAGTTGCCTCACAAAGTTAAAAATAGAACTCATATGTCCAGTAATTCCACTTCTATGAATGTATCTAAGACTATGAAAATACTAATCAAAAAGATATAAGCACCCCTATGTTCACTGAAGTACTAATATAGCAGAGGGAGAGAGAGCTAAGAACATATACATAGAGAGAGAGATAGATGTGTGTATAAACATATAAACACATATACATATATATATACACATACACATATACACACAATGGAATACAAAACAGCTATTAAAAATGTTGCAATCTTGCCATTGTGGACAACATGGATGGAAATCAGGGGGTTATGCTAAGTCAAGTAAGAAGGAGAAAAATAAACAAAGCTAATTTTGCTTATATGTGAAATATAAAGTGAAAACATTAATGAACAAAACAAAAACAAATCATAGAGTCTAACGAGAACTGAGGCTGCAGAGGGGAACTGGGTGGAGGATAGGAGCAAAGATTAAAGGGTGTCCAATGGATGGTGATAGAGTTATGAGAAATGCTGTGGTGGGCCTGATGTGGTATCCTATGATTAAGAAGTGTAAACCTGCAATTCTAAAGCATATAAAGTGTTATAAAACGTTAGCTCAATTTAACAATAAAAGAAAGAAAAAGAAAATGGAAAACGTTTTCCATAATTTTTCAGATCTGCAATGAATTTTGAATCTCCTGAGTGAAAATAACATTTAAAGTTACATTACATATAATATCAAAAGTATAAGGTAATATTGGCAATTGTTTGACTACATAGTACAATTGAGTAACTTTTCTATATTTACTATATATGTAATATATTTCTGTATTTCTATATTTCAATATATTTACTTCACTCTAGGAATCAGTAGAATTTAGAAGTATCAGAAGCAATAAGTCTTTTCTAACCTCCCTTGTTGCTAGGTTGAATAAACTAGATTTCGCCACTATGCTACTTCTACTGTGAAAATTAGTGTATATAGATCCTATTTAAATGAGGTCAGGAGACTAAGCCAAAAGTACTCAAGCATGTGTCATTTAGCAAACATTTACTCAACATTCATTGTATCTCCTAAGGTAAATGATGCTATGTTCTTTCCAGTAGAGCTGAGGTCCTCCAGAAACTACATAAGAGGCTGCTAGTCTTTTATTCTGGAAAATGCACGTGGGTCTAGCTATGAAGTCATGAAAACACTTTTGAATCTTCCTTTTTGTAATTTGTTTAAAATAAGTCTATTTTGTTGTTTGAGTAACTAATTAACCTTTATTTGAAGATAACACTACCTAAAATCTTTGAACTGAGATAATTTGATAAAAGAATGAAATAACTCATGAAATTCATTCTAGGAGAATGGCCACTGCTTTAAATGTTTCCAGAAGCAATGGAAACATTAAATGTATTCCTTAAATAAGACTGGCTTTGAAAGTTTATTCCTAGTGCCACAGAATATATATATAATTATCTGTTTATTAGAGATATTTATTTTCTTTGCTTAAGAATTGTTATTTTGACAAAGGACAATGATGTTAATTCTACAAACACTGTAACAAATTATTGATGGAGACTGTTTTCTTATTTCTATTTCCTGAAAATAATTGCAAAATAAAGTAACAAAACAGGAGAAGAAAATGAAGATGTCAAATTTGAAATATGGGTGCAAATTTTTAAAGAAATCATGCAACAATATCATATTCAGAGAGCAAAGTATTGTTTAGAATGGTATATTATTTCTTTTTAAATTGATTTTGTTGAAGGAATATTGTATGCATGACAACAAATTTACATTTACATTATTCTTCTTAACAATTTGATATCAGATTACCTTTTTCTACTGCAGACATTTGAAAGATAACATTTTTTGTGTATATGTATTCACTGCAATATTTTACAGGGCAATGAAATAAATTTTACTGTTGTATTTACATTTGAAAGTTAAAGTTCCTCCATCAACATTTTTTTCCCTAAAGGATCTGAACTTCTGTTTTATTTTCTACTAAATATTGTAATAATACCTACTGCAAAGAACTGGTGAGATTGAGATATATGTAAATAATCTAGTATAGCGCCTCCTTTTTTAGTTTTCTTTCCTCTTGCTTTTTTTTTTCAAAAGAAAATTTGAGGCAATTTAACAGCAAATCTAAGAGTCACTCTGATTCCATTAAATGCTAACTAAATAAAATTTTGTATACACAACATTACATTAATATTTTATTTTTATGGTAGTGGAGTCAGCATAAGAGCCATTACCTCCATGTTTCAATTTGTCAAAGAAAAGGCTAAAAATAAAATGTATAAATTTCAATATTATTTGGTTATTTGCTCATTTTCCTTTAATCAAATAATAATTTTTGTTACTACCAATCATGAATGTCATATGTCCTACCAAATTCAGTAATAGATATTCCCCCAATATTTGTTTCCCACAAATAAACTTCCCTTTCCTGCTACTGAATTCTGTAGTGTTCATTCCGATTTGATTTACTAACTTGTAATACCCTACTTTTTTTCATGCTCCAAGTCAGAGAATATTCATTTTCAAGCTAGCATTTTTAAAATTACCATTTTTCCTAGGCACTTTCTTACAAATAACATTTCGCCTTTTCAATCTAGGTTGAAAGGGCTTATTCCATTTCCTACTGTAAGTAAAGAAAGGTAAATCTGAATATTAAAGACTGAGATATACGTATGAGCTATATTTCAAGATTTGCCTTTTTCCATTATAAGTAAAAGTCTACACAATTTTTTTGCATACCAGTGAATAAACAAGAATAATTCCTTTGGTTAGAATTGTTCTGACTGAATCTGCATTCACTTTAAGAATGTGAAATAGTTTCTTTTTTATCCACTCATACAGTTTTAGATATCTGAATGTGTTTTAAAATACTCACATAATTTTAGTTTATATAAATAATTTTGCTTAAGTCAAATAGCAAAGATAATCATCTGAAAAACAAAACATTTAAATGGAAAATATGAATATTGTCTTAAAACCTCAGGTGGCACATAATTTGAGGAGTAAATTTTATAGACTCTGTTCTTGAGAGATTTAAGTCATTGATTTCAGTCTCATCACCACAGCAGGAATTGATAGTGATTGGACATCAGCTGCAGCAAAAGTTGTAAATGGGACTCTGGCAATGTGTTCTAAATGTCCTGAGGAAACAAACCTGGAAGGAGACTTTCGTATGAAAAATTATGATTTTTTTAAATACCCAGATATCACACAAATTGAATATCACACTAAACACAGGGTAGAGACTGACCCTTCCCTATGGAACAATTTGAGTTATGAGCTAGACCCCCTTGGAAGGTATCTCTGATTTCACCTGTGGTCTGAGATCTACATATTTATACCTTGGAAAGCAAAGTGCTACAGGGACAGTTATCTCAGGACTTTGTGAAAAGCAAGATGGATACCGCTTCATTGAGACTGGAGTGGGGTTTAAGAGCCTGCATTTCCAACCAAGCTCTCAGGTGACACTGAAACTGCCAATCCACAGGTCTCTGGGTCTATAGCTTCTTTGAAGAGCTGTGACCAAATGTGAAAGGAATCAGAGAACATCAATATAAAAGAAAATTGAAAACAAAAAAGATGCTTCATCATTGGACTGAAAATGAAGACCAAACTGTGGCTCTAATGTAAAAATCCTTTCCTTTTTCCCTTCCAGATTCCCTTTTTCCTCTCATAGCTTAACTTGTTTTACACATTTCTTACATAATAATAGCTATAGCTTTACCACTTTGGATAACTCATAATCTCTAACTACAAGGTAGTGTTTTAAATCATTAGTTAAAATTAAAAGTACACACGTTCTATACAAGTATTTACCTGGTATTTTATATAATCATTTAACTTTCATAGTCAATATTTATTTTGTTCAATTTTCCATTCTATACACAGGAAAAAATCATCAAGTTTAGCACATGGTTATAATTACTTCAAAATTTATTCCATTATTACCATGTAAGAAAGGTTAAGAAAGTGATTTCTGTTCAGATGTCCATTTCTCTAGATAAATATTCTTAAAGAACATTATGTGACTAAATGACAGTCTTGCAAATCTGATGTTCATTACATGCATGTTTTTTCAAACAAATTCTTTAAATGATTTTTTTAAACATTGCATTATTTTATACTATTGGTAATATTGTGGCCTTTTCAAAAGAGTAAATTTTCCTCAAATGAATTTTAGAATATATATAATTTAGGAAAGAAATATAATTCTAATCAATTACTATGTTGTTAGTCAAATGATTTTTAAGAAATGTTAAAAATAATTATCTGAAAGTTTATAAAAGATCTCATTGCTGTCACTATGCCCCCAAACATAAAACAAAACCTTGAAAGTATTCATAGTTTTTTTAAAAAAGTACAAGAAGGAGGCTCACCTTTGCAACATGTCAATGACTAAAGTATATAACTGACACTTCTTGGATGCTCATTAAACTTTTCTATATGGGATCATACGGAGTTAATACTTGGTCCCTGACCACCATATTTTCAAGACCATTATTTACCAAATGTGAATTACAGACATGTGGAAGTTACTTTTTGATATCACTGGGCTCAAATAAGAAAATTTGAATCTGGCCCTTATAGCTATCAACTTTGAGAGAAAATCTGAAAGTATGGGATTATTTTATTTGGAAATTGTTCTCTGTTTACAATATTAAAAACAATCAAAACATTTCAAGATTCAGTGAGTAAAGCAGGAAAACAGAATTTTGCAGAGCAAATTTGAGGCAAGTAACTGAAGCTTCATGCAAGAAGCAGATACAAGATAGATAATCCTTCTAGTATTAGCAAAGTTGAAACACACCAACACAGAACATGAAAGAACTCTAATTCGAAGTTCTCAGAAACTGGAGGAAGATGAATCCAGAGAGTTTCTTAGTCTTAGGGTTAGATTTATCACCACTGAGTAATGAAGAAATAGAAAAGATGTCAAGTTTCCTTTTCTATCTTTCAAGGTTTATATATATATATATATATAATACATAGCAGAATATATGAAGCTCATGAGAGAAAAGTTCTTTCATTCTCATCATGTTCACTGAGGACTTCACAAAGTCTCATATAGAGACATATTCATTTACAAAATAGATATGGAATCAGGTTGAGATTTCTGTTAGATTCTTTAGTGCTATCTGTCATTCTAGGCAGTCCTAAGGCATTTACCGTCTTATAGATTCATTTGCATATGTTGATGTTCAAAGTTCATGTAATGTGCAGAGTAGTTATGATTTGAGCATTATGAAAGTTTGCTCCCCTACAGTAGCCAAAGAAATGATTATTCTCCTAATTAGTGTCCTGTTAAAGTTTTATGGAAGGTCTTTGACTCTTCTATAAACTACTGAATACCACATTTATCAAACAGGACTTCCTATTCTTAACGATATTATGACTACATCATTTGTAGTATAGAGAAAATGCATTAAACTAATCTTTCTTTGTATCAATTTTTTATCTACAAATAGACAATAATTATTTTAATGATTTGAATATATTATTATAAGACATTGTTATGTACCACAGAGAAAGCAAAACACAAATGTTACACTACACATCAGTGATTGGAAACATGTTAATAACTCTCATAATGACATTGTTTCTTTGAAGTTTCTTTCAAATTGTCAAGTCATTTGACAATTTTACCCAACAATCGTAATATTGATTTATCCAACACAGGAATTATTTTTATGAATTTTAGAAAGAAAAAAATTATACTGTCTCAAAGAAATGATTTTCAAATGTAAACTTACAAGTCACTTAGGGAGCTTATTAAAAACCAGATTCTAATTTATTAGATCTGAGGTGAAGCCTAAATAAGGCTAAATTTCTAGAGAGTTACCACATACCAAGTAGAAACAGTTGGGGCTTCCAACACAATATGGAACTTAGTTATTTTTCAAATGGCAAATATATTTTACACTATCATTCACAAGTTATTCTGTTTCTGTGTCTTTCTGGATATAAAGTTTATGCTTCAATGTTAAATAATAGGTTGTTATTTATAAAGATACTTTACGGACAAAAAAGCACCAATAACAAAGAACCTCTATTGAAATGATGGCAATTGAAAGAGCTGTGACCAAAGCTGCATATGGAACTACCACGGTGAACGGAACTTGAGCGCCATGCTCCTTGAAAGCAGTGACAGCTGAGAAATCCCTGAACCACTTTAAGTTCCAAAAGGACTGCTGTCAAAGTGCCATGTAGTTCTCTTATGAAACTCACCTCCTTTCTTCCTCAAGGCCCAATTTTTCCCCTGCCTCTGTAAGATCCCAGACCATCCTCCTTTATTCTGTGACATTTCTTTATAAAGAATGGTCTCTCCTATTGGAACAGCCAGGTGAAATTACCTGCTTCATTGTTCAGTTCATACTGTCTTTTACAGTAGGCACTTTTCATTTTCTGAATAAATTCGTAAGATTAATTTAAGGCTTGTCTCTACTGTTTATTAGCTGTTACTATAGATAAAAGATTTAAAAATCTCTAAATATTCATTTCAGCACATCTAAAAGAGGGATAGCAAAATATTTTTTATCCATTTACATCACTTCCCTGGTCAAATATTAGAAGCACCCCTCTCACTTAATTGAAAAAAGAAAACCTATTTCTTCACCTTATGAAGGGACCTCTCTTTTCTTCCCTCTTTCTAGTTTGTCTTTGCTCACTTTGATGATATCACAATGATTGTCTTTTCCATTTCTGTAATTCACAAAGCTGTTTCACACACCTCAGATTTTTCTTACACCGCACCCATTTTCTGTATACTCCACAGGTAATTTCTTGCCTGTCTTCTCATAATTCAGGTCTCCAATAATGTTGCCTTCTCAGAAAGATGAAATCTCTGAAATCTGTATCTGAAACACACATTCCTTTCATCATTATCCAATTCCTCCCTCTATTGCAACATTTCCATATCTTCATTATAATGTTTGTTTACTGCTTGTTTTTTTTATGAAAATGTAAACTCCAAAGGGGCAAGCTACAAAATTTATGGGGGCCAGTGAAAAAAAAAGTATGTTTCTTGCTTAAAAAAAAGGTATTATAGTATAAACATAGTCTTTTATTCTTGTCTTTCTCAACTTGTCAGGGTTTTAATTTCATATTTAATGTAATTCTAAGCAATAAATAATTTGATTTTTAAATTATTAGTGTTAAATTTACCATTCATCTCTCTATTTTAATGCGTTTAAGTGAAAATATGAGCGCATTTATCTCCTGCAAAATTGATAGAAAATGCACGATTCAACATAGAACTAACTTAAAGAGAAGAAACAATGCAAAACACTACTCTTCTATTCGATGTTTTGATACATTCATAGTCTAACTACATTCTCTAACATCTAAGTAATAGTGAATAAGAAAATAAATAGAAGGAAAAGGAACTATTGGTTATACTATCTTTCCTCTTGACTTCTAAGTCATCATTTTCTGCATACATGGTTTGTAATTTGCATATGTTAATTGTCTTGTAATTGCTTTGCATACTACTGAATTCTATTGCATCAATCATCCACTAGAATCCACTGTGGATTCCACTGTGGCCATGGGGCATCATGAAGCCTATATGTGAATAGTGCAGGAAATACATCTGTATATTGCAGGTATCTTTCCTGATTATGTTCTTGCTCCACTGTCATATTAACCTTTACATAAAAAAACATGTTATGATAAACTTAAAAATTTGAAAATGGTAAAAGTGAAGCATGAAATCAAAAGAAGGATTCTTATGAACTCAGGGCACATACCCATGAAGCCAGCTTGATTTCATTAACTCAAGAACTCTGAGTGATTCATTTCTGTACTATTAATGATTATAACAATCCCTGAAAATCCAAAAATGAGGAGCTAATTTTGAATAAATACATGAATATTTATGGTGAGGGCAACATTCAACATAAATCTTTCACAAAGTACCTGACAGTAAATTACCTATTAGTAGTGCTAGTATGATGATTATCATTATTATATTAGATAATTTCTAAATTAATTTTGTAAAATAGTGTTTCTTTGACCAAATCTTCTCATGCATTTACTCTGATCATAGAATTAGTTGATGTGGTTTGAATGAGAAAAATTGTAAATAAATTCATTTAATTCCTTTCAGCTTCTCAAGCAGAAGTTTCGTTGAAATTCATGTCTTTCTTGACTTATAATTGAGCTACATCCCAATAAATCCATTATATATCAAAAATATATGTAGTACATGCATTTAATGTATCTATCCTACCATACATCATAGCAAAGCCTAGGTAACTTAAACATACTCAGAATACCTACATTAGCTTACAGTTGGGCAAAGTCATCTAATACAAAAGCTGTTTCATAACAGAAGTATTGAATATCTCATCATTTATTATATACTATGCTGAAAGTGCAAAACATAATAGTTATATGGTTTATAACTGTTAGTGGACAGTAAAATATAGAGTGTCAGCTGTTCAACCTTGATATCGTATGACTTGCTGGGGCATGCAACTCACCTCTATTTTCTAGCATCACAATAATATCATACAGCATGTAGTGAGGCTGGGAAATGATCAAAATTTAAAACTGAAAGTATAGTTTCTACTGGATATTGTTTTACACCATCATTAAGTCAAAAACTTCAAATTGAACCATTGTAAGTTAGAGACCTGCTGAAATAGGTTGAATTTAATGGTAGCAACAATATTTTGGATTAATTTCAGCTCAGTTACCTAAATATACATTATGTTATATGTATAATATACATTATACTTAGTTACCATAAATAAACGTTATGATTTATTCCTTTTGGTTTCTTAAAAACACTAGGCTTTCAATTTTCTAAGTAGTTCAAGACTTAGAGTAAGCAATAATAGCTTATCGTTGAGATCATCTTCTAACTTTACTCCCAGATGACACTACTATGAAGAGATATCTAAAATATTCTTTTGTGGAAATTGTCCAAGACTTAAATCACTATTGTAATTAATATTAGCACTGAATGTGGAGCAGTTATGCTTTCATCTTTCATTTTTAAATAATCCAGTAGCCTGTATTTTCTCTGTAAGCTTGTTTCACAGAAGGTTAATTTAAATATCTCAATTTCTCAGTCAAGAATTTTTTCCAGATTAATAAAAAATTATATTGTAAATAACAAAATTATAAATACTTGCTGAATATCTCTATGGAAAAGTAGTTGGAGAGGAAACAGATGGTATAGCAACATTTTCCTTTTATTCATATGACTTAAAAATGATTTCAGTGAGATGTTTTTAGATAGTATATATAACAAGTGAGTATATTTAGCATAAGGGTTTGGACACTGTATCAAATAATATATATTAAAAATACAGCTGCTTAAGTTACATATGTTTCATTTATCTCACATGACAGTCTGATTATTAGAATTCCAAGAATGATGTGGTAGCTGCATAAATTAGGGAAAATAGGGGGAAAATGAGCACAATGTTAAACTATAAATTGTCTAAAATCTAGCACCCTTCTGAGTTATTTAATTTTAAATCTGTGAGATTTCTTTTGCAACTCTTTTAATTGTAGATTCTTGATATTGATGCAAAATTATTTTTTTCTAATCATGTACTAATGCATTATTTGTCATGAGACATTTAACAACCTACTTTTGCCTTATTTTCACATTCACTATAATGGTTTTTTTTTTTGTGTATATATATATATATATATACATATATGTGTATATATATTCTGTTCTTTTGAGTCTCTTTTAATTTTCTACCTCCTCACTAGTTTCTTCATTACTGATTTAAATAAAATCTTTGCTACATGTTTATTTAACATCTGTAAAATCATATTTTAAGAGCACTCAGGACTACTTTATTATTTTACTTTTCCATGATGCAACTTCCATGTGGCAATTTAATATGCCTGTTTTAACACCTACTGTGCTGTCCTGTTCACATTACATCCAGCAGGGAAAGGAAAAAGCAGAAGGGCCAAAACTCTTTCCCTTCTGGAAGTAGCATATTGGCATATTTAAATGGTGATTGAATAGGATATTTTATATTTACCAGATCACTATATGTGCCTGGCATCAAACTTCGAATTCTAATTACTGAAGAAAAGAAGTAACAACAGGGAATGACCAATACTGCCATCTCTGACAAAGTAGTTATATGGGGGTGACCAAGACTGACTTTATGTTCTGTTAGCTTGATGCATCTTCAGACAGTTTTTTTCCTAGCTCCCAGGCTTTGATCTTCCTTTTCTTAGAGCATTTAACTTTAGAAAATTTACAGTTATGAATTCTTTCCTTTCTCTTTTGAGTCATAAATGTCTCTAAAATCCTTATAGCTGATTTTGAACCCAGAAGTCTCTTTCTCAAAGACCAAAGAGTTATCTTTTTGAAATGAAATCATCAAGGGTGATAGCACCTCTATGTTCCAATCTCTGTGGAAGGGTAGGGGCCTTGAATTTGTGGGTACCAATGACTAAACCCAGATAGCCTAATTATAGAGAAAATATTTGTAAACTCAGGAACAATTGAATGTGATCCATGCATTCCATTGATCAACCTCTAACCTAATATCCTCTAGCACTTTTATACTAACTTAATTCCTATCTTTGTTTAGTTCAGCTAAGGCTGTGTTCTGGTCTCTGTGTTCTATTGGAGTAGCCTTGAATTTAGTTTTCCATTCCTGTTTAATATTGTATAATGCAATATTTGCTTTGACATGGTATTTGAAGAGAGTAGGCATAACAATGTGCTAAAGTATCTGGGAAGACATTTTCATGGATTGACTGTGTATTAAAGGATTAGTAGGACTTTCATAATAAATTACTATAGAGACTCTTACTCCAAATAAAGTAAACAATGTACACTCGAGTGCAGGAAATGTTCTTGTTATTTATGACACAAAGATTTAACTATGTGAGTCAACTAATCTCAGATGCAAGCAAGTTAATCACTGCTGTACCCCCAATATAAAACAAATATATTATTGGTGGATATGAACTAGATGTTGTAAACTTTCTGTTACCTTCTGAGGAGGCAGCCCTATTTAGTCCTGTCACTGCTCGTGGGCCCATTTCTTACTTCTTTTTTTCAAAATAAACTGAAATATGCCTTTTATTTTAAATCTCAATTTTATCTATGTGTAACCAATTCAAAGGTAGAAAAACATATAGGGTTACAAGTAATCATAACAATATGTATTTACTTTGTGTCTTTTAAAAATGATATAGCTAATGTTTGAGACATTAAATAATGGAAAGATGGGTGTGCTTAGTTAGAAAGTGAATAACTCTGAATTTGTCATCTTGAAAATCAATTTTTTTTTGAAATAATAATTGGTTCCTTTACTGGAAATCCAGATGAGAAATATAACACAGAGTTGACTTGTTGATAATGAAACAATATGTATGTGTACGTGTTTGGAGAATGGAAAACTGTGATACAACTATGTTGTATAAGTTGCATAAGAGTTGCAAAAGAGTCATAAGCACAAACTATGTATGAAGGCATGACTACTTCTTAATCCTTGAAAAAGGCATTTAATAATCCTTCTGCAAAATGAACATAAATATACTATTTATTTCATAGGACTATGCTGAAGATTAAAGATAACCCATAAAAAGTGCTAGCTGACTTATAGTAAGTACATAATAGAAACCTGTGACTATGGTTAGGGATAGGAGTAGAACATATGACAAACCATAATCCCTCTTAGTCCACTAGGAGTAAGTGGGAGGAAAAACAAACAAAAAATTCACATGACAATGGTTGCCAATTTTTCTGTGGAATATTAATGCTCATTTTATGCTGATGTTGCTTTAATGTTAATTGGAAAACCCAGAGCCTTCCCTTATGCACATAATGAATATTCTTACTCATGCTCCACTTATTCATCCCTGACAATTACTAAACTAATTACTTCAAATATGAACTCACACCAGTTTTTAACTCTTCAGGTTGTTCACTATGGAATTCAAATTTGGTCCTCTAAAGTATTTTCATTATTGATTTAAGTATGTAAATAAAATGTCTATAAAATACAATTAAATGTCTTTTGAACATAATTATGTAGCAGATATAGGAAGATTTTAAAATGCAGCTCCTACAGAAATCTTGATCGCAAAATGTCAGTGCAATTTACTTGATACTGACCTTCCTTGGCAAATATACAAAAGGAAAACTTAAAATATAACTCTAATAAATATGAATTCACTATTTACATGGCTAAGAAAGTGTAAAAATGTATTAAATTAATATGAATGCATTAAATAACATCAGAAATGTATATTTTGGAATTAATGACATCCACCTTTGGTATCAACTGAAAATATATACACGCATATATGTATACAAGGAAATGACTAGTAAAACAAAATACCAGAGCTTATTATCGTTGATAATATAATCAGCGAGGAATTTTATTAATATCATCAAAAAGAAAGTCAAACATCTCTAAAATAGTTTAGTTAATAATTTAATGGCTATCTTCTAATCAAATATTTTGACCTAGTCATTAAGTAGTAAACATATTTTTAACATTTTGTGACATAGTGATCGCTTTGATATTTTGGAAGAAGCAGTTTTCTTGTTTTTATACCTTGGTATTGTTTAAACATCTCACTTGGTGAATTATAAGTTCCTACCTCTGATTTGGATGGTTTTGAGAACACAATCACACACATCAGTATCTCTATATCATAAAAGGCTACTGTAGCACCATAAGTATTAAACAAAAATGTAGAAAATAGACTACATAAAAAATCTGTAGAATAAAGTACTATTTATTAATTAAAAATAATGTGAGTTTGACAAATGCTACAACACATAAATATTAAAGACAATATGTTAAGTGATATAAGATGATACAAAAGGACAAAATTGGATGACTCCGCTTACATAGGTAGCCTAGAATAATCAGATTCTTAGAGAGACAAAGTAAAATAGTAGTTACCAGGAACTGGGGAGGAGGGGGACGAAGAGTTATTATTTATTCTAGACTTTCAGTTTGTGAAGTGAACATTTTCTGGTAATGGATGAATGATCAATGTGCAACAATGTGAGTGTGCTTAATGCCACATATAAATATATGCAAGTACTCCAAATGGTCAAAATGGTCGATTTTATGGTATATAATTTACCATAATATAGAAGATATATTTTATATTATTCAGCATAAATTTAGTTGTCAATAATAGAAGATATTCACTGAAATTAGGTCATTCATTTAAAATATTAGACACAATTTTTCTTATTAATGTTTCCGTGTTTTACTTCCATTTTAATTACTTTCATTCTGTATATTTTGTTCATGTAATAGCTTCCATATTTTAAGAGCAAAAAATAAATGACAATTTTGAAATAATTTTTTAATGGGAGGTCTAAATGTAGAGGCTAATATAAAGCTTTAGTATTTGCACATATTTTATTTAAATGTGGTAGTATTGGGTAAATGGAAGTAAAAATTCCTTGCAAATATTATTTTATTTCTTCTTATATTTTGAATAGTTGTTATGGTTAAATATTTGCAATAGTTTTCCAAGAGTCAAGAATAATCTGAAGTTTGCCTGTCTTTTGTTAGAAACGATACATTCTCAGAGATTCTACAGTATTTACGTGTATGACAAAAGAAATGTTAATATCTGTAATTTATCTCTTCATAGTCAGTCTTATTAATTCAGACACCAAATAATATGACCAGCCATATCCAGAGAACTACAGTAAGAGACATAAGATAGGACAAAATTCTTCTAACTTGCAGCTCTGTATTTCCTCATTATAGAGCTAAATATTTTTAATTATTTCCCATTCCCAATATATACAGTAAACATTTATTAAAATATCTATTATTATATATAAACTAAATAAAGATTTTTAATGCCTTTTCCACAATGCGATTATTAAAATCTCTCTAGAATTGGACATACTTTATTTTTCATGTTTACAATAAATATTTGTTGAAAAAATCTGAATTGAAAAGATCTTTGTAGTCCCACTTATTGCGATTAGTTATATCTTATTATACATAAATTCATGTAGCTATTAGGTATTTCCCCATATCATAAAGGGAGTATAACGTAGTAGCCATCTTATCTTATCTTTGTGAAAAAAGGAATTTTGAAGCACATATCAACCTATTTATTTTGAATAAAGAATTCTGGACTTATAATAAAACCAATCTCTAAATATTAGTGGTTATCAAAAAATTATTCCATGTTCCACACATCACCTAGTAAGCAAACTGTTTTAGCTTGGAGATGAAATTGTGTTCTAATTATTGCAGAAACAATTTATTGTTTCCTGATTGTTGTACATTCAGGTAGTATTTTATTTTTTATTTTTATCATTGATTTGGATTTAACAACGATAAGATAATTCAGATTCTTAATTGATTTCCATTTTCAAGGTTAACAAATCTATTCCTAATAGATCTCTATATGTCAAAAGTGCAGCCATTTTAGATGGAGAAAAATTACTTCTTTGTTTTTCCAACTACTATAGATTAAAGGTGATATATTATAATAAAATATGTTATGCAAATCTAGTGTGATGTTAACAAAGACTTTAATAATCCACATTTCTCAATTGCTTGACTGAGAAAACAGGTATAAAGTCAATAGTACCATTAACCTAGAACAACAAAAACCTTTTGAAGTACTTTCTCATGTTTTACATCTCCCTAAATAATTCCATCATACTTATGAACCATGAGGAAATTGAAAAGGTAAATAAATAGAATGATATGCTCGGCTTCACGGAATCATCTTAAGACCTCTTGGGAAAATGTGCCCTTGTAAATAAACATCCCTCCTCCCACATACAGACAGGTTATCAATTCCTGGAAATTGATTAAATTGAAAAGTATGTTCCCTCATGATGATGACTAGTCATATTTGTCTATGAAAATATAATCTAGAAAAACTCAGTTTTATATGTTTATTATTAATTTTACACATTAAATAATTAACAAAATTAACAAAATACTAGCAATATTCTATCTGGATTTAGGGACAGCTTTTGTTCTCTTACACAAAGCTATTGATTGAAAAGGACAGCACTGGGGTTGTAGTAGCAGAGACGTTCAGACCATCCTTCTGAAATACATAGGAAATAAACTCAAGTGTGGATGCAGACATTGCCAATAAAAGGATTAAAACACAAGTCAATAACCTTTGCTTCCCACTCCTCAAAAAAAGAAAAAGAACCCTGATAAGGTAGCAGAGGATATTCAAGGAGAAGAAGCAAATTTAGATAAGAACATCTGCTATTATTTGAAAAATATCTTTCAAATAGAAAGTAATGCACTAACTAATCAGGTTAGATAAATAATGGTTTATATATATATATATATACATATATACACACACAATTACTTATGTGTATAGTTATATATGGTATACATATATTTATATAGTTATATATATATATATATATATATAGTATTGGGGCATAGAAAAAGTCTACTCCCATCTTTCTGAGGTTCTTCTAATGCAAACACATCAACATCAGAGAGGATTAGCAGGAGAAAAGAAAACGTATCATTAAATTTAATAGAGAATTTAAATGAATATAAATTCTATGGTAAAAAGCATAGGTTGAAGATTACACCCTGTGCTGTGGTATGAAAAAAGGGGCCTGGGGTATCAAGAAGAGGGAGGGATCTTCACATACAGGAATTACTTTATATGATCAAAACATATCTCTGGACTTTCGCCCTTCTTAAAATAGGTTCCCTGTTTAAATGGTTGATTCTGGAGATGACCTCATATCTAATGTTTATGGTATCAGAGACAGGTCTCAGTTAATTTTTAACCTTTAGTTCCACATACAAAGGTGATAAGTATTATGAAAAGCCTGCTATGGACATACTGGAAATGATTTATCTATAAGTGTAGGGAGATCAATTTATTTAAATATATATATACACATACATATATTTGCTATATATTATATATAATAATTATATATACTACTATGTGTGCATATATGTCATAAAAGATTAGTTCAGACTTTTATAAATACTTTTATATTTACATTAGGTAAATATTTAAATTTTATTTTTAATGTATGGTGATGATTTAATCCAGAATAATCTGAGAATCCTGCTTCAAAATAGCTAAAAGACAAAGAAAATTTATTTTTGCACCTGAAGTTTCCAATTTACCATGTATTATTCAGATATAATTTGATGAGCAATATAATAATATCATCAAACACTTAGATTCTTTCCATATTCCCATTCTAATTTTCTCATCATCATCTTATTTCTTTCTAAGATTCCTCATGGTTGTTGAATATCTGTCATTGTTTAGTAATAGATACAATAGCTGTTATCCTACTGATCAAGAAATCACTCTTTCCTGTACATTCTTTATTAGAATTGAGAAAATCTTTATGGAAACATCTAGTATATTTTAAATTATTATTCCTTAAAACGGAAATACATAACCATTCCAATTGTAGTCAGTGACAAAAGAAGAGATTCATTCACCTGACTATAAATAGTCATGTGAGATTACAAGGATATTGGGGGGCAGAGGAGGGTGCTTGTCACTATAACGCTTAAATAAATATTGTGTATAAACACAATTTTAGATAGTTTAAAATATTTTATAGAGATATAAAATGTCTGATGATAACAATAAGCTTTTTCATTTCAAAAGCTTTAAAACATGAAAAAGTTCTGAATTGAGTCATTTGAATTAATTTATGCTTGTATAACAATCATTTACTGGGAAAACTAAATTATTCCACATCTTCGTTTTATTTATGTCTTCTGTGTGTCCACACTTATTCACTTGAATTTTGTATGTAAATATGTATATATGTTTCAACTTTTAATCAACACTGGAGAAGTCATTCTGCTGACCCAGCAAGCATTCCTGATTCTGCTTTTTCCTTTGCAATCCTATAAGCAAATTTGACTTTGTCTTTATGCAATATTCATTCTAAGTTTTATGAATCATTCTTATAAAGATTATTTTGATCCTACACCTCCCAAAGCATTAAGTCTAAAATTTCATTCATTTTAAAAAATAATTCTGAATAATACCAGAATAATGAGTTTCAAAAATGAGCTCTAAAGTTCAGTACTATGCAACATTTTCTAGCTTTTTTTTAGTGAAATTCACTATTCCTCATCATTTGAAGAAATAAAATGCACTGCATTTGTAGAGTTAGCTTTTATCAATTATTATCAAGAGAAATAGCCTTTTAATTTCAATTACTCTCCTGCTTTTTATGTATTATCGGGTTTCCCTGATGTTGCATTTATTTCTAAAATGTAAAGCTCTTGGAAATTCACACAGCATACAACTTATTCATTACGTATTTTATAAGAATTTATTAATAGCCAACTAATATTTACTTCAAAGAAAATAAGTGCTGTCCTATAGAGTATCTGAGATTAGTGCCCCAAAAAAACCCTGATATCCAGATGTTTCTTTTGTATCTGGTATTCCAGTGATTATTGTTAAGTTGCTTTCCAATCTTGCGTTCTTATTTAATGTGATGCTGATGTAGAAAGAACTACTATTAAATTGTAAAGCAATGTGCTAGGTAAAGGATCTATGAATCTCTCCAAGGCCTGTCAAAATACAGCAGCTAATAATCCTATAGACAGTCTACAGAGTAATGTGCATGTGAGCCCAGGGTGAAGAGTTTATCTTTATTACTCCTTTTAAAGTATCTCTCTATCTTGTTGAAGTGAACAAGTCAGATAACCCTGTGGCCATATGATCTATGCTTAGGATAGAGGAAAATAAGCAGAACTTGTAAGACTGTTTGTTCTATTGATAAAGCTAACTTCCCAACAGGAGCATTTATTTTAATACAAAGAGCATAGACAAAGAATCAAAATACCTGGTTTTTGAGAGCGGTCTTTCCTACTTACTAGCTTTGTGAATGGAGTATGCATATTAACCTGATATTAATTAGTTGCAGATAATGTATGCAATCCACACAAAAAATTAAATGGATGAGAATAGCCTTAGTTTAAGACTATTTCACAATAATGCTAGTGTAAACTATATATATCCAAATCTAAACTACTGAGATTAGTGTTTCTCTTAATATCTAAATAGTATAACTCCAATTTCTTTTTCAATTCTGAGAGGCAGTGCAATAGAACTACCCTTAAGATATGTGGATTCCTCAACAAAAGAATTTTTGTGGGTCTCATATTTTTTATCAAATATATTATTTCCAGATAATTTCACATCTCCCATCATAAGAAAAAGGTAGCAATTATGTAATTATTCACAGTGGCATGGGTCTTTGGAAAATCTCTGTAATGAAACAATATAGATCTTGTCTCTAAAGTATCCTAACCTCATGTATTTTATGATGGTTCTGTCACTCCTTTTGACACTGGTTCATGCATCATACTTCCCATGAATACCAGTTTCTGTTGATGCCTTGAAGTACTGTTACATGACATCATCAGTGATGACCACAAAAGCAAGTCTTTCATACAGTAGTCAGAAAAAATTGAACAATAATTTATTCTCTGGCCATCTTAAAGTTACAGTTTCAAATGTTATCATGTAAACATAGAGCAACCTATCTTCTAACTATGTTTCTCTTGAACAGTTTTAGATTTGGTAAATATTTTTCAGCAGTGCAAGCTCTTATTCTATTACTTAGTTGTATAGGGGATGCAGCTTAGTTAAGTATAGAACAAGATGGTTTAAATTCAAACATATAACTCATCTGCTGAATAAATATATAACAGTCTTATCAAGTGTTGAGTATGTTCATTGTTTGTTAAAAACTACTATCTTAAGTCTTATGATACATTACTCTAGGATACAGACATTTTATTTCCATTTTGCAAAGAATAAATCTGGACTTAAAGAAATTGAAGAAAAATTATGTCATCAAAATGAAATAATGGTGCTCCAGGAGAAACACAATGAGAGGAGCTAGCAACATGCTTGCACCAGCCTGCCTAGCCTGCCCATCCCAGAAACAGCCCCGTGACCTCACAGCCTTGGATGTTGAGGAAAGTATCCAAGAGAGGAATGAGCATACTGCCTCCCCCAGCCCATCAGCTCCACCAGATCAGAAGACACCCTGTAGATTGGGAGAAGCAATGTGAAAAGAGTGACCAATTCTGTCTCTCCCTGCCAGTCTGCCAAACACATGAGCACTTTGTAGTACCATGGGTGTCAGTGGAAGCTTCCTGAAGAGGAGCAAGAAGACTTCCCTCCTCCAGGCTGTCAGCATAGGAGTGACTGGAATGCACATCACTGCTGGCTAGGGTGACCCAGAGGTCTCTGAGATGAGCAGACACCTCTACCTCTGCATGAGTGACCATTCCAATGCTGAGGTAGCTGAGCAACCCATCTGGTCAGTGTAAAGTTATTATGCACAGGAATAACACAGATCCCACAACTGTCACGCTGCCCACAGCAGTCCAGGGAAGCACAACAAAAGGAGTTAGCTCTGTTGTCTAATAAGTAAACAAGAAAAGAGAAAAATAAAGCCTTAGTGTCAAACAGAAGAAAGGAGAGACAAGCCAAAATCCAAATCCCCCAAAACATAACATGAGTGACTCTAACAGAGAGACTATGTGCTCCCAAGAGAAGAAATAAAGTAACACTGAATGGGACAACCTAACAGATAAAGAATTCAAAGTCTTTGCTATTAAAAAAAAAAAAAACTGAATAACTTAACTATCCAAGGAAAATCCAAGACCTCAGAAAATAAGTGATGTATTATAAAGACTAATTCACCAAAGAGATTGAAGCTATAGAAAATCCATCTGGAACTATTAGATATAAAAATGTGTCAACAAGTTGAAGATGAACATGGAAATTTGTATAAACAGGCTCGAACTTGCCCAGAAATGAATCTCACAAATTGAAGGCAAAAACAGAAGCAACCGTCATGGAAGAGTAGAGAGAAACAAGATTGAGGAAAAACAAATGAACTCTGTGAGAAATAAAAGACACCATGAGGAGAATAAAGATAAGAATAATTATATTCCTAAGGTGAGTAGAGGGAAAAAAAGAGCAGAAAAAAATGTTTACAAAAGTAAGAGCAGAAAACTCCCTATAACTGTCATAAGAACTAACCATAGAAGTCCAAAGAAAGCTAATAGAAGACCTAAGATTCTAAATACAAAAAAAAAAAAAGTCACCAAAACACATCAGAGTAAAGTTAACTAAAGCCAAAAGGAAAAAAATGTCTAAGGGTTGCAACAGAAAAGAGAAACACAATCTATAGAGGTACAATCATCAAACTTCTAAGCAGAAACCTTATCATCCAGGAATAAGTGTAGTAACACATTAAAAATACTGAGAGAAAAATTACCTGTCAAGAATACTCTACACTTCTACACTTTAAAGTTGTAATTCAAGTATGAATGTGAAATAAAGGTCTTCTCTGATAAAGAAAAGCTAATGAATTTTCCATCACCAAACCTGCCTTCCAAGAAATGTTGAAAATTGTACTATTATAGGAAATTTTTTTTAAAAAAGCAAACACCAAACCCCAAGAATTTTGACAAAGAGTAAAACAGAATCACAAGCAAAGACAGTGCTATCAGGAAAACACAAAAACACATTAAGAGGTGAAGAAAAATGTGGAAAATACATCAACAGTTCAGAAAAGAATATAAATAGTTGGGTTAAAAGTGTAGAGACAATACGCAAGGTAGTCACGAAATCTAATCTTATGGAGATACATGATGAAAATATAAAGAAACCAAGAGAATAAACATAATCAAGAAGAAAATAAATGCTACTAATATGTATGAGCCTAATGCTGGACTGCTTAAATATTTTAAATAATACTAATAGATGTAAAAGGCATTAACAGCAAAACAATAATATTGGTAGACTTTAACACACCTATAGCGTCAATAGATAGATCAATCAAGCAGAGAATCAGTCAATAAATGAAGGAACTAAATGAAGTAATAGATTACATTGATCTAATCAACCTATACAAAGCTATATACCCCAATAAAAAGAAGATTATAATTTGTTTTAAGTATGCATCGAACAGTTCATTGATAGAACATGTCCTGGGAATTGAAACAAGTCTTAATAAACTTAACAAGATTGAAATTATAGATACTTTTTCTATGATAACAAGAGTGTGAAACTAGAAATTAAACAGAAAAATAAACTTGAACACTGTAAAAATGTGGAGATTAAAAACATGCTTCTGAATCATTCCTGGATCAATGAAGAAATTAAAGATGAAATAACAAAAGATTCTACAAAGCTAACATTATACTGATTACAGAATAGGAAAGAATAACAGCAACAACAAAATAATAGACAAATATTTATTTGTGATGAACAGAGATGAAAAATCCTCCAAAAAATCTTGATAAAGTGAATATTCAAGAGCACAAAGATTTTTATATCATTACCTCATTTTATTTATTCCAGGGATGAAAAGATGGTTAAATGTACACAAAACAGTCAATATAATGAACCACTCAAGAGAAGGGAAAAATCATGTGATCATATCAATAAATGTCAAGAAATCATTTGACAAGATTCAATACCCACTATGATAAAGTTCACTAAAATGTGAATAGAAGGCTTATACCTTAATATAATACAAGTTGTATATGACAAACTTACAGTTAGCATCATACTCAGTGGTAAAAACTGAAAACTTTTTCCCTAAGATCTGGAAGAAGAGAAGGATGCACACTCTCAAGACACTATTCTATACAGCTCTGGGGATCCTGGTCAGAGAAATGAGGCAAGAAAAAAAAATTTAAAGGAATCCAAGTTGAAAATGAAGGAATAAAAGTATCATTATTTGTAGATTACATATTATACCTAGAAAACTCAAAAGATTCCAATTAGTTAGAAACAATCAAATACGTCAAAAAGCATAATATAAAATCAATATTCAAAAATCAGTAGCATTTCTATAAGGAAACAATGAACCAAAGGAATGAGAAATCAAGAAAGAAATTCCATTCATTATTGCACCAAAAAGGAAAAAATAATTGAAAATAAGCTTAACAAAGGAGTTTAACAACTTATACACTAAATACTATAAGAAACTGATTAAAAAACAACAACAACAACAACAACAACTCTAAGACAAAAAGAGAAAGAAGAATATTCCATACTCATGAACTGGAAGAATTAACATATTTAAAAAGGTCATCTATCCAAAACGAAACAGTTTTAATACAATTCCTATTAAATTCCAAGGACATTTCAAGAATATTGAATAATCAAGTCTAAAGATCAAAAGGAACCAAAAAAGACCTCAAATAGTAAAGCTATCCTCAGAAGAAAGAAAAAAAAAAGGAATAACCACACACCCAGACTTAAATTATACTACAAAGTGATTTCGATAGAGTATTGGATTAGAACAAAAAAAGACAAGCAGATCAATAGGGTAAAGTTGAGAGACCAGAAATAAAAACAAATCTTTATGGGAAGTTAATCTATGACAAAGTAATTAAGAAAATACAATGGAGAGAGAAAAGTCTATTCAACAAATGAAGCTGCAAAAATTGGATAGTTATCTGCAAAAAATAGAAAACAATGATAGTTTAGCACAATACACAAAAATTAATCCAAAATGGATCAAATACCATGATGTAGCACCTGAAACCTTAAATTACATAGAGGAAAACATAGAAAAATACTCTACAATGTCACCCTCAGGGATGTCTTTGAAGAAATGATACCCATGCAAAGGAAATTAAAGTGAAACTAAATAATTGGGAAAATATCAAACTAAAAAGTTTCTGTACAGCAAAAGAAACAACTACTAACACACACACAAAAAAAGTACAGAATGGGTGGAGATATTCACATACCATAAATCAGACAAGAGTTTAGATATATCATATACTTCAACAACAACAAACAAATGACTCAAAAAATAACAGAAGATCCAAATAGTTACCTTTCTAAAGTAGAAACACAGATGATCAATAGGCACATAAAAAAATTTCTATATCACTCACCATCAGAGAAATGCAAATATAAAACACAATGAAATATCACTTTGCACCACCGAAAATAGCTTAATTCAAGAAGACTAGAAATATTCACTGGAGAGGATATGGAGAAAAGGAACCTTCCTACACTGTTGGAAGGAATGTAAATTAGTGCAACCTCTTTGGAAAACAGTATGGAGATTTCTCAAAAAAATAAAATGAATTTACTATTTGCTCTAGCAAGCCCACTTTCAGGCAAATTTCCAGAAAACAATAAAACTTTAGTCAGAAATATATCTGCACCCCTATGTTGATTGTTCGATTGTTCCTAACAGCATAGTTCACAATACCTAAATCATGGAAATAAATACTCATTAACCATTAATCAATGATTGAATAAAGAAGCTGTGCAGTGCTTAAAAAGGATGAAATTTTGCCACAAACTGCATGGAACCTGAGGTGATTATGCTAAGTGATGTAAGTCAGATATATAAATTGAAGTAAAGGATGATTTTCGCTCCTATGTGGGATGTAAAGAAACATAATAAACACATAGATACATCTCAAAATTCACAGGACACAAGACTGTATGACTATTGGTGTAGTTGGGGGGAAGGCTAGTAAAGTGTGGGGGAAGGAAGAATTTAACAAGGTGATGATAAAGAGCTCTAAAACACTGGTGGTGGGTATGGTGTGAAATGCACACAGTTTGAGGTCCAAATTCAATACCCTAAAAAGCATATAGCAGTGTAAACAAAAGAAAGACTAAAATAAAAAATGAATTATGCCAATCTTAAAATAACCCACAAACACCAAAAGGAAATAACTTCAACTTTTCTTACAGTTTATCTAAAAATAATTTAAGATAAAATAATTTTAAAAACACGTATTTCTAAACAAAATAGCAGATGTGAATATCTGTGATTAATGACTGCAGAATATTTCACCAAAACTGATAACATAGTAGTTGAAAGAGATAAGTAAATGTGACAATGCTATTAACTAATTGCTTCTCAAAATGCTTATGTTAAGACTTTCGTCATTGTGATTGTATTTAGAGGAAGGTCCTTAAAGGAAGTAATCAAAAGTTAAAAGAAATGATGAGTAGAACCCTATTCCAGGAGAACTAGTATCTACATAAGAAGAAGGAAGACCCTGGGAAGACACAAGAAAGCAACTGTCATATCTAAGCCAGTAAGAGAAGCTTCATCTGAAACCATTTTTGCTGGCAACTTGATCTTGGAATTCAGGTCCCCAGAACTGTGAAAAATTAATTTCTGTGTTTAAGCCATCCAGTCAATGAGATTTTGCTAAAGGTTCAAGCTAATACAATGTAGAGATCTTGTAATATTTCACATATTTTAACATTTTATTAAGGATTTCCTAAGACTCTATGAAAGTAAATTTCAAATTTTCAATTTTAGTAAAATAATTAAAATGCTTTCTTATTAATGAGCTTGATGGTCATGCCAATAATTAGCTATATTTTGAGAATAAAAATAGTATGAAAGGTTAAAATAATATCCTTGGAGTTTTTAAAATATCTTACCATATTTTCTCTATTTTTTAAATTTTGTTATAATGGTAGATATAAGATCATCTTAGAGCTATCTAGTCCATGCAAGCAATATTTTTATATGAGGACATTGAAATCCAGAGAAGTGATTTTTTTAAAGGTCAGAGTTAAGTCTTGCAAAAATGGAATTATAACCAGACTACTGCAGTCAGTGTTTTCCAGCTGCTTTCTTAAATACTTCCTTCCATACAGAATCTATTTTGTGTAAGAACTGAGAAAAAAATGGGTTATGTTTTACACAGATTTAAAGAAATGAGATTAAAAAAATAAGTAGCTTCCATATTTTATACTAAAATAACAACTAATCTGGGAATAGCAGTTTTAGCTATATTTTTCTCTTACTATGTGCTGCACTGTACACATTTATCCACACCATCCTCCAATTTGAAGCAAGATCATTTGTGACCTCTGAGGTCGCCAGAGCAGGAAAAAAAAAGATGAAAGAGAAACAATAGTTCCTAAACACTTGAACAACATATAATTTTAGTTCTCAATTTATTGACCAAAAAAAACCCAACATTTAATCAACTATACTTAGCTATCAAGGTAACTGTGAAATGTAGTGGGTACTATAGACTGAATTAACATGTTGAGGAGCTATGATGCCCAGTGTGACATTACAAGCTATCAGGAATTATTACAGTTAAAGTCATAAAGGCGCAAGTCTAATTTGATAGCAATGCAGTTTTATAGTAAGAAGCATCAGAGATCTCCCTTTCCTAAGGGTGCCCTCTCTGTGCACACTAAGATGTTAGGAGAACACACAATGAGAAGGGGAGGGTGCCTGGAAATCAAAAGAAGAGAATTTTGACCATGGACCTTACAGTCTCTAGTACTGTGATAAATATATTTCTGTAGTTCAAGCCACCCAGTCTGTGGTAGTTCATAATGGCAGTCCAAGATGACTAAAATAGGGGAATTTTGATTACTTGTAAGTTGTCTTTCTCCTCTTTTTTTATTGTTACTGCTGCTGCTATTGTTATTATAATCATTTAGCTTACAGTCTCCTCCATATTGGAAATCATATGCAAAGCAGATCATATTCTTCAATTAGAAGTTTCATCTGTCAAGAACAAATGTGCCACAGACAAAGACACTTTTGCATTTAGAAATATTTTTGCATCTCTTGACTTTGGGTCAGCATAGCCTGAACAATTATTGGTTAAGAACATGGACTCTGAAAACAATCTGTCTAGATTTGATTTCTAGCTTTACAATTTCTAGCCGAATGACTTGGGAAAAATTACTTTACCTTTTTGTTGCATCAGTTTTCTCATTAGGTAAAGTATGGAAAATAACTCATCTAAGTTATAAGGCTGTTATGCAAGTTAAATGTGTTAATATTTGAAAGATATAGAACAGTGCTTGTCCTAAAGTGTCATTTAGGTGTTAGTTGCTAAATAAAAATAAATACTATATTTGTCAGATGAAAAACTACTTTGTAGATTCATTGAAAGTACAAAAGCAATTCAGTTTTTAATATTGAAGTCATATTAGCTCAATTTTAATTGTGTATTCTTGAATGTTTATGACATCTTAGAGAAGAGTAGAGACCCATGTTGTGTTCTACATATAAAGGTATTTGGTAATCAAGAAAGTTTTGAGGTATTCTGCATATTAAATCACCAGATAAAGAAATAATTTTGAAAAGAAATTTTAAATATTTAGCCATGAGATCCAACATTTTTTTATTCAGAATAATTTATTTGAACATTCTGGGAAACACACTATTATTTGGAACACACTGTGGATAATTATGAGAAATAAAATATCTAGCAGGTATTAAGGTACAATAAAACATGATTAAGTTAACTAGCATGTCGAGAGGTGTCAACAGCTTCCTGAAACCTGAAGTTAAACTACCATGGGGATTGGAGTGTTTAAATAAACAGTAGGTAAGTGGAACTTGCAGCATACACTTAGAAAATTTTCATTTTGTAACTTACTATAGCTGAAGCAATGATCCAAAGTCAGACTAAACACAGAAATGACTTAATATCTAGTTGGAAGTTTGGGGTACCTTATTTTAAATATGTCCATATTGTCTTAAAAAAGGGACCTAGTCACATATCAAAACTTAACTTGTAAGTATTATGGTCATCAAGCTTCCTTAAAGGATCTCAGTAAATATTGATGGCTCTGTGACTATATAGTTACTCTCAGAAGTACTCAACATTGCCACTGTAGCAGTGAAAGCTGTCATAGATAATGCATTAAAAAATGAGCATGATTATATTCAATAAAAATTTATGATCATTGAAGTTTGAATTTCATATAATTTTCACTTTGCAAAGTAGTATCCTTTTGATCATTTAAAAAAGTATTAATATAAAAGCCACTTACCTAACCTGATGTACAAGAACAAACAGTGGACATAGTTTACCCCACAGTTTGCCAACTCTTCTTTTAAGAAGAAAAAATTGAATTATGACAACGTCTGAAATTTCCTATATCAGAAAATAAATTTAATATAAAAATTATCTACTTTGAACAGTATAACTACCTTAAGATCATTAGCTCCAGAGTATAAGCATCAGAAACAAATCATTTTTTATAGATGCAATAAACCTGTGTATGAGGACTGCATTCATAATGGGTAATGGCTAAATTAAAAATGAATTTTAGAGGAGAGTGGAATGGGATATTATTTGAAAAGGACATGCTAGTTCCTGTATGTACAAAGTTTACTGGAATTTTCAGAGTACAGTAGTGTCGACTGGGAGAAACTTATCCCTTAAGAAGAGTTGTTTATGATATGAAAAGTGCTCTTTAAATATCACTTGGGACCACCAAAACACTTGCTTGAAAGATACATGGTTATTGTGCAGCTTAATGGGTTTAATTGAAGAGTTTAATAAATTTAGATCCTTCAGAAGTAATTGGAAAAGTGATTGATAATGCTAATAATATGCTGAAAGCATTAAAGATCCAGAAGTAGCTAATTCTATGGATATCTTGGGAGGTTGTAAGTAATTATGACAGTGGTTATGTCAGCTCAAAGCCAAACATCTGGATACAAAGTAAAACATTCAATCACTATTCTAAAGTTAGTATATTTAGGGCAAGAGGTTTGGTGGAAAAGTACTTTTTGTTTAAGTTGGTCTTAACTAAGAATTACATTATAATGGAGGCCCTACTGTAGTGTGAAAATGAGTCATTTTCTGAACTATCTTTTATAATATATAAAAATTAATTTCATTCTGAAATTCAATATTTATATTGAAAACAAAAATATGGAATTTACTACATAAGAGAAGTAGCTACATTGATGTAATAAATTGATACTGTGATCTACATTCCCCTGATGTGTGTTCTCCAACACAACACTGATGTAGGTAGGTAAACAATACCAGTGAAACTGAAAACTTAATGAAATACCATTTTCAATGTTACACAAAATAAAGCACAGAGGAATAAACACTCCTCAATTTTCTAATTTTCTAAGTAGACATCATTATCCCAATATTTGCATTGTGGTATGGCTTATAGATAAGTTAATTATATTGTCACTGAACATTTTAAAACTTTTTCATAGCAAATGATAATGAACAAACCTACAGAAATTGACTGACTCTTGGTTATAAAGCTAGTAAATGGCAGGTTTTAAACTCATAAAAAAGTTTTTCACACTTATTTTAAAAGTGTGTAAAACATAAAATAATTATCTGAAAGAAATTTGGTTAATTAATCTGCATTAAATAAAACTCTAAATGTAAAAGCAGAATAATGAAACTTCATAACAATAGATTCAGTTAATAATAAACACAAAAATGATTTAGCATAAAAACAAACTATATACAGCCTTTATTTAAAGAGTTAAGATAGATCAAAATATTAATTGTAAGTAGTTGCCAATCAAATATATTATTTCCAATAAATTATGACAGCATTTATATCTTTAAAAAGTTTTCTCTCCATGCTGGTATTGTTATTTTATTTAGCCAAATATCTTGAAAATGTCTCATTTGAATGTGAGTTCAGAATCAGTATTCAGCAAAGTATATGGTATTGTGTAGGACTTCAATGTGTGCTTATTAGAGTTAACTTTTAAGAAGACATGCAGGAAAAGCTAATTGGGGAGTATCAATCTTCATAAGGATAATGCTATCAATTTTGAAGTTAAAACAGTTTAACTCTAACATTATCTTCAAATTGTCTTTAATTCAAAATGTGTCCAAACTGAATTAACCAGTGTTTTATTAAAAAAGAACACAATTAAATTTTATTGGTCTCTAAAATCAATTTTATTTCAAAAACAAGTTATCTACCACTATCAAAGGAATGTGATGCTGTCAGCCAAAAGATAACCTGATCATATTTCCTTGTGACAGAAACATGACATTGGGGAAGATGTTAAAGATGGCGACCTGGTAAAAGATATCATATCTCTTCACTGCAGAACATCTCGAAATCACCTCGTCTTCAGACACATGGTGTGGAAGGGCTGGCACAGTGGCTGTAGATCACCAGCACAATGGCAGTGATTACCACCACAAGGGTAGGTGAAGGTGTGGGGGTTCAAAGCTGCGTTGAAGACTCAGGACTCTCAGCCTCAAAGGAAAAAAGCAGTGAGGGAGTGGAACTGCAGCAAGAATGGAGACTTCCAGGAGTCACTCTGAAACCAACAGAGAGCCAGGAGAATCAGGACAGAGTGGGGAGGATCTTGGTGAAAGGCAGAAGGAGGACCATTGCCCCAAGGTCTGAGTGGGAACCCCTGAAGGATAATCACATTGGGTCCCACCATACCTTGCAGGCACATAGGGGAATACTCCCACCCCCATCACCTCCCACCACTGCTTTGGAGTCAAAGGACCTGCCCACCAGAAATACCATCCCCAGGATTAAAGGAAGAAGAAAGCCCCAGAAGGAAGGAAACTGCAAAGCAGTTACCACCCTATGGATGGAGGCAGAATTGTAGTCTCATTGCTCATTGCGGACCAGTGACAAGGTGGTCAATATTATTCAGATTTGAGACACTAGGGGAAGTTTCTGCATACCCCACACAATCTCCAACCCCATAGGCTGAACTCTCATGTCCCAATACATGTTCTACCTAGGAACATTATCAAATGCAGCTAGTGGTAATGCCAGAAAACAAGAATTCCCAGTGTTCAAACCAAGAATCAGGTTTCTCTGGTGCATGTCAATACCCTACAACTTGCCTCCACTGCAGGAAAATATAACCCAAAGAAAAATAAAAGTAATCCCAAACAAAGACATAGAGAAATATAAGTAAAACGATGGACACAAATAAAACACCAAGGGAAAATCTAAATACAACATGTGCAAACTACCTGAGGATGAATTTATGGCAACAGTGACATACCCATGATATCAATAGAATGATAGAGGCAGAGAAAGAGAACAATTGAAAACAGAGATAAGATATGAAGGAATATATTAAAGAATTGAAGAACATGATAGCTGAATAAAGAACTCAAAAAAGGGACTCAGGAGTAGGATGGATGAAGCTTTCAACAGAATCAGTGAAACAGCAGTTAGGGCAAAGGAATGCATTCAAGCAAACCAGCAAGGAGAGGAAAAAAAAAAAAAGAATGAAACTAAAAGAAGACAGCATTTGTGTCCTATGAGATAGCATCAAAAGGAACAACATTCGCATCATAAAGTTTCCAGAAAGATAGAATAGAGAAAAAGGGGTCAGAAACTGTATTTTAATAAGCAATAGCAAAGAACTCCCCTAAACCGAGAAATGAAACAAGTCTCAAGACTCCAGGAGCTGAAAGAGCTCAAAAAAAAGAAACCCAAACACACCTATGTCTAAATATACACTCGTCAAAATGTCAAAAATATGAGATACTTAATCTTATAAGCAGCTAAAGAAAAATGAGTCACATACAAAGGAGTCCCCATAAGATGTCAGTAGTTTTCTCAACTAACTCTATAGGCTAGAAGGGAATGGCATGGTATATTCAAAGGATTGAAAGAGAACCTAGGATACTTTACCCTGAAAGATTGTCATTCAGAAATGAAGGAAGGATAAAACGTGGGAAAGAAGAAAAGAGAATAAAGATGTGGATGGATAGATTGAGTGTAAAGCTAATCCTCTTTCTAATAAAAATAGGAAATAAGCATAAAATTCTTAATGCTAACTTCAAGGTAATCTCAAAATACAACTCCAAGGAAAAAAGAAAAGAGAATGGAAAACCAATCAAAACATATCTACACCCAACCAATCTGAGAAGAGAAAGAGAAGAATAAAGGCACTGTCTGAAACAACAATCAGAAGACAAATTACAAAATGGCACTAAACAGTTACATGTCAATAATCACCCTAAATGTTAATGAATTGAACTCACCAATCAAATCATGCAGAATGGCCAAATGGACAACAAACCTAAATACAACCTTCTGCTGCTTTTAAGAAACATTTTCTTTCAAAAGATGAACATAAGCTTAAAGTCAATGGAAGGAAGACAATCCTAAAGTTTAATGACAACGACAACAACAAAAAGAGAGCAGGAACAGCTATACTTATATCCCATAAATTAGACTTCAAAGTAAGTATCAGAACAAAAAGACAGAGATGGACATTTATATAATGATTAAGGGGTCAATCCAACAGGAAGACATAACACTTATTAAAATATATGCACCAAATGAAGGTACATCAAAATGTATTAAGCAAATATTATTAGAACTGATGAGAGACATTGAAAGCAACATAATAATAGCGGGAAATTTTCAACACTCCACTTATAACAATGGACAGATGAGCAGGCAGAAAATTAACAAGGAAATAACAGATTTAAATGATCAGTTAGAACAGTTAGGCCTTTTGTAGACATATACCAAACACTTCATCAAATGACTACAGATTTCACTTTCCTCTCAAGTGCCCATGGAACATTCCTATGATAGATTATATGTTGGGACATAAAACATGTCTCAAGATATTAACAAGGATTGAAATCATAGGAAGCATTTTCTCTGACCACAACAGCTTAAAATTAGAAATCAAGCACAAAAAGAAAGCTGGAAGACCCCACATTAATTGGACTCTAAGCAATTTGCTTCCGAATGATTTTTGGGTAAAAGAGAAAATCAAAGAGGAACATTAAAAAATACTTAGAGACCAATGGTAATGAAAACATGAGCTACCAGAATCTATGGGATGCAGCAAAAACAGTACTGTTTATTGCAATCCAGACACACCTCAAGAAACAAGAAAAATCAAATATAAGCGAACTAGCACAACATTTAAAGGAACAAGAGAAAAAAACAGCTAAAGCCAAAAATCAGTAGAAAAGAGGAAATAAATTAATATTTGAATATAAATAAAAGAAATAGAAAGTAAAAAGACAATCCAGGAGATCAATTAAACTAAGTTAGTTCTTTGAAAAGAAAAACAAAATTGACAAACCATTGGCTACATTCACAAAGAAAAGAAGTAAGAAAACTCTCATAACTACAATTAGAAATGAAAAGGGAGAAGTTACAACAGATACCACAAAAATGTAAAACATCCTAAGGGACTTCTATAAATAGCTCTATGCCAACAAAGTACACAACCTTGAGGAAAATGAAAGATTTCTAGAAAAATGCAGTCTACCAAGACTGAGCATGAAAGAATTGGAACACCTGAACAGAATAATCACAAGCAAGGAAATTAAAGAGGTAATCAATAGTTTTCCTAAAAATAAAAACCCAGAACCAGATTGCTTTTCTAATGAGTTAAACCAAACTTTCAGAGAATAATGAATATCTATTCTTTTCAAACTCTTCCAAAATATTGAAGAACAAGGAACACTTCCAAACGCTACTGAGGCTAATATCACACTGATACTAAAAGCTGATAGAGATATCACCGAGTAAGAAAATTACAGATCACTATCTGTAATAAATATGGATGAAAAATTCTCAACAAAATATTAGCGAACTAAATCCAACAGCACATCAAAAAGATCATGCATCATGAGCAAGTGAGATTATCCAAGTGAAGCAAGCATAGTTAAACATGGAAAAATCTATTAATGTAATATATTCATGTAATAAGAACAAGGAGAAAAATCCACATGATATATTCATTGATGCAGAGAAAGCTTTTGACAAGATTTGACACCCATATAAAATGGGAATAAAGAGTACATACTTCAATATCATAAGGGGTGTATACAAAAAACCCACAGCCAACATCATGGCGAAAAATTTAAAGTGTTTTGTTTAAGGTCAGGAATAAGGCACGGTTGTCCATTCTTACCACTATTATTTAATATTTTATTGGGCATCTTAACTAGAGCAATTAGGCAAGAAAATAAATAAAAGAAATTAAAATTAGAAGGGAAGAAGTGAAACTAGCATTATTTGTAGGTAGCATGATTATATTTATTGAAAACCTAAAAATTCTTTCAAGAATCCACTAAAACTAATGAATGAATATAGTAAGGTGGCAGCCTCCAAAATCAGTTCACAAAAACTAACTCTATTTTGTATGCAAACAACATGCCAGAAGAAAACAAAATCAAGAAAATCATGCTGTTTAAAAATAAGTAAAAATATCAAATATCTTCGAATATACTTAACAAAGGATCTATACAATGAAAACTACAAGTTCTTAAAAGAAATAGAGGTAGATATAAAAATATGGAAAGACTTTCCCAGGTTATAATTGGGAAGAATTAACATTGTTCAAATGGTCATCTTGCCTAAAGCAATATACAGATTTAATGAAATCCCCATTAGTACCCATGGGTTTATTTAAAGGAAATCAAACCAAAAAATCTTAAAATGTATATGGAACATCAGAAGATACTTAATAGACAAAGAAATTATGAGAAAATGAATAAATCTGGAGGGATTACCCTCCCATATATCAAGCTATAATTCAAAGTGATATTGATCCAAAAGGTATGGTACTGGAATAAACAGAGGGACAGACGTGTGGAATAGAACTGAATCACCAGAAATTGACTTACACACATGCAGTCAGTTAATTTATGACAAAGGTCTCAAAAATGTAGAATGGAAAATTGAAGTTCTCTGCAGCAAATTTTATTGGAAAAACTGGACAGCCACATGCAAAAAAAATGAATCTAGACCACTCTCAAACACCATTCACAAAAATCAGCTCAATATGGTCTAGAGACTTGGATATAAGACCAGAAAACATAAAATTCTTGGAAGAAAACATAAAAAAAACAATAGATGACATCAGCCTTAGAGAGGCCTCTGAGGACTCAACTCTAGTATAAAGGGAAACAAAAAGAAAAATAAACTGGGTTATATCAAAGTAAAGATCATGTTTACAGCAAAAGAAAACATCACCAAAACAAAAAGACAACCTAATTAGGAGAAGACACTTCCTTTCTATATTTCTGACAAGGGCTTAATATCCAAAACATGCATAGAACTCATAAAACTCAATAATGGAAAAAAGGCAATTAAATCAAAACATGAGAAGAGCAATTAGATAGACATTTTTCTGAAGAAGCTATGCAATGGTGAGCAGGCACATGAAAGGATGCTCCTACTCCCTGGTTATTAGGCAAACGCAAATCAAAAAAGCAATGAGATAATCACCTTATACCTGAGAGAATGGCTGATATCGAAAAATTTGGAAACAACAAATGTTGTTGAGGATGTGTGGAAAAGGGAACACTTTGACAATGTTGGTGGGAGTGCAAATTGGTGCAACTATACCAACAGTATGGAAAATCTTCAGAAAGTTGTATATGGATGTCCCATATGATCCCACCATCCTACTTTTAGGTTTTTATCTAAAAGGTGCAAAAAACACTAATTTGCAGAGATATATGCACACCATGTTTATTGCAGCCCTAGTCTCAATAGCTAGAACTGGATACTATCTTAGTGCCCAACATCAGGTGAGTGAATAAAGAAGATGTGATACATACACACACACACACACACACACACACACACACACACACACACACGGAAATATTACACAGCTCTTAGAGGAGATGAAATCCTTTAATTTGAACCAACATGAACGGATCTAGAGGGGAGTATGTTAAGTGAAATAGTCAAAAGTAGAAAGATACCAGATGATCTCACTCTTAGGTAGAATGTTAACAGACAAAACAAATTAACAGATGAAACAAAATCAACCCTGGACACTTACATGGAACTGAAATTACCAGTAGGGAATGGGACTGGGGCTGGGGGTGATTTGTGGTGGAGCAGACTATACAATGGTGAAGAACACTTGGTTATTTGGTGGAGGGCAGGGTGTGTTGTATCTCTGAAGAACGGCAAGGTTGCACATATGGGGAACTTAAACATTTGAGTTTATTTTTATTTGTGGAACAAAGTTACTACAACAAAAATATTGAGAAAAAAACCCACAAGACATTGGAATAGCAAAATGAGCATGGAGTTATGTGCTGGTGACTGAGGGGAGGAAGTGGAGCAATCTGAGCAGAATAGCAGTCAGACCAGCAGCAAGTAAGTACTATGTGTTGGTCATCAGTGATTGCATAGGCCAATGCATTGTCCTGCATGACTTCACGCAAATGACTAAGGCCTGTACAAGGAATTTTGGCATCTTACACAAAAACCAAATTCAGCACCCTTACAATCTGTGATCTAAATGTCCTGCTTAAAACACATGCTGCTTTAACCATGCTAGTGCCAGAAATGTACAGTAACCCCTGAGGGCCAGAGATAACCCCATAGTACTTATTTGCTGGATCACACTGAGGTGGTTTTGCTCCCTTTGATGAAACATGTGTATGAGTGGGATGAATGGAACATCTTGTTCCTGTTTCATCTCAGCGGGTTGAAACAGGAGGAGTACCATAGTCAATGCCAGCAAAGACCATCTTTAACATGGGGCAGAAGGGACAGCTGCTTTTGGGTCCCCTTAAGAGACTAGGCCAGGTGTAATTCAGCTGCCCCTTTACCCTGTGTTAAAGATGGCCCCAGTTTTTTTCAAACTGTATGAAATAGACATTTATATTAAAATGATGGGGTGATTGGAAATAAAAAAATACTGTCCTATTAAAAATGGTATATATGGTCAGCCTACCTAAGGAAAATGTCAACCAGGATGATCAATCTGAGTGGCAGGGAGAAACAAAAAAACTTGTCACCTACAGGCAGATCAAAAATTGTTACTTATCCATAAATAGTTGAAATATCCATAATACATATCCAAAATACTCGTGTACCAGGAATTAATGCATAGACAATGAAAGAAGACTCTCTGTGTAAAGGGCAGATATCCTGCATGAACTTCATATTTAAAAACTTATTAAAATATCTTTGTTTAGGATTTATTGATTTATATTTTAGATTCGAGTGAGACTGATATATGTATGTGACTTGAAATCACACATATAAATTTTAAGCATGTCTCAAGAAAAGTATCACTGAAATTAAAAGTAAGAAATATATTAAGTATATCTTACATAATTTTCTATAATATTAGTAGTTCATTTAAGTGAGTTCTCATTTATCTTAATTGACCTTTCAGTTTTATTTTAGACTTGTTGATTATTTCTTCCTCACAGATGTACCTTCTTCAACTGGCTTCTAGGTCATGACTTACTACTTTTCTTCTCCCCTTAAATATTCCTAACCAATTTAATTCTGTGACTTTCTTCTTTAATCTGGACTTAATAATGAGATGTCTCTGATTAATTTGTTTTACAGAAATCTCTCTTCTTTCTGTATTTATTCTCTTGATGAGCTCATTCAAATTAATCTCTTTAAATATCAATGTGGTGATGCTCCTATTTTATTTTGCCTTCAGATTTCTTCCTAAAATTCGTATTTTTATGTACCCAACTTTATCTAATGGGCATTAACAATTCCCTGTGTCCAAATATGAATCATTCTTATTGACCCCAGAATTGTCTTCTGTCTACCTCACATCAATTGATGGCAGCTGCATTCTTCTAGTTGCCAAGAATCAAACCTATCCTAATCATGCTTGATTTATTTTATTTTCTCACATGCCATATCTAATTCATCAGTAAATCTATTGTTCTATTTTCAAAATAAGATTTATCTACTTCTCATCATATCTATAGTCACAATTCTCACCTAAGTCGCCAATAGCCTCCAAACAGATTAAAATTTTAGCTTTCTAAAGAGCCACTTCTATTTGCTTTCACTGTAATCTAATTTAAACTTAGCAGGTAAAGTGTTCCCTCAGGAAAACGGGGTAGACAATGGCAGACGGTTTTTTTCCCTTGGGTTGTCCAAACAAATAAACAAACAACATTTAAATATTTCAATATAATCCTGTTTTTTAATTAAATGCCATTACACGAGCCTGATAACCAACAATAAGAAAATGTTTATAACCCACACAAAATATGTATAAATAAGGGAAACCATGGCAATAATGGAATATGTGAACCATATTGTGCGTAAGACAAAAGGGAACAACCTCGGAAGAATTCCAATGACCTTCCTGATAATAACCTATTGATATGGCAGATTAATTAATCATTGTTTTATTGCTAATTTTTAAATGTCTTTGAAACAGAAGAATTAGACAAAATAAGGTAACATCCCTTCTATCCACTTTCCACACCTTTGAAAACTGGGAGTTATAAGAAAATCAGAACTTTTGTCCTAGAGAATTAGGATTCCCATTACTCACAGGGTAGAAATTATGCAAGACTAAGGGGATTACAAATCAGGGAGACATTCCACCAACGGAGCTATTCATAAAGTTCCAATAACTAACCCAAATAGAGACACACAATTATCTTGATAAAACCTTGTTCACTTTTAGTGTGTATATTAGATGATGTAGCAACCATGAAAAAGAGCACAGGGGTGTCTCAAAAAATTGAATTAAATTAAAATTAGCATTTGATCCACCAATTCAACTTCTAGGCACATATTCAAAGGAACTGAAATCAGAATTGTGAAGAGATATTTGCACTCCTATAATCATTGCGGCATTGTTAAAAATAGACAAAATGGGGAAGCAACCTCAATGGATAAAGAAAATGTGGTATATACATACTATGGAGCATTATTCTGCTGGAAAAGAAATACTGTCATATGTTAAAACGTGGATAACCTTGAGTATTATAACATTAAGTGAAATAAAGTAGTTATAAAAAACAAATAACCCATGATTTCATTTATGTGCTGTATCTAAAGTAATTCAACTCTTAGAAAAAGAGATGGTTGCCATGCTCTGCTAGGAGAGGAAAAAGAGGAGCAGTTGTTCAGTGGGTAGTGATGTTCAATTTTGAAAGATGAAAAAGTTCTACATATCCGAGGCACAAAAAGGTGCACATAGTTAACGTGACTATACTATACATTTAAAATTGGTTAAAATGGTTAATATTATATTATGTGATCTTTACCACAAGAAAAAGCATAATGAGAGTGTCCCATGTAGTCACAAGCAAGCTTTTCCAACATGTATATTTTAGGAAAACGTGACAAGGAATAAAAAATGATACCAGCTAAATTAAATATAGGTGAAAGATGTTGCTTTTATATACACATGCATTAGATAATCTCTGAAAGGGTAAAAATAATTTCCCCAGATATTAAATAAAATTTCAATCTATCGACCTAGAGCTAAAATATTTTAATGATATAAAACTATAGCTCTCAGACAAATACTGTGTCTAGAAAATACAAATAAAATGCAAGGAGACCTTTATCTATATTTTGTCTTGGGTAAAGGGAAATATAAATATTTTGATACAAGCTATAATGCTCCTTATGAATGATGTAAAACGATACCTATTTTTTCCAGAGTAATTGAGAAAAGTTAAACTCTGGATGTGAAGGTCATAGAAAATAAACATTTTCAGTTATATTACTATAGAGTAAAAAGAAGCACTAAAAATACAACTCCTGAGATGAGTTATTTTTGTCTCTTTTAATAAAGCCTGAGCTCTTTGCTCACTTTACTTTTTAGTCACGTTTACAAATGCATTTATAAGGCAGTTAAAGTCATAATATTACCAAAAATACATACATGAAAGGGCATATCAAGCATATTCAGTGCTCATTCTATTTTTATTATATTCCATAAATCCTTCCTTCAAATTTTGCTTTAGATATAGCATCAAAAGTATCAGAAAAAATTGACTCGACAGAATATCTGGTTTTAGTTCTGAACAAAAAGAGAAAGATCTGGGTGGTCATAAATCTTTGAATACAATTTATTTGAATGCATTTTTTAAGTTATTTAGTGAGACAGACCAAATTGAAATGAGTCTATATGCATGTCTGTTTTATTCTATTTTATGTAAAAAGAGCCACCCTGGACTGGGTCCAAATTGACAGAAAAGCTTCAGCAGATGATAAATTTTAATACATTTGTTAGCTAATAATGATTAATGGTCAAATCTCAAACTCTTTAGGAAGTTTGAGCCTTAAAGTGTCTCACCACTTCTAAGATTTATCAGAGACAGTTAACATGCTTCCACAAAGAAAATTACCAACACTAAAAAGACTCCCTGGTAAAAGTCGACTGGAGACATAAGTAGTAAATAAGTATCCCTCACATTAACCAGGTTCTGTGTCTTATGTAAAAGACATAATTGTTTTATAAAATTTTTATCTAGAGAAGTATTTTCATTTTGAAAGTTATCATTGTATTTATAAAAATATTTCAATTTAATACAATCTTCTCCAAAGGAACAGTATATTGTAGGCAAAAATCTCCAGCAGCAAAGTTCTCCATATTAACAGTGCATTCCTAGAATAATGCATACAACCAGATTTAATATCACATTCTTTTTCTCAAACTATTTGTAGTAGTTGACAGCTACCAAGTTTTTGCTAAATTTGTTTGTGACTACACAAAAGATTTATTTGTATTCTACTTGAAATGTTAGTAAACATAAAAAAGAAACTTTCAAATTTTAAGATTTAATATACAATTTTATATGTCCATAGATAATTTCATTAAGTTTACTTGAATGCAAGAAATTCTTATATTCTAAGTTGTGATTTTGATCAATTAATAGTTTCATGTTGGAAGCACATGCTAAGTACTTCACATTTTATGACCACAGTTATGCTGGTTTTGTTCACTTTAAAATGTTAGACTAATAAAGTAGCTTTCACTTTGTTGAATATTTTATAAAAACAGCAGCAAATAAGGCCATATTTATAAAAGAAAAGGGTCTTGATTTTAATAAAATGAAAATCTATTCTGAATTTAATTCAACATGTTCAAGTGCTGCCTCAGGCCATATAAAATTAATATTCCCAATATTTTTGACATGCTGTTTATTTTTAAAAAGTAACATTACTGAAAGTCATATCAAAATACCTATGATGACTACGATGGCATCAAAAGTGCTTTAGCAAATCTGACTAAAATGTAAACTGAATAAAGAACTCAGATTTTATTAAAAGAGACAAACAACTCATCTCTGGAATCACATTGTTAGTATTTGGTTATTTTGTTACCATATTCTTGCTAACAAATTTGATTGAAAATATTTCTTTCTGGTTTACCAAAGACACTATGGCACTATACTTCTTTTCATTCTTCTCTCATTGTTTCTAGTTTCGTTTTAATTCTTTTGTTTCCCAAAGTCACAACTTTCTCTTTTTCTCTGCTGACTGGTTCCCTCAAAATATTCACTATGCAAAAAAATTATAGTATCATTATTTCTTTTGTTCACAATGCTAAATTCCATTTAGGATATTGGAATTGCATCTCAGTCTGTATTTCAAACCACATACACTACCAGAGTTCCAGCGTCCTTCAGCATCACCATTTTCCCTCATCGCCCCACCCCACTTTGGCCCCCCAATGGCATAATCAATCTTAAGTCCTGTTAGTTTTGTTGGAATTTGTATTCATTTTTTTCATTTCATTATACTCTACATATGAGTGAACTCATCCTGCGTTTCTCTTTTTATTTCGGATTTATTTCACTCAACATGCTCTCCTGCTGTTCCATCCAGATTGTAGCACTGGGCACAATTTCATTTTTCTTAATAATAGCATAGAATTGAGCATATGTACCATAGCTTTTTTATCCAGTCACCTGTTGATGGGAAGTTAGGTTATTTCCATGTCTTAACTGTGGTGAATTGTGCTGCTATCACCATAGGGATGCAGATGCTTTTCCTGGTTAGATATTTTGTATTCTCTAGGTATAAGCCTGAAGTTGAATTGACGGATCAAATAGTAAATCCATCTTTATTTGTTTGATAAATTTTCATACTGCTTTGCAAAGGCATTCCACCAATTTACATAGCCACCAACAGTTCAGAAGAGTTCCCTTTTTCCACACCCCCTCCAACACTTACTATTTCCAGTCTTTCAATGCAGGTCATTCTAACTGGTGTGAGATGACATCTCATTGTAGTTTGTTTGCATTTCTCTGATGATGAACAATGTAGGGAATTTTTCAGTTTTCTGTAAGCCATCTGTGTATCTTATTTAGAAAGGTTTCTGTTCAGCTCTTTTGTCCATTTCTTGAGTGGGTCATTTGCTTTTTTATTGTTGAGGTTTGTGAGTTATCTGTATATACTTTGAAATTGAACTTTCATTTGATATATGTTAGTGAATATCTCCTCGAGTTCCATGGGTTGTCATTTTGTTTTAGTGGTGGTTCCTTTTGCTAAGCGAAAACTTTACTTTGATGCAATCCCAATTGTCTAATTTTGCTGTGGTTTATTTTGCTGTCAATGTTCCTCCCCCAAAGACATCTTTGAGGTTGAGGTCATTGAGTGTTTTCACCACATTTTGTTCTAGACATTTTATGGTTTCAGGTTTTAAGTCCAGGTCTTTGATTCATTTTGAATTGATTTTTTTTACTTGGTAATCATGAGTGTTGTAGTTTTTTCTTCTGGTGTCTTTCTAGTATTACCAACACCATTTATTGAATAGACTTTCCTGCCTCCATTGTATGATCGTGACACCTTTGTCCTAAACTAACTGTCCATATAGATGTGGTTTTATTTCTGAGCATTCTATTTATTCCACTGATCACTGTGTCAGTTTTTGTCCAGTACCATACAGTTTTGATGACAATACCTCCGCAGTATAGTTTGTTTTGAAATGTAATAACTCCACTATTCTTTTTTCTCTTACAATGGCTTTGAGTATTCAAAGTTTTTCGTGGTTCCATACTAAATTCAGTATTATTTTCTCCATTTAATTGAAAAATATCCTGGTATTTTGATGGGAATTATACTGAACCTATATATTGCCTTGGTTAGAATGGCCATTTTTACTACGTTGATTCTTCCAATCCATGAATACGTAATGTTTTTTCCATCTCTTTGTGTCTCTTTTCTTTTCTTTTGTTAAGGCTCTATTGTTTTCATTGTAGAGGTCCTTCACCTTTGCTAAGTTAATTCCCAGGTATTCATTTTCCTTGGTGCTAGAGTGAAAGGAATTTCTTTCTTAATTTTCTTACCCTCTCCTTCATCCTTCATTGTGTATTCATTTGTTTTGACTTTTGTGTGCTAATTTTATATCCTGCCACTTTCCTATATTCTTTTATTATTTTTAGGTTTTTTTTTTTTTTCATGGATTCTTTAGGGATTTCTAGGGAGAGTATAATGTCATCTGCGAATAATAATAGTTGTATTTCTTCTTTTCCAATTTGAATTCCTTTAATGTCCTTTTCTTGCCTTAGTATTCTGGCCAAGACTTCAGAACTATGCTGAATAGAGTAGTGATAGTTGGCAATCTAGTCTTACCACAGATCTCAGGGAAAAGACTATTAGTTTTTCACCATCGAAGATGTTAACTGTGGATTTGTCATATAATACTTTTATTATGCTGACTGATGTGCCTTCTATTCCTATTTTGGTGAGGGCTTTTATTGTGAATGGGTGTTTACTCTTGTTAAATGCTTTTTTCTGCAGCTATTGAGATGATTGTGGTTTTTTATTTTTCACTTTGTTAATGCAGTGTATCACATTGATGGATTTGCATATGTCGAACCATCCTTGCATCTGTGGAATAAGTCCCACTTGCTCATGGTGTCCAACTTTTTGATGTGTTGTTGAATTCTATTTCTTAAGAATACGTTGAGGATTTTTACATTTATATTCATCCGTGATATTGATAAATTGTTTTCTCTTATGGTGCAATTGTGTACTTTTGGAATTAGGGTTATAGTAGCCTCAGAGAATATTTAGAATTTTTCACTCCTCTTCAAATTTGTGAAAGCATTTAAGGAGGATTGAGATTAGCTATTTTTGAATGTTTGGTAGAACTCTCCAGTGAAGCCGTCAGTCCTGGACTCTTGGGGGAAAGTTTCATTACTGCTTCAATTTTTGCTCTTGTGATTGATCTGTTTAAGTAGTGTATGTCTTTCCACTTGAGTTTTATGAGGTTGTAGGATTCTAGAAACATTTTAACTCATGATTGACAATTATATTTTGATTGTAAGTAGTAGTCTGCCATGATCTTTGTATTTCTGTAATGTCAGTTGTGATCTCACCTCTTTTACTTCAGATATTTGTTATCAAGGCCTTCTTTTTCTCTGTGAGTCTTGATACAGATGTATAAATTTTGTTTATTTTTTCAAAGAACCAGCTTTTAGATTTATCTTTTGGAAGTTTTGTTGTTGTTGTTGTTTCTTTGTTTTCAGTCTCATTTATTTCTGCACTAACTTTTACTATTTCCTTTCTTCTGCTGATTTTTTGTTTTGATTGTTCTTCCCTTCCTAGTTCTCTCAGGTATGTGGTTATATATTTAATTTTCACTGTTTTAGTTTTTGATTTTAGCTTATATAATTATAAACTTTCCTCTTAGAACTGCTTTTGCCACATCCCATATGTTCTGGTAGCTCACGCGCAAATTTTAACTTGCTTCCAGTAAGACTTAATTTTGTCTTTAATTTCATTGATGATCTAGGCGTTGTTAAGAGCATCTTGTTTAATCTCCACAGATAATGTCATTATTTTTGTTTTGTTCTTTTGGTTCATCTCTAGTTTTGCCCCCTTGTAGTGAGAGAAAATGCTTTCTATAATGTGAATCTTACGAAATTTATTTTTGTTCCAAGATGTGGTATATCACTAAGAATATTCTACACACATCTGAGTATATATATATATATATATATATATATATATATATATATATATATATATATATATTTACACACACACATGTCTTTGGGGGGTGTAGAACAGCCTGTGTGTGTGTGTGTGTATGTGTATATATATATATATATATATATCTGTTAGATCCATTTTAACTATTTTTTTCAATTAGGGCCCTTTTTTCTCTCTTGGTTTTCTGCCTGGATGATTTATGACTGCAAGTGGAGTGTTAAAATCTTGTGCTATTATTGTATTACTATCACTGCCTGCTTTTTGCTCTGTCAGTATTTGTTTTATAAATTTAGATCATCCTGTATTGGCTGCATATATGTTGATGATAGTTTTCTTCTTGATGGATTATCCTCATTGACCATAATGTAGTGTCATCCTTGCCTCATGATACCAATTTTAGTAGGAAGATTGTCTTGTCTGATATTAGCAAGTAGCCCCTGATTTCCTTTCATCATTGTTGCTTTGATATATATCTTCATATCCCTTGACTTTCAACTTATGTTTATCATTGGATTTGATATGTGTTTCTCATAGTCATAATATTGATGATTCTTGTTTTTAATCCATCCTGCTACTCTATGTCTTTGAATTGGTGAGTTCAGTCCATTCAGATGTAGGGTGATAACTGAAATGCATGGCTTTATTGCTGTTATTTGAGCCTTTGTTTTCTGTTAATTTTCTCTGCTTGTTATTTCACTTCCTGTTTGTTTAGGTCTGCTTTTTCCTTTGGATGATATTCACTGTTTTTTCTGTCAGTTTTATCTGCTTCCCAGTTACGTGTTTCTTTTGATTGGGTTTTGTGGCTGTCCCATGGGTTAACTCTCACTGCTCTGTTCTATGATTTTCTTTTAAGAGCTGATTCCATGTCATAGTTACATATTTGCAGAGCATACCAGTTTTACTTTCCCCCTTTAGTTTCTTTTGTTCACTCCTATTGGGCTCATCGTTGATCGTGCTTTTGTTTTCCTGTTTATTACCAGTCTCCAACTTTGGTGAAACTGTGTTTTTGTCATCCATGTTGCAGGACTCCTTTTAGGATTTCTTGAATGGCAGGCTTGGTGGTGCAAAAATCCAATAACCCTTTGTCATTGAAGACTTGTTTCTACATCATATTTAAATAATAATTTTGCAGGGTAGAATATTCTTGGCTGATAGTTTTCCTCTTTTAGTATTTTGAAGACATCATTCTACTCTCTCCTGGTCTGTAGGGTTTCTGTTAAGAAGTCTAATGATATCCTGATGGGTGTTACTTTGTAGGTTATGTTTTTCTTTTCTCTAACAGCTTTCAAATACTTTTTGTCATTGGCTTTTGCTAAGTTTACTATGACGTGTCTCACTGCAGGTTCATTTATATTTATAAATTTTGGTGTTCCTTACTTCTTGAACTTTTGTGGCTACTTTTTTTGACAAATGTGGAAAATTTTCCCTGCAAGGAGAGAAGAGGGGGAAAAAAAACTATTTCTCTCCTTCCAGGATACTTGTGATCCTTATGTTTGTTTTAATAGTGTCTGATATTTCTCTTAACGCTTCTTCATTTTTCCTCAATCCTCTTTCTCTCTCCTCTTCTGTGAAGGTCACCTCTGTTATCTTGTCTTCAATTTCTGATATTTGTTCCTCTGTATGATTGTCTGTTTATGGAGTTTTCCATAAACTCCATGTTTACCTTTCATTCCTTGACTGCATCTTAAATTTCTATGATTTCTGCTAGGACTTTATGTCTTCAGTCTCTTTGGTGATGTGTTCTCTATGATCTGTAACTTCTTTTCTGAGGTGTTCCAGGTGCTTTTGGGTAGTTGTAATTCTTGCATCTCATTCAGCTTTTTTTTTATAACATTTTTGGGAATTATTTATTTGTTAGGTTGTCCCTCTCCATATCCATGGAGTACTCCTCTGGTGAACCCTTGCCTCTTCTTTTGAAACCATTCATGTTCTGTTTGGTGACTTTGGATTTGGGCTAACTTTCTTTCTGCCTGAATTCAGTACTGTGACTCTCCTTTCTTTTACTTCAGGTTTCTTCTTACTTTGGGCTTGAATGGGAAAGCATATTTTCTGTCTTTAAGATGAGGAAACGCCATGCATGCACTTGTGGTTTCTGGGAAGGTTGTGTTTTGCCCAAGCTGAGGCATGTGGAGAGATTACTTTCTCAATGGGTAGGGAGAGAAGTGCACAGACCCCTGTAATCTCCTGTCTGAGGTATCCAGACTAGCTGTAGAGTGCATGCACAGAAGCTAAGGAAACAGACTTTCAGACGGCATAGTCTCTGGACTCTGCCTGCAGTCTCCTGCCATCTGTGGTTACTTTTCTGCCAATCTGTGTGAGAAGCATGCTTGGTCACCAATTCTTAGGCCAGGTGTGCAGGTATGGGTCTGAATGGTCTCCACAGTTTCAAATTTCCCTTTTTCTCTGTTGACTTACACCCTTAAAATATTCACTATCTTTAATTGATTAAGCATCTCCTTTCTCCTGAAAATATTAAAACCAAGATTTCATGCAAAGATTGATTTCTTTTACCAATTCAGGAAAAATTTTGACAAAAACTCAGGAAGTTATTTTAGAATATTAATTCTTATAAACATTAAAGTTTGAATGACCATTTAATGTAAAAATGTATTTAGTAAATCAATGATTTAATTCAACAACAGCATGTAAATAGACACCAAATTATATTAGATCTGTTTTTGTAGAATTATCTCTAATTCTGTACATAACTGTAAAGATGCCTGTATTGCTATTAACATGCTCAATACAGCAATAATATTTATTATGAAAAAGTAGATTTCAAGCAATTTCAGAAATGAAATTTGGTTGCTGTTGAAATCTAATATGGCTGAATTACAGTGCAGTTCAACTTAGAGAAATGATATTATCATAATGATGAGTTTAACAATACAAATTTAAATTTAAATTTTCTCTGCATGTTTGTAATTATAAGCCTCTTTATGTAAACAACAAAGCAGAGAGAAGTAATTTGAAGTTGGAAATAATCTAAGGCAATAGTTCTCAAAACATAATCAAAATTTCTTATTTTGTTCCAGTATTAGCCAGGCTCAATTTGTAACTCAAAATGTGTATTAGTAGCAAAATAAGTAGGCTTAATTTATTTCATGTGTGTAGAAATTAAGTAAAATAAGGTCCTTAATTATTCTTATGCTGAATCATGAATTTAAAATTTTAATCTCTAAGGTAGAAAGGAAGTTTATTTTGCATTTACTTATATGAAGTCTAAGAATATAATGTGGATTTTTGTAAACTTGAACAGTGATATTGGAAGTATTATAAGTAACAGAACATTGACTACATAGAAAAGAAGAAAAAACTTTAGAAAGTTCTAAAAATTCAATTGTTTATTTGATATTAGAAATCAAAATATGTTTTACCATATTTCATTTGTTAAACAGCAGAACAACAGTAAGACTAAAAATATATTTTCTTTCACATTTATGAATACAAATTGCAAATTACAGCATACTAAAAGAGAAATAATATTTGTTATTTTGTCTTTGCCAATATAAATATATAGGGGTATATGTGTGTGTATTTGTGTATCTGTCTGCAATATTCATATAGCCAAAAACTTCTTAGTATCATAAAAAATCTGACCTATCAATTAAACATTTGTGGATATCAGAGAAAGAAATATGATTTAAAAACATTGACTTTGACCTATAATTCAGAAAATGAAAACACTAAATGAAATTCAGATATATTAGGCTAACTTTGTGTGCATTCATGTCAAATATTCCCAAAATTAAATTTTGACTGTTATATAGTTTCCTTTCTATAGGTCAGATGAAGAAGCTAATGAGGTGAAATAGTACCACAGAGAAAAATAAGCTCTAGAAATATCCTAAATTAGCTATCAAAATCAGATTTTTCCATAATAAAGTAACACATAACTCTATGTTAAGATAAACATTTTAGAAACAGAAAGGGATTCTAATCATAATTTTAAACTTATCACCATTATCTATTATAGATATAGATATCTTTATATGTATAATTACATCTATTATCTCTATTATTATTGCAATTTTTAATTGAAAGGAATTATCTCTTTAGTGTTCCTAGTATATGTCTAGTAGTTTAGCATACAGTAGACATTCAAGAAAAGAAACTTCTTTATTAGATATGCACATTATTGTTCTGTAGTTCAAAATCACTGAACTCTTTATAATACAGGATCATTTTACCACTATATAAAATCCCCAAACTTATTTTGCTTTTCCAGCATTTTCTTTATCTCATTTTATATTGTCTTTCATCTAAAAGTATCTTATTAAAGAAGAATCAATAGTAGAGGGAGGATGAGTCATATTATCAAAATAATTTACTTCTATTGGATATTTTGATCTAGTGGATATTACAGTGTTATTAATCATTACAGGATTTCATAAAGCTTGATAGACAGATAACCACAGCTTAGAAATCATAAAGTTTGTCATTACATTTTGAAATTTACATTATTAAATCAGAGCGATGAACACTATCACCTCACAATGACTTTATATAGATTTTTTTTAAGTCTATTTTTTGAAACAAACAATTTAGGGAGCACTGAAACTATTTTAATGTCTCAGTTTAGTCAGTCTTTCTCTTTGTGTGCTCTCAGATGGAAATGTTTCTGTATTCACATACAATGTGACTACAAATATTTACAAGTATTTAAATCATAAATGAAGCTATTTTTACTACTAACAAAAATGTTATGATGTAGTATAGACTTACTAATATAACTCTCAAGAATTAGAGACACGAATTACATGTGATAGTAAAGAGGTGATTGAATGGGAGAATAAAAAATTAGAATGCTTATTATTTTCAGTGTACGGGAGAACTTACAACCCAAAGTGTCTTTTCTCACCCTGAACAGTAAGTTGATTATGTCTACCCACATTGTCAGTTTCTCCAGAGAATTATGCCAGAGTATTTCAGTGTGAACATAAGGAACAGTTTGGGGAGAAGAATGTGAAGGAGATGAAATTATAGGATAAGTAAAAGTCAGCATGGGTGAAATGACTGCCCTCTTCTCCCACTCAGCTCCCAGAACTGATAGTTTTTATTTTATTTTTTTACCTACCAAGCAGAAAATTGAATAAATCCTCTATGGATAAATAAGACATTTGCAAGAGCAAAGAATGTCAAATATGGATTTTTTTGCACTTCTGCTAAGTAACTAATTCATCAAAGGTAGCCCTAAAATAGTTTTCAATCAGATTTTGTATAGTCTGAAGAAGCAAAATTAATTTCCTATATTTTAAAAAAGCTTCTCATGTAAAGAGAAAAAAGGAAAACAAATATGCAAATACATAAAGAGCACTTAGAAGAAACCAGACTGTGTAGGTGAATGAATTTTTTTTAATGCTGTAATTAATATCCCTATTTGAAGTTCCAATATAATATAAATGTCTTAGAAGGGCAATTTCAGATTTATAATATCAAGATAGATGCCACATTCATTCTTTTCCAGAAAGTTATTATAGAATATGTTTCAGAAACAAAGGTAGGAATTGAGAAAAGAGAAATAGAGGATCAGCAAATCAGATAACTATGCAAACAGGAAGAAATACATAGTGTATCAGTGAAGTCCCAGGGTGATGATTGTGCAATAAGATCTAATAAGGTGATATTTGCTCACAAGGTAATGTTCAATCATACCCTAAGAAATATTACATATATTTTTGAAAGTTGGAGAATGAAAAATACATAGGTATGAAGAAAACTAAGTGAGCAAAAAAGGCAAGCCATAAAGTCAAAGCAGAGGACAGTTTCTAACCATCCATCTATAATAACTTATACTCATGCCCAAATCATAGTTACATTCCTTATTCTGCTTTTATTTTGAATTTTGGGGATTGAGAAATGCCCAAAATAATGCTACATTTTACTGTAATTTATAACTGAGTTGATTCAAAATTTTAAAATGAGAGGTTTTGTTTCCATACTGAAAACAGTGTTTCTTAACACTGCTATGCATATTTAGATTTATCAAATCAAAGATAGGTTGTTAAGAACAGCTTATGAACTCTAAATGTTCCTGTAAAATTTCTTGCTTAGAAATTTGTAGAGCAAAATGTGAGGTGCTTTAAGACAGTGATTTTCAAAATGCAAAAAAGACAAAGGAGGGGCATTCCAGTCACTTGCAAAATTCATTAGCCATTTAAATCATTCCACTACATGAAGAGGAAAAAAGAGAACAATATTAATGTTGATATTTGCTTGTTTCATGTGCATTTTTATATTTTTGTTGCTAAGGGTAAATACTTCTCATTCAAACCAGAGGTATGAGGAAGAAGAATACTTCCATAATACACATTGATCTTAATACTCAGTCAATTTAGGATGTGAATATGCTAATTAGGCAAATATCAGCATTTTACTAAGAAAATATCTTACAACCTCATGAGACTTCTTCCTCAGTCCAACATTTGCTTTAGATTTTTTTCAAATTCTTTTGGGATCTCTAATAGGAAGTCAGGTGCTTGGTCACAAAAGACTTCTACATTTGTCACATTATAATTTAGAATAATTCTAATCATCAAAAATAATCTAGTTATGTTGCCTAATATGTGGTATTAGAGGTTTTGCAATGATTATAAATGTAATCATAGATACTTAAATCACAAAATATATGATACATTTTACCTAATTTTGAATAAAATCTCCCTTCTGCTATAGATTTTCTAGAGAAAATAATTAAAGCCCCAAGGAATCAAAGCAAAAATCATCATCATTCAAATCCTGTCTGTTAAAGGTAAATAAAAACCTAGAATTTATCCTCCTCATATCTCATTCTATTTGTTCAGTCTGTTATAGGAATATCTTGATGACTAAAAGGGTTCAAGTCAGTAAAATAAATACATTGATTTCAAGTTCGCTCTAATTTTTTCATCCCATGAGCTTTCTTGTTAGCATACACCAAGCAATGTATGAATTCATATATATTGAGGGAGTATTTCTCCCATTTTGCTAAATATCATCATATTCTACTTGTATTTCTCTTTCACTTCAAGCATATACGTATGCTTCTTGCTGTTCAGTCCCAAAATTGATCACTTTACTTAGTGTATTAGCTAACAAGGTCTAACATAACAAAGTATCACAAATGGGGTATTTAAAAATAACCAAAATTAATTATCTTACAGTTCTGGAGGATTGCAGTCTGAAAATGATATGGGATAAGATAGAGTCATGCTTCCTCTGAAAGTTCTAAGCGAATAATCTGCTCCCCTAACTTCTGGTAACCTTAGGCATTCTTGGCTAAAAGATGAATCTCTCTGATCATCCTTCTCTCTTTGGTATCCTTCTGTGTGTCTTAACATTACCTTCACTCTGTGTTCATTTGTCCTTATGCTTAACTTAAATTTCCCATATTATAAGAACATTAGCCACATTTGAAGACCCAGTCTAATGAATTCAATTAATTTTATTAACTCTGTAAAGGCCATCTTTCTAAATAAGGTCACATTCTGAATTACTAAGGTGATAATTTCAACATATATTTTTTGAAGAGACAAAACTTAACCCACAACACTAACAAATCACACGTAGACGGAAATAATACAGGTCACACTTGGACTCTAGAAAACAATAAAATATGCATGCCATGTGGTAGATGAGTTCTGAAAGCAGAAAAGATTAAGAAGTAGGGACCTACTCCACTTCACTGGGGCATTGTGCTAAATAGGGAAAATTCCAAAAATTTTTACTTATAAGGAGAAATTTATATAAAAACCAACAGAAGAGGGTAGAAACATTACTCATTGATGTTAGTTTTGCTACTTAAAAACCGACCTACCTCAATTTTTTTGTGCCTTTATAATATACAAAATATCTACATGTTGATTATCTGTCTTGTTTGCTGCTACACTTCCAGAGTGCAGCACGCAATATATTTTCAGTAAATATCTATTAGCTACTGATGAAATTTAATATACGAATGATGGGGTATTAACTTTCTCCTGAGGACTTAACACATAATTAAATTATAATTTTGTCACTATAGAAAGATATTATTACAATAGTAAGCTGTTAACCAAAACAACATGGCATATAATTTGATATTTATTATTCAGAGGGAAACATAAACTATTCAAATAACTGTGGTTTTCTCTCAATTACAGTCTAAAATAAGGGTATCTGGAAATTTTGGTCAAGATGGTGATATGGTAAGAGCGAGACTCAAACCTCTCCACAGAGCAACTAGGAGTTCATCTATTTTCCAGAAACAAAAACTGAGGAAAAGCAGGCACAGAAACTACAGAAACACAGCAGCAACTGCGACAATAAAGGGTAGGCAAAAAGTCTGCATTCGTAGCTACAATGCAGAGTCAGTCTCAGGATTCTGGGTATGGCAGAGGGGGTGGAACTGTGGGTCAGCACTTCCAGGAATTGCAAAAGTAGAAGAGAGCTTTCCCAATAGGACCAGACCAAGGAGCTGGGGGAGAGGGTCTAGGTACAGGGTATGAGGGCCAGTGCCCCAGTGTTTGAATAAGAGACCAGGTGAGACAATTATACTGGGCACCACCATAACTGGATAGTAGCTAGGAGAAACTCCCACTCTCACCATATTGCCCTGGAGTTGAGGGACCCATCTACCAGAAATTCCACTTAGGCTTAAAGGAAAAAGAATATTCCATAGGAAATGAGTTAACACTACCCACTACCTCCATCTTATGAGTGAAGTTAAAACTACAGACTGATTGCTGATTGTGGGCCAACAGCAAGGCGGTCATTGAGGCTGGGAGGTGGAATGCTGGAGAAAAGCTCTGTATACCCCACATAAATGCCTGAACTTTCAGGCAGCAACAGAGGGCTCACATAAGAACTTCAACAAATTCAACCAGTGATTATTCAAGAATTCACAGTGTCCAAACTGAGAACCAGGCTTACTCAGTGCAAGTCAATAACCTACATAAGCCTTATTGCAGGTATAAACCTAATCCACAGAATGCCAAACAGAGCAAAGACACAGAAATAAACGTGAAATGATGGAATCAATAACCCAGGGGAAAATCTGAACACAATAGACATATACAAACTACCTGAGGATGAATTTAGTGCAACAGTAATAAACATACTCACGGAAATCAAGAAAACAATTGAGAAATAAAAAAAAGAACAACACAAAAGAGAGAGAAGAAATGAAGCAGATCAAAATAGATGTCAAAGAAATAAAAAAAAAAAACACACAATAGCTGGCTTAAAGAATTCAACAGAGTTACACAAGGATAGGATGGATGAAGCCTGTAATAGAATAAATGGACTAGAAGACAGAACAGACAAATACACTCAAACAAAGCAGCAAAGAGAGAAAAGAATCCAAAAAAAAAATGAAGTCAGCATTCGAGTTCTATGAGATAACATCAAAAGAAATAACATTCTCATAATTGGTGTCCAAGAATGAGAATAGTAAGAAAAGAGGGCATAAACTGTATTGGAAGAAATATTAGCTGAAAATTTCCCCAATATGAAGAATGAAGCATGACTCTAGACCCAGGAAGTTCAAAAAGTACCTAATAAAATTATTGAAACCCAAGCAGACCTACACCTGGACACATTGTCATCAAAATATCAATAATACAAGATAAAAAAGAATCTTAAAAGCATCCAGAGAAAAATGAGTCATATACAATTAATCCCCATCATATTATCAGTAGATTTATCAGCTGAAACTCTATAGGCCAGGAAGAAATGGCATGATATAGTCAAAAGACTGAAAGAAAGTGATTTTCAAACTAGGATATTATATCCTATGAGATTATCACTTGAAACTGAAGGAATGATAAAAAAGCTCTTCCAATAACAAAAGTTAAAGGAATTTATCTCCACAAAGAAAGTTCTACATAAAAATATTAAAAGATGCCACATAAAGTACAAAGAAACCCCACTTAAAAACAGTTTTATTAAATCTATGTTCATAAGAGATGTTAGTCTATGATTTTCTTTCTTGATGGCATCTAGTCAACTTTTGGTTTTAGTGTGGTATTGGTCTCATGGAGAGTGTTTGGGATTGTTTCCTGTTTTTCAATATTTTGGAAGACTGAGAAGAATACATGTTGGTTCCTCTGTGAGGGTTTGGTTAAACTCATTGGAGAGACCATCTAGTTCTAGTCTTTTATTTTTAGGGAGACTTTTAATTGTCTCTTTGATTTCTTTGCTTGTGGTTATTCTGTGGGGCTTATTCAAGAACTTAGCATATATTATATTTTTTAAGATATGCCTATGGTGTGTATTTTATTGTCCCCATTTTGTAGATGAAAGAATTGAAGCTAAGAAAGCTGCCTAAGGTTGTATAGTAAACAAGTGTCAGAGTCAAGGTTCAAATTTGTCTCCTATGTTCATATCCTTCATGCTTAACATTTTAACCTGTTCAGTCTTATTATTGATATTATTTTGTTTGGAAAGATAACAAAATCCACAATTATTTTAATTTTACTTTGATCATGCTGAGTTTTTCTTTTCAGTTACGTTATTCTTGATAACTCCAATTTCATTTTTCTACATAAAGGAGTTGTGACTCAAGTATACATTACCAGTTTTTAATGTATTCTAATATATACATTTTAAAGGTTTTTTTGGAAATAGTCAATATATAATACTCTCCTCAATTTCTTTTGAAATAGATATTTAATATGATAAATTATATTCTTTGCTTTGACTGAAAAACATCAAAAAGGTGCCATTATATATATATATATACACCTGTATGTGTAAATATACACATATATGTATATGTATATGTGTGTCTATATATAATTATATATACATACATATATCCTTTCTTTGAAAAATTACTAAGGAATGCATTCTAATAAAATCTCAGTTGAAGTACAATATTCTAAGTATAGGTATGTCTTGGTGGAGCAGAAGTTAGGTCAATTGTCTCCAAAGGAGCCTGGTTTCATACTCCTGGGTTCAAGTCTTGGGCCTGGGGGAAACAGCCCAAGTGACCAACTAAATAAAAATAAGAATGTTTTTTACCTCCCCTCTCCTCCTGCCAGCCTGCCTGCCTCCCTGCTTACCCTCACTCCTGCCTATAATGTTCCTTAAAAAATACATAATGTAAGTACAGGGAAAAACAGAATTTAAAAGTAAAAGAAAAAGAGTTACTCAGATACTCTTTGAATTTGCAAAGTACTCATAAGTGTCAAATGCAAGGATAAATTTGTTTCCACATTTTTTTAGCAGAACCATGTCAAAGAGTCAGTAACTTTTTGCTATTATAGCTGTTTTAAAATTAGAATGTCTGTCTCTGTTATGCACTAGTTTCATAAAGTTCAAGAACCATTTAATCTAAATAATTACGTACTTAGGAAGACAGTGATGACAAGAGTAATAGACATATAACAGAATTGCTTAATTAAATAATTCATATAAAATATTTCATTAATCCCAAAAAATAGCAATCAATATTTATTTTATCAGAGAGATCACTGTGAATATTGCTGAAGATCAAATATTTTTTAAATAAATTATAATATTTATCAGTTAATAATACTGGAAAGTAGACTGTTACACATTAATAGAAAAATAAAATATTTTCATTCAAAGGAGTAAAATATCATTTTAGTAAAGCAAAAGACTGGGGTCTGAAAATCCACTATTCAAATAATGCATACACTTAAAAAACTCCAAACATTAAACATTATCAATGACCTCCCTACTATTTCAAGAAAGAATTCATGAAAGAGAACTAAGGTTATTTACCTGATTCTATCACACAAATTCTAAGACACTAGGTATTTTTAGAATTGTATGTTTTTATTTAAATTATAAAAAATCTCCAGGGTGTTATTAGATTATTCATGTTTATTTGCTTCATAAAAAATCAGACTGTCTCCTGACTTGGTTCTGTATTGGTATAATGTTTCACCAGAATATTTTTCTGTTCTACCAAAGGCCTTCATTCTCACACTTATAAACACAAGAAATATGTACGCTTTATGTATAGGCAATAAAAATGGGGAGAAACAAGAGCAAAATGCAAAAAAGTAAAAAGTCTTATTTTTAACAAAACTTTGTTTACTTGTAAGAAACTTATTCTCTGTATTTTAAAACATTACTTTAAAAGAACAGAGTAACATGCATACCTGGTGGCAAAGATTTGGGGACACTGGTTTAAAAGCTGTCAAGGAAAGTGATGTTATGAATGGAGGTTAGGTCAATCATCAAAGAAAGTCAGCATTGTGTTAAAAATTAGTGCTTAAACATAGAATTCATGCTTTCAAAGTAGCTACATATCTATGAGTATACATACCTATGCTACATAAAAATAAATCAGAAGAATACCTTAAGACTTAGAGTGATATTATATATACCAAAGATAGCAAAGTAACTTTGAATTATCAAAGAAAAAAATTACTTTCAAATGATTTTCAAAAAAAAGTAGCTTATTTTTAAAAAGCCAACAATTATTTAACACCTGAATCATCAATACATTTTCAATAGGAACAAAATTAACCTGCATATAGTGAGAAAAATACCTTCAAAGCATTGAGAAAAATGTTTGTTATAAATTGTATACACTAATAAAACATTTTAAGAACTAAAAAAATTAGTTTTTCAGCAAAATAGTTTGTAACAAATAACCTGTCTCTAAGAAATTCCAAAAGGTGAAGCATTAGCTATCAAATATGAAAGTTTATGACATGAGGAAATATTTATGAGAAAAAAATAGTGAGGAGAAAATAAAATAAGAAATTGATTACTTATTCAAAAGTAAAATAATAATGTGAGGGAAGGTAGTATAAACATAAATAATGCAAAAGAGTAATAAAATTTAATAAGCTATATTAGTTGTATGACAAATGAAAATGTATATTTCCTTGTCAAAAAAAATGACACAGGATGAACTATGAAAGCCAGCATTAAATTGCTTGCAAGGTGAAGAATGAGGTATAAGTAAGACTAACAAGTGTAAGTAAAATTATTGGAAAAATATAAAGTAAATTATAATAGAAAAATGTTGGATTAGTTATATTAATTAAAAAGTGATTATTATGTTATATAAACTAGAGACTAAGAAGGTAATTCTCTAATTGTAATGGCTCACTTCATCACAAGATGTTAATTCCTATAATACCCTATTTCAGTAAACACTTATATACCCATGTGCCATTGTAGCAGAAGGAAGCTACACCCCCAGTTTCTAGCTGTCGTGGACCAATGGTGACTACCAAGCCATCAGGCGCCTGGGAGTGTAGGCTGGCAGGAAGCTACTGACTAGATAAAATGGAAACCTATAGACATTTTTGCAATTATGTGAATCCTGTGTTGCCCATGTGAGGAATTCATAAATGACTGAGTTCTATTTGTAATTCTTATTCTAATTTACACCTCCCCCTCTCCCTCATCCAATAAAAGTGTACACCAAAAGTGTTCCGGGGCTCAGATTCTATATCTAGCCCGCGCGTAATAAAACTGTCTTCACTATTTCTAAAAGAGCACCCATTTGGCTTTGTCGGTAAAAGAGAGAGCTGTAACTTTTGGTTCCCTGATTGGGAACTTCAAATGCATTGGCTTTGGGGGGCCAACGGCTTTGGGAACCATCTCAGGGCTGATGGGACACAAGACTGGATGGGAGGCGCACTCTGCCACAGTTTTGGCAGCCCCATGGATGGGACACCTCGCGCCAGCCCTGAGCAGTGTACCCTGCCAGGCTCTCAAGGAGGAAGTGAATCCAAACGGCTGCTGCATCAGGTAACATCCTGGGATCTAAGACCCAGCTCAGGCCTGCCTCATTGGGCAGAAGGAAAGTCTGATCAACTTTCACAAGATTACTGGCTGATTACTAGGCTCTCTCAGTTAGGGAAGTCCAGGGGAAGGAATGTGATAACTTCTGTGTGACTGGAGTGCGAATGATTTGGGAGCCACGGGATTTGTGTGGGCCAATCCCTGCGGTTCCGTTGCTGTCATAAGGCATAATGGTGACTCGCGCGGTTAACCACGCGATCAGTGTGGGGCTTATATGAGGCATAATAGCTAAGACAGCTTTGTTTCCAAAAGAAAAATGGACAGGCTGGCATCTGCATGAGCCACTTTGAATAAGAAAGCGACTATACCCCTCTTTTGTCTGTTTCGTGCCACAATATAAGGGAGGGTTTGGGAAGCCAAGGTAAATCTTCTGCAGTTAAGACTGTGTGTAAAAAAAAAAAAAAAAAGAGGTCTTGGGTTATAGCTGAATTAAAGTCGGGAGCCCAGCCCCAATGTCTGTGCCAATATCCTAACCCCTGAGAAGCTAGGCTAAGGTTACGTGTTTGACTGAGGAGCCTTGGTTGGCCTCAGATGAATAATCCCCCATCGCCACCACTAGCGGGCCGTCCCTGTGCAGGAGCACACGCGTCTGGCAGCGCATCCCACCCCACTTTGGAACTAGGGTCCAGTGCGGACAGCCACTCTTCCCCAGAGACAGAATGTGCCTAGAAAGGGGGCTGCCCCCTCGCCTGCCCCTCATGCAACGCATGCTCATGGAAACTTGGCGCCAAATCATTCCCAGACAACCTGCCTCTGGGGCCGGAGGATTCAGGGCCCCTCATTGTGACCTATTGAAAGTCAGCCTCTGCTTGCATTCCAATGGACTGACAGATATAGGCTGGCACATGCAAATGACCTGGCTGAAACTACTAGAGACAGGTTGGCTTCCAGTAGAGGTCGCAATTCTGCATAAAAAGGGAATGATGGCAGCTTCCAGATGGACATGCACTTGGAATCCAGCTTGTCACAGACTATCACCAGCTAAGTCACCTTGGGAAGACATCTCTGGAAATGCTTCTCCAAAAGCAGTTTTACATTAGTAAGCTCTCTGCCCTCTGTAGGACAATCACAGAATGGTGCATCACATGTGCTAAAAGTAACACCAGCGCTATCCCTTATCCATCCCCGGGGGTGCAGCGGATGGGTAGTGCTCCCTTCAAGGACATTGAGGTAGACTTCACTGAGCTGCCCCGGGCTCAAGGATACCAGTACCTCCTCGTCTTGATCTGCACCTATTCAAACTGGACAGAAGCAGTCACTACAAAAACCAAAAAAAAGTAGGGAAGTGAAAAAGGTCCTTCTCAGAGAAATAACTTCCAGTTTCAGTTATAGCCACATGGGTGCACTACTCACAAGTGAAAATAGATCATCACAGCAGCGAATCACCCAGCCAGGAGGGAGGCCTTGCTGACAAGAGCTCCGCCTAGACGTCCCAGCAATTGTCTCTCACCCATCTCAAGCTGACCCGTGACCTGCTGGAGACTTAGAGAAGCCCATGACTCACCAGGAGACTCTGTGCTTATCTCTGTTCATTGCTCTGTTCATACTCTGGGCTTTACTTCCTCCAGTTGCCCTTATCAGTCAGTCCTGAGGACCTCTTCAGTGGGTTTGCTGCCTGTAAACAAATATAGATAATTGGAAGGGCCAGTCTTTCTCGAATTCCACTCTGGAATATTGCTCCGGTTTTATTGCATCCCTTAAACCATGAACTTAGTATACACTCTGTTCACGGTGCTAATTCACCAATTATGGACCACCCCAATAGCAGATCAACATGCACCTAACCACATCTTGCAACTAGCCCAGGCTATAACAACTACTTTCAATTTATCCAGCTGCTGGGTATATGGTGTGCCCACTTCGCCTTGAGGTGATTCTGAGTAACCTCTCTGAGGTCCATCATAGGACAGGTTGATGGAACCCAGAGACAAACTATGATTGGCCATTGGTGGAAACTCCCCCTGAAATATTTTGTCTAAAACAGACCACTACAAAGTCAGGAATCTTTCTTGGCCATAGTCATTGAAATTGGACTTACGTCAGGAAGGCAGTTCTCCTCAAATGTACACCTGCAAAAGGGAAATGGGACAAATCCGGCATCTTGTCTAACAGTATTCAGACCCTATGCCAGATGACAGATCCTAAAGATAAGGAAACTTTTTGTAGTGAGATCGCCAGGAGGAAACCTTCTTATAACACCAATACTCAAATGTTTTTCATTGAAACAGTATTACCCTGTAAATGGTGCAGTGAGACAGGCCTCAGCTCTTGTGTATCTTACCAATGGGCTTGGAGCAACTCCAATGGTGAGGATAGTCCTGGATTCACTAAGTATTGGAGTCTAATTTGCCAGTATAAGAACGGTACTTGGCATCTTAACTCTAACCTGTGAAACTGTTCATATGGCACCTATAGGGGTTTGCCAACCCTGGGATCATCCTTGGGAAGTTCAGACGACTACTGTTATCCAAGTTTGCGACACCATAACTGGGAATAGATCTTTGAAACCATTGTTTGTGCACTGAGAGGTCATTATTGGATCCGTGGCGAAATGGCATATACCTGCCTACCCCAAGGTTGGACAGGCATTTGTTACATTGGCATAATTAGGTCTCAGTTCTTCCTCCTAGGAGACTCTATAGGGGAAATGTTGGGAATTAGCGTCTATGATGCATTACACAGATCAAAGCAAAGTATAGACATTGGTCTTACTTTGACTGGTGATGCCAATGGATGTGGCAATGAATGGCCCCCAGAAAGAATAATTCAAGTCTATGATCCTGGCACTTGGGCATAAAATGGCAGTTGGAGGTACTGAACTTCCATCTATCTCTTAAATCAATTGATAAGATTACAAGCTGTAGGAGAGATAATTACCAATCAAAGTGCTACTGCACTGGATTTATTGGCAGATCAGGCTACCCAGATGAGAGTTGTCATCCTCCAAAACCAACTAGCCTTAGATTACTTATTAGCAGAAGAGGGAGGAATTTGTGCTAAGTTCAACTTAACAAACTGCTGCTTGCAAATAGATGATAATAGAAGGTTAAGAGGTTTTGCAGAAAAATAGCCCATGTCCCGGTCCAGAAATGGGAATCCCTCTTTGATTTTAAATGGCTCTCTTGGCTCTCCTGGGCTGGAGGATTCAAAATTTTGTTAGGAATTATGGGACTTATTTTGGGAATTTGCCTATTGCTTCCTTGTCTTCTGCCTGTCATAATAAGCTTGATTTGGTCCACCATAAACACAGTCGTTCAATAGGTCACAACGAAGCATGACTTGCTGGCTCAGCAGTATAACTCCGTACCCCCCAAAGATGTACAAGAATGCTAATTATATTCTGTTCTATATTCAGATGGTCCAAGATGCCGCAACGCCACTACAGCCCCATTCAGCAGGAAGTAGCAAGACGGAATCTGTGCCCTAAAATTCCCATCTATGGATGCTGAAAGCTAATTATCATCAATTTGAAGTAAAAAATGGGGGAATGTAGAAGAAGGAAGCCACACCCCCCAGTTTCTAGTCACCGTGGACCAGTGGTGGCCACCAAGCCATCAGGCACCTGGCAGTCTAGATGGGTTGGAAGCTACTGACTAGACAAAAGAACTTTTTCTTTTCACCTGAAAATGGAGCCCTATATGCATTTTTGCAATTATGTGAATCCTGTGTTGTCCATTTGAGGAATTCACAAATGACTGAGTTCCGTTTGTAACTCTTATTCTAATTTACACCTCCCCCTCTCCCTCATCCAATAAAGTGTACCCCAAAGGTGTTTCAGGACTCAGATTCTATATCTGGCCCATGTATAATAAAGCTGTCTTCACTACTTCTAAAAGAGTACCCTTTTGGCTTTGTCGGTAGAGAGAAAGCTGTAACACCATAACTATGAGGAAGAATAGTAAAATCCACATAATTTTGGAAGATTTTAAAATGTGTCATCCTTAAATTTCAAACCATAGAATATTTGAACAAGCCAATGAATAACTTTATATATTAGCATACTAGAAAACACTACTTCTAATCTATTTTTATGGGTAAGATTTTCAGATATAGATATAGTGGAGGTGGTTCATCTCTGCTCCAAAATGTTTTAAAACTTTACCTGGAAAAATCTAAAGACTGGGAACTGAATTGATCTGAGTGCTAATTCACTTACAATTGGAATTTATTTTTATACATAACGTAAAGTTGATTCAATTTTTCTTTTTCCATATGGATAAATACTGGGTTACTCTAGAAAAAATTATGTGCCTGGGAAAAAGTAATGCCCTCAGCACTGAATTAAATGCTTTACTCCTAATGTTAAGCATAGATAAAACTCTACCGATAAAACATGAACTAAGAATGGAGAATGTGGATACTATACTTCCACATTGGAAGTAGTTTGGTTAAACTATTAAAAAGAGCAGCAAAGTTTCACAAACCAACAGTTCTGGGAAACGAAAATTTATAAAAATAGGACTCATCCTCAGAAATAAAGAACATGCAGATTGCTGGAAGATTTGTTGATTTTATACGTGTAAGGTCACTATTAAAAGTGGTTATGTAGGAACAATGAGATAACACTTCATACCTGTGAGAACTGCCTCTTTTGAAAAGTCTAATAATGACAATTGTTGGCAAGTTACAGAGAAAAGGAAGCCCTTCAGCACTATTGGTAGGAATGTAACTTGGTAAGGTCATTTTGTAAATCCCTGAAGTTTTCTCAAACGTTTAAAATAGAACTACCATGTGGTTCCAGATCTAGATGTCTAGATCCACAGAATATAAAAAATGTAATTTGAAAAGATATATGCACCCTTAGGTTCATTGTAGTACTATTTACAATAGCGAAAAAATAAAAAGAAAAAAATCTAAATGCCCATCAACAGATGAATAGATAAGGATGTGATTGTGATATACATGTATGTGTGTATATATATATGTATACATATGTACATGAATATGAATACTATCAGGTATTAAAAAATATTTTAAAAGGTATTAAAAAAACAGGAAACTGAATTATCAAGATTAAACAACAAACAACAGTCAACAAACAAAAACTCTGAAGAAGAAAACATTTACTCATGAAAAAAGAAAACTAAAAAATTAATTTCACTATATCCTTAGGAACATAAAGAAGCTAGCAAAAATAGAAGCGTCAATAAATTTTTTGAATGTTGTAAATTTTAAAAAAGAAAAATAAAGGCAGAGGAATAAATAAAGCTGTCCAGCATTCATTCCAGAGAGATAATAGAGGAAGAAAATCATAATATAAAGAAACAGAACAAGCAAACAATAAAAAGTCTCAAAAACAAACTCTGATTCAGAGAACAGATTGGTGGTTACTAGAAGAGAGGAGATTTGGGGCTGGGTGAAACAGGTCAAGGAAGTCGATAGTATGTTTTTGATGGAAACCAGATGTTTGTGGTGGAAATGATGTAAAGTAGATAGATGTCAGATTATAATGCTGTATACTTGAAACATAATTTTAAAAACCAATGTTACTTCAATAAACAATTTTAATAAAGCAGAAAAATATTCCTCAGCAGCAAATATACAGATTTTCAAACTGAAAACAGCCCAAAGAAAATAAAAAATTTCATTTCTACACTCAATCTTTCACAGTATCAGAAAATGAAAGACTAATGATGTAAACAATTCTATTGCAATAGAACAAAATATATTTAAAGTAATGTGAATAAAAACTAGCATTGCATAGGAAAATAAACAACACTACAAAGTATAAAATTTCTAAAAAAGCATATATTTACTCTTCTGTTATCAATACAAACTGTCAAATATGAGACTGCAATAAAGAAATTTCAATTAAGAAGAACAAATGGCTTATTTCTCATATTTTTTAAGAAGCAATGCACAGGATATAACAATCTGGTAATATAGAATCTCCAAAATATGTGTATACATGTGGTCTACTCTTTATATTTTTAATCATAAATTTCTCTATATGTAATATTACTCACAATAATCATTTATTAATCTTTATCCTTCTTGAAAAATCTATCTCAAATTACACCTCTTCATTGAAATGTTCTGTGCTCATCCAATGCCCATGTATTATAATTCTTCCTCTTTTATAAGATATACATATTTTTAAAAACCTGTTCAGAAGCATATTGCTTCCTACCTTATTTTATTGCTTTTGTTTTTACATCAATGTCTCAAGATCAGAGAGATGTGTTAATTTATATTTATCCTATAGTACAGAATCTACTGGAAGTCCAGATATTTAAGACAGAATCATTTAATATTTGTTACTAAATTTATTGCATCTTTAAGCTCAATATATATTTTTAGTACTTAGAAAAAAATGTTCTTCATAGGCACAGTTCTCACTTCTCCATAACCATAATGTTTGGGAAACTCTTCAGTTTGAAGAATTTATTATTATCCACTCCCCTTTTGTCCACTATCACTGAAAAATAGAAAACTGGCATATTCATTTTTCATCCTTTGAAAAGTCCCAAAAAGATTGATGTAACACCATGAGAGAAATTAGCAAAATACTGCAACATGAATTTAGTAAGTTTATTGTTTATAGAAATATATGGTCAATTTTACAACATCAGCAACAGTCTCTGATATACAAAATTGATAGGAAGAAAAAAAGGAAATCAGGCTTAACCAGTTTTAATTTCTAACTGGCATTTAAATTACCCACACTTACACATATTTAGAAAAACTTTACCTATTGCTAGTATATTACTTCCTCCAATGACAAATGAATTCACACTGCATAAGTGATAAAACTGTTAAACAGTGCAGAAGTTTCAGCTATATTCTTTGTAAAATATCCTCTGATATTCAAATTTCCTGTAGGTAGGGAAGTTTCATTTAGCCCTACACAGTTAACACAAAGTTTTGTTCCTTTGCCCAGTATGTTCTTTCTCAGTAGGGAGAAAAGACTGCATTTTATAGTAAAGGGTATTTGAGAACTTTTCAGTAGATTTACCACAGTGACTGGAAGAAAGAAACCCGTTCATATTCTATAGACATGATCTAATTCCAGAGCTCTGTGATGTGAAGAATCAGAGGGTGGTTGAGTTGGCTGACTGGACTTTAGCACTACGTATCTCATTATACAAAAGCAGGGGATGATGATTCCCTCAGGTTATATACTCTCTTTATTTTCATCTTCATTGATTCACCATTAGTTGAGCAAAGCAAAATCAGAATCTCTGTTTGCCTTGTTTTTTTGAAGCTACGCATTCTCTGCTTCTGTTATACCATCTAAAAGTTATTCTCCAGAAAGTTTTTTGTCTTTAAAGAAGTGCAAAAAATGTAGTAGTCCATTTTGGTATTTACTACAATTTTCTTTCTGAATTTCATGGAATTTTTTTTATTTTTACTATTACTACTAGTAATAATGTTATTATTCACAATGTAAAATAATAGCCCTATATTTTATTTCACTATCAGTTATTAAACGTTAAATGGGACACAGGGAAGAAAGTAATCACTATAGGTAGAACTCAAGTGATAGAAATATTCCAGGTTTCTTCTGACTAGAATTTTTGTTGATGTTATTATTAATTTATCAATGAGTATATAACTATAAATGGAGTGTGTAGGATAGAATTCAAAGCATAGTTTAAAACTTATTTTTATCAAATTTCCTTTCTAAAAAAATTTATACATACTTGATCATTAATAGAAGTTTCAGAATGTAGATGTTATCATCAATGATACCAACATCATTTATAGATGAGGAAATGAAACTAGATAATCGTTAAATAATTTTTCAAAAATCATATATGAAATTAATTGTAGCACATGAGATGAGTTTAGTTTTTCTGTATCTAGAACTATGCTCTTGATCATTGAATTCAACTGAACATTTTTGTCTCTAGCTATCATGCTGTCATTTATCTACACCATTGGACAAACTCTTTTGTCATCCTCAGTGGTTGCTCCAGCTGAAGAATCATAAACTGAATGTGTTCACTGATTTGTAAATGGGAATTTTGCAACTTAGCCAGATGGAGCAAAGAATTGTTAGAGTAGCAATATGGTTTATCTTTACCTGTATATACTTAAGTATAGACTGAATTTTTATATACTGCAACATAATAAGTTTTATTTTTCAGAAAACCAAGTCATTTATCAGTAATAGAAATCAAAACCTTTTGCTGTTTATAAAGTACATATCATAAAGCATACCTGTGTGTAGTTAAATCTGATATTGGTTCAATCTCTTTTTCTTTCAACTACTTTGATATTGCTTCTGTTTTCACAATTACTATGAAATGTGTTCATACATTTTTGCATGACATATATGTTGTGCTATGTTCTTATTGAAATGTATTTTCTTCTGTAGATTCTTTACTAATGATACACTCTCAGAAATGGCAAGGAGTGAAAATGATAAACTCAAAAATTAGGGTTAATCTCCATTGATTTTTTATTGTTGTTAAGAAGAATTTAGGAAATTACTGTGCAGCAGGAGGCTCTCCTCTTGTTGCTGGGAAACAGTCATTTGCAATTATTTCAGGGCATTGCCACCTGGAGTAGAAAACACCTTTCTATGCCAAGGTGCCAGATTAGACAGATCACATCACCTCAGGTCCAAACATCTGCTGAGACAAGGTTGAGTACCTGTGAAGTCATACTGGCTGCATTTTTAAAAACATGCATTTCAAAATTTCATGTGCCAATTAGTCCATAAAATATTTATTGAATCTCTAATATATTCATAACACTGGGTAAACAAAAGTAATAGATTATTTGAAATCTACCTTTCTAAAGAGTTTTTTTTTTTTTTTAAGACTGTAAGGTTAGAAATAGTTTCAAACATAAGGCAGATGTGCCCTTGTCCCTGAGGAACTTACACCATAGGTGCTTCTGAATCATAAGATGAGTGATTTGAGAGTCTATCTCGTTTAACATCCCGCCCAGTGCATTGTTCCTTTTGGGGATATATTAACATATGCATGCTGTTGAATACATGTAATTATATCTGTAATCGCTGAATATATCTATCTAGAAGGCAACCAACTTATTTTTTGATGAATTCAAATTGTTAAGTATTTATATACCATTTGTCCTTATTGAGCCATCAAGTGTTGAGATTCTGAAATGAATGTATTTTTAAATATCTGAAAAACTTCTCTCCCCAAAAATGTGACATTTGTCTGTTCTATAAACCCAGTTCTCTAATTCCTTCATACAATCTTCTAAACTTACATTATTAGTACCATTTTCTTTCCATTCAATCCTCTTCAATCTTTCAAACTAAAACTCAACCTATACAGTGCATAGCATAATTTTTTTTAAATGACTGTGTCTCTATTTTTTTCTGTTTAGCGAGGTGGAGTTCAAGATTCATGAGTCAACTAGGGTTCACCCTCCCCATATCAAGATATCAAGAGGAAGACACTTTATATAAAAAAGAAAATCAGTACACACAAAGGTTTTGCTCAATTCCAACAAAAGAGCCACTATGAGAGCCACTAAAACTCAGCAGTTCAAAGATAAGCAACATCTTACCATGCCAAAGCAAGGGATAAGTTGTTGAGGTAGGCTTAAAAATTGCTGAACTAACGGGACACAATGCCCCTTGTCTGATGGTTAGTGGTAGTTGTGGCCTGAGGCCCTGCTTTAATGAAGGGGCAGAAAATAGATCAATTTATGGCTAAAATGTGGTACAATTAGCTAAAGTAAGAAAATTATCTACTGCATCTTATCTCTTATATTAAACCAAAGTGTATTAGGATTGGATGATAGTCACAAAAAATGACCAGGAGCAGTCTCAAATAATTAGACACTGCCTAGATATGAAAGGACATTGCTTTCATTTTTTTTTTCTTACCTGCAATAGACAAGTACAAACAACTCCAGGTGTTTTGACAAATCATTGTATCAAAATAGCTTTCTGGTATAGTTAGTCATTGTGCTGTACAAACATGGCATGACAAGAGAAAAAACAAAAATGAGGTCCATATTTCTAACTTCAGTTTTTCTCTGATGAAATGTTTAACACTATTAATGTACCTTTCACAGACTGATACACCATATTTTCAAGTGACTTGTTATTTTATTCAATTTCATAGGTTTCTACTTCAATATTTAAATTTTATTTATGTCTCATTTTATAGAAGGAATATTGAATCATTACATTATATAGGTATAATGTGTATATCATTGTAAACGTTATGTTTTAAATTCTAAGATTATAGAATATGCTCTCTAAAAGTCACCACTTCCTCACCGAGTTCTATCTTTGTTTCTTACTTTCAGCATTGTTTACTTTCGATAAGTTCTGTAATATAGTTTTTCACTTTTAAAAACAAAATATTTTCTCCTCATAAAAATTCAGTTTCTTATGGTTTTATTCTACTTGATAAAAAAAATCTTATGTATATATAAGCAAATATACCATTTGATCTGAATCCATATTTGGATGCTGATACTATTCTTTTTATTGTATCACATTTTCTTCTCGACAAAAGAGCCTGACAGTTCTATTTAATCTTTTATACTGACCACAGTGATAACTTCCTATTAAATATTTCATATTGTTGCATTGATAGAGAACATAAGACGTTATGCAAAACTTGGCATAACCAAGATTCAGGAGAGCATCTGCTGGAAAATAAAACAGTTGAGAGCCTGGAACTCAAAAAACAGAGAACAAGTCAAACAGTTCAGATTTTCAGTGATGTTATAGTGGGCTTCTGTAACGGTATTTTTTTTATCCTGGTAGTGAAGCTCTGTGTCTCAAAAGCTTAATGAGCCTAGAATTATGTGGCAAATATTCCACAAATCTGCCCCAAGGACATTGTTCAATTTACAGATGTTCAATAAATAAATATATTCTCTCATTCTCAGGATATCAAAACAAAATCACCTTCAGATGTTTATCACATTCTCATAAAACATCTAACACATTATAACTATATAAAATTAGGGAAATTAGGAAAAAATGAACTTGCTGTATGACTATTATTTCCATCAAAGCCAAAATTAAAGTCTTTAAAATAAGTTGGATATCCATCATTTCCTCATGATAATGCCACCATTACTTGATCATCTGGATATGACAAAGTTAAGTATTTGAATGTTTGTCTTAAAAGTTAAAAATTACTTTATAAATCAATCCCCTTTAATAGACAATGTTTACTTTACTTTTCTAAGAATTCTTTTTTGGAACTATTTATTCATTCTCCTTTCTGGGGAAATCATACATTATAATTAGATGAGCTGAGCTTATACTTACAGTAAAATATACTATCTATAGAAATATTATATTAAAGGTAACTTTTAGAAATACTGAGGTAGAGAGACTATAAATATTTAATTTGGACAAACACATGGAAATTATAAAATATAATAAGCACTAATTTATCAAACAAAATAATATAACACCAGAAATTATGTTATTGGTTCACCACAGTAGTGAGGTATAGAAAACATAAAGCCTAAGAACCCAAATTCGATACCCGGTTCCAAGGAGGACAAAATGTATGTTGTATAAAAACAAACAAGCAAACAAAAACTTAAGTGTGGAAATAGTTATTTCTAGAATAATATATAAAATAATACTTACATGTCAATAATAAAAACAGAACAACTCAATCAAAAAATAGACAGATGACTAGCCAGAGAAGACACAGAGATGGGCAAAAAACACCTGAAAAATTGCTAATCACCACCACTTATTATTATGGAAATGAAAAGCAAAATCACAATGATATATCACCTCACACCAGTGAGAAATGACTATAGTCAATAGACAAGAAACAACAAGTGTTTAAAAGGGTCTACATTGTTGGTAGTAATAGATACTTGCAGGCACTATGCAAATTCAAATGGAGGCTCCTCAAAAGATTAAGAGCTATATGTTGCCATATATTTGATGGACAGTGAATCTGCACATATAAACTTGTAACTCGAAGTTACTTCAAAAAACGTTTTTAAAAACAGAACTACAATGTAATCCAGAAGTTTCACATTCCTATGTTCATTGCGGCACTATTAACAACAGCCAAGATGGACACAACATAAGTGCCCATTAACAAATGATTTAATAAAGATGTTATGGTATATATGTGCATAAATATGTGTATATATATACATACACATCTATATATATGTTTATAGAGAATAGAATACTATTCAGCTACAATTAGATGAGATTTTGACATTAATGACAAGGATGGAACCTGAGGTATTTGTGCTATGCTAAATAAGAAAAATAATACGTAAGTTTATTCATCTGTGAGATATAAAGAAACATAGAAAATGAACAAACAAAATAAATACTTAGACTAACAAAAAAAAAGGCAATTACCAGAAAAAAGGTGCTGGGTGGGAACAATAGAGGAAATCAATTAGATAGTGGTGGAGAATAAGTAGGTCTTTGATGGTGGGAGTAATGTGCTACATATATTTACTGAAGTGTGAAGGAGTACTTCTGCAACTTGTAACTATCTAAATAAAGTTAAAGAATAAAAAGATAAAATCAAAATATAAATGGATGCTGTGCTGAACATTTTAATTTTAAAATGCATGATAACGTTGAGATAAATTTCTATACAGTGTACTCACTTAATAACATTATACTTAATCAGGGATATGCTCAAAATGATGGGTAAGAGAAAGTGCTAACCTTTTACCAACTAATTATAATACATACACACACACACAAGCACACACACAGATTAAAGAAAGCTTCAAGAATTAAAGAATAATGATAATGAACACATTAGTGTTTTTTCATTTTCCATAAAGTTAAATTTTAAGGCATTATGTATATTGTTAGTCTTTCTAACATACATCCAGAATTAACCACTCAGAGAATGTGTGATGCAATCAGACAGAGTTGGGTTCAAATTCTAGACTTGTCCCTTAATAGGAATCTAACTTCATCTACAGGTAATTCAGTTGTCTTAACTGCAAAATGGAAACATATTATATACAGAGTAATACAATTGACAGTTTTTTTCTTCAAAGCACATTAAATTATTTGGTGCAGATATAGGTGGTCATAAGTGATAATGCTGCTATTTAAGTGACCATGAATTTTACAGTGTTTTACATATATCAATGTGTTCTTGTGGCTAGCTGTTTAGTCTCATTCATATATATATATATACAAATATATGTATATATGTATGCATATATACAAAATATTTATTATAATTTGTAATTATTTTATAAAAATAATACCATATATATGAGATAGAATTATCTGAAATAGTATATACTTACTATTATTATGGTATATTTCTACTAAAATATGTACAAATGGAATACATTTCTCCACTGACAAGGCATGAAGTAATTATTCATAATAATAGTATTTTAGCATAATTTAAAATTGATTAAATCCTTTTTTTTATTAAAGGCTTTTCACAAAATGCCTTTTAGAAGCACAATTTCTTGGAAATAGGTAAAATTGGGTTTAACAATAACAATATATACTTCAATCAACAATGTTTTCTTCTATAAAGTAGGTCGATGAAGTGATTAACCTCAAGTTTACTAAACTAAATCAGCTAAACCCAATGTTACTTTTAATGAATATTGAGCCAAGTAAATCTTTGTCTTTAGTAATCCTAGAATTTAATATATCTTAATAGTTTGCTATTTCAGTAGATTTAGAATTCATTATAAATTCAAATAAACATTATCAATCTCAATCACTCAAACTATAATTTAACCCCAAAAGGGTGGTGGATTTCAAGCATAAAGAAATAAAGAAAACTAGACTTTATTACGTGAAGGACAAATTATGTTGTTAGTTAAGACTGAATAAATACTCCTGAAATTATGATGAAGCTAGAGGCTAAGAAAGAAATTAATGAAGCTTGTGCCTATAAAACTCTGTTCTAGGAATTAAGTTTGTGTAAATAATCAAGGATCACTTAATATAAAAATAATTATTGTAAGACAATAAAGAAAAAGAAACATTGGAATGTGTGCTAATAATGTTGAAAGATTTCCTCAAGAATGAGAACTTTGAGGTCCAGACTGATGTGAAGAGAAATGAAACATAACCTGACCAACTGCTCTTTTAAATGGGACTAGACATAGGAAAAGATTGTAGTTGTTTCTGGCAATTTGTGGGGAGTTTCCACTTATTTACTGCCATTAATTATTAAATTAGTAAAAAGTAAAATAATAACAATATATAAAATGTTTGTTATAATTTTTAATGACTTTTATAAAGATAATACCCTGAGTTACTCAGGGTTTGATAGAATAGCCTGAGAGTGTACTGCTGAAAATAGAGTCAGTTAGTATCATCATCCTCATACAGTGTGGCAATATACACCAAAAAATAGGTAAACAATAAAAACAAGTGTAGTTTTGATCTAAAATACTAATTCTAGACATTTACTCTAAAAAATAAAGATATAGAAAATATTATCTACAATAACATCCAAATATCTATGTCTATGATGATGATCAAATGAACAATATTACATTCATATCATGGAATGCTATTTTTATAATTTCTGAAGTGACTTACTATAACATACATGTTTAAGGTGTCCATCATTGTAAATGAACATCTATGTGTACTACAATAAGTTCACTACCAAAAGTTCAATTTTTCATTAGAACATTTTTATAAAGACACATTCATTGACATGCTAATGTCATGATTTATTAAGTGACATAAAAAGATTAAAAACCTAGGCAGGTGTGCCCTGGCGGCTCAGGTTTTAAGCCCATGCCTGAGGCTCAGTCTCAGCCCAAAGACCCAGCTCGTGGCTCATGGCCCAGGACCAGGAGGAACAACTAAACAATGAACAACTAAATAAATATTCTTCTTATCCTCTTTCTCCATCTGCATACAAACTGACAGCCTTAATTCCTGACTGCCTTCTTCAAAAAAAAAAAAAAAAAAAAAAAGCGTAGGTATAGAAGGAAAGATGCTTTGGTTTATAGATAATAGGGGTGACGACAAATTGGAGAAGTGAGAGTGAGTTGTATTTTTCTATATAGTGCCAATCAGAAGAGAAATAATATATTATCATTTAAAGAGACACAGGGAGAGAGAGTATAAAACAAAGATAATGAAAGACAGAAAGGGGAAAGAGGAAACATGGACTGAGTCCTAAGTGACTGCTACAACTAAACATCATTGAAGAAGGAAGAATATTCTAAATGTTTTACTAAGTTTTATGCAGTTTATCACCCTCCTAAGGATTCTCACACACACACACACACACTCATAATAATAAAAATGAAAAATCAATTAATTAATAATAAGAAGACAATACAGATCTCATAAACAAACACAAAGGAATTTCTAGGAAGCAATTCATCTATAAGAATAAATAAGAAAACTCCTAAATTACAGATATGAAATCAATAAGCAATATTTTGGAATAAACCTCTAAAAAAGGAGAGTCATATTTCATGACATGAAGTTTGATGATAACGAAGAGAAGAAAATGAGTAGAGCAGCAGATTTTAATTGAAGGATTAGCAGAGAACTTTCAATATGATAATGAAATTGGGGTGATTAGATTATTCACTATGAAATTAAGGGACATACCATGAAATATTGTGAAACTATATCACTAAAAAAATGTTCATCGAAAGTTAAACTCACTAAGTAGTGCTAGGTAGGAAGACAATATGTAGATAAAGGAGAAGGAAGTGTACATATTGGACTCATTAAAAGTTACCTAGTTACCCAGAACTGGGTGATGTGGGATGGCAAATGCTTGCCTGCAGAGAAAGCAGGAGCTGGTTTTATACTAACCCCTTTAAAGACACTACAGGACAGGTGTCAAATCAGATGTTGTAATTAACATAAGTGAAGGCTCAAAAGGGCTAGAACATTGAAATTTCTGGAAAGGTAAGAGTGGCGGGGGCACGCTGCAGAAGTATTGTGTGAAAAGGCTTCATAAGCATCAGAGACCTGTTATTGAGGACTCTCTACCTGAAACACATTTAGGACCAAAAAAAAAAAAAAAAAAAATTCCTCCATTGGATGTTGGATTTTTTAGAGCAAAATTATATAGTACCAGTCTTTTTGGTATAATGCTAAAAATATACAAGATTTGACTACAAGTTAGAAAATTCCATGGCACTGGCAAGAATAAAAACAGGACTGTGAATTAAAAAAATGTGAAGGGTGCGTGTTTTAATGGAAGGCTGATTGTTCACAAAAGATGATGTTCGCATTACCACTTAGGAAGAAAATGCTCAAGAACAAATAAGTGAGAAGAGAAGTGAGGTGGACAATAAAAGAAAACCTCCAGAAAGTACTGTGCCTGAGTGGTAGCACAATTATCTAATCGTATATTTATTCAGATACATGCTTTCAGGAATAGTCATCTTGACCCTTTCTTAGAAGGCAATATGATAAGGGAGTCATATCTTACCACCTCAATACTTCAATATGGTAAAAATAATGCCATTCTAAACTTACACAGATTTTTCCCAATTAAGTTTGTGTAGAAGTTGTACATTCTAGAAAATGTGTTCATTTTGACTATTGTCCTGGTGAGACTGAAATCACTGACTAACAAATATTTGTTAATGTCTTTTTAATTAAGTACTCATTAGTAAATGAGTATTGAATGGTCCTATTTGCCTGCTCTATTCTGGCACACGGGAGTCAACTGTGAGTAAGCAAATATTCAACTTTATGAAGCATATATCTGAGTGTGTGAGATAAAGTATTCCCTATTTTCGAGCAACTAAGGAAGGAAAGAGGACAAGATATTTTCAGGAGAGGACCTGATTATGAAACTGAGAAGACCTATTGTTGGGCATATCATTCATAGAAATAATGAAATCAATAAAATCAAATCATGAACTTTATGAGAGCAGGTGGCAGTAATCCAGATGTTAAAATCTAAATGGAATAAGGGACATTTTTCAGGAGTTAGGATATATCTGCTGCAAAGAGAGGTGGTAGATGGTAGGGTTTAATGGCATGATTTTTAGAATCAATGCTTGGTATATTAGAGGAAGGGAGACAACATTGGAAGCAGCAACAAAAAACAAAGAGTTGTTTCATGTCAGTTTCAGGTACAGTCATTCTGAAGAATGAAGAGAAAATAACCATATCTTAAAAAATATTCAATGAAAATTAAAAACAACCAGATTTCTGGTTAAGGGAACTTTAAGGAGGTTTTAGAATAGAAAGACAATTGCTGATGAGTAACCATGTATTCCAGAGGACAAACTGAAAGTTTCAGAAAATGGGAAAGATTTCGTTAGCTAGCTTTATTACTCCTGGCATTAAGTGTGTCTGAGGAGTTACAGAGTATGTAGGATGAAGAATGAGCTGGGATATTCTTGTACTTTGTGGTGACTAACAAAGAAGGGCATGATGGGGTTCGTGCTGAATGTCTTCATGCATATAATGATCATGACTCTGAGTGCTCAAATTAAGGAATATGAAGAACTCATTTTCCTCTTGTTTGAAGATCTAAAATCTGAAGTATCTGAACATATGGATACATTCAAGCCCTGTCAATATAATTCTATGTGTAACTCACCAGGAATCTTTAGTAAGTCATATTTTATTATAAGAAGGAAAGCAATAAATGTTGGGCCTAGAGTGAAGTATAAATTTGGAGTTACTTTTTTTTTTTCCAGTTGCATTTCAGAATCTTCTTCAGCAAAAAGTTAAGGCTTCTACTAGTTTTTCCAAAAGGAGATACGAAGGAATAGTAGATGACATATCAGAAGAATATTTGCAAAAAAAAAAAAAAAAAAAAAAAAAAAAAAAAAAAAAAAAAAAATATAAAAAAAAAAAAAAAAAAAAAAAAAGAACTACTCTCATAAGCATCATCACCTCCCCAAAGAAGAGTAGCCACCAGCTGAGAAAGTAATCTCAATGGGATATGAAGAAAAATCAGAAACTAAAGAGAAACAATATTTTTCCTTTACATATATTCTTACCTCAGTCAGTAGAATATTAATTTGAATGTTTTTACTGGTAGTAAGAAAAAGTATTTTTCTCTATATTATCCTCACTCATTCCTCTCCAAAGGAAAAGTTTTTCTTCTTATTGATAAAAAATGTTCAGAATTCTCATGGCCCTTGAACTTTCTTGCTTCTGATTTCCTTCATGCTTTCGTCTCTCTTATGATGCCAAGAAATATATGACATCCATGTCACTTCCAGTTATAGATCTCTCAGTTGATTTAACTGTCGAAAGGGTATCTACCCCATGTCCCAATTCAAATATTATATTCACTTTTAGACAAGAGAACAGAAATTATAATTTAAAGAATCTTAAAAAATGAATTAAAATATTTTTTTTTAAATTTCAAATCCACTGTTTGCTCCACTACATTATTGGATCTTTAGCAGTGAAGAAAGAATTGGTTACATAATTATATATTGCATTAAGTGACAGTCAACATACTTCAAGGTATTAGCCATGAATAGTCCAAGAAATAGAGCCCATGTGGAAGTAGCAAGGCAATTTATTATGTTTCTCACTCAGTATCATTTAATGAGGTATCATTAAAATTTAAAAATCATTGAACTTACTGACTCAGCAAATAGTTATTGTCTCTCTTCTGCCAGAATTTACAACGTTATTGGCTAATCTTCATTGTTTGTGTTCAAATAAGGAAGATGGTTAGTTCAGGTACTAGTTTTTGGAAATAAAAATGTGAATAACATAGAATATGAAATAGATGCCACAAAACTTAATCATTAAGTCAAATGCTTTTCATCTTTATTTAAAGTTCACTTTAAAAATATCTCATGTCTAGTATTGCTTAAAAATTTGGAGGGAAATATTGGATATGATAATAACTCTGAATGTGCATTTTCTTGAAAATCTAGTACTTGATTTGATAGGGTTATACTCTGTAAAATTCTGTACTTGTCCTCTGATCTCTTCTTTGACTCCAAAGTTGACACTGGTCAGTTAACACATGATGATTAAAAAATGGTTAATTTGTCTGTCTTAGCATTGTAAAGCCTACTTTGAAAACAGCAATTAGCTGGATTCACAGTGTTACAATGAATCTAACCAAACCAGTTTTCTCCATTGTAATTATAGGTCCCAGAGGACACAGGACACTCCTAGAATATTTCCCTAAAGCTTAAACAGTATTAACCTTTTCTTAGCTGCACTGACAGTGATAGACAATTTCAAACTAAGAGAGACAAAAAAAGCAAGACAAAACTACATACTGCATTTGTCTGAGATGACTGTTACGTGATAAGCATGTATTGTCTTTACTTGAAATTCTACATTTTAAGTATAATATTATATTAAATATTAAAGTTTTGCTTTAAGTAGCAACATACTAGTTTTATAAAATCAGTATTATTTGTGACTGTACAATACAGATTTCTTCTTCCTAGTAAAACCACACTGACATTTTAAAGAAGAATTTTTGAAAATTTTTGAGAAAACATCAAGTGTAAGAGGTATTCTGAATATGCAAATTTAATAGTAGTACATTCTGTAAGCACAGCAGGCTTGGGAGTCAAAACTGTAGAGTTTATAACATCAACATAATAAAGAAACATAACAACCAAGACCTTTTTCATCCATTTTGGTGTCAGCGTGTATGCTTCATGGACTTTATAACTTCTATTAATGAGAGATCTTTTTTCAGTATAACTCAGAATGGACACTGATAGTCAGACTCACCACATTCCAAAAGTCAGAGAAGGAAAACCCACTCCGCAACCTTGGAGCAATTAGAAAAAGACCAAAAAGTGTCAAAAACGCACAGCAGAAAGAAGTTGGCATTATCACTATGAACTTTCCTTAGAAGCTGCACTAAAATATAAGTCAACAAAAAAAAAAACTTTTTTTTTTAGAAATACTAGTGATGAGAAGAGAATTTACAATATGAACTTAAATTAGCTGTAACATGACTCAAACTTTATGTAAAAGCTCTGAAATAAGGAGACACATTGTAAAGAAATCAGAATGAGTAGAACCATGACAACAATGAATTACATTTAGGGAATTTTCTGTGAATTTCAATTACTTACACAATGGTCATTTAATAAAAAAAATGACTTATAAATGAATGCATTTTCACAAGTATGAGATAAACATCCATTAATAATACAAATTCTTTAAGTTTTACAATGTTTTACAAATAATTCTTTTGTAAAGGCTTCAACTACAACCTAACATTTTGTCATTTTCAAATTAAATTAATATTTATTTTTTATTTGTTTTCTATTTCATCAATAAACTGTAAACCCTCTTCACTTTGTTTCTCATTTCTTTTATTGTTGTTCAAATTATACTTAGAAATCAGTCATCAAAAATAATTACAGGAAAGGGCCTTTATCAAAAGGAATTTATGATTTCTACTGATAGGAATTCGTTAGCACTGTTGTAGCTTCTTCAGTGGATATTTAGTCTTTTATAACTTATGCACTATGCCAAGGTCTATTCTTGGGCATGTGGCTGAGAAAGAGATCCACAGAAAGAAGTTTGATTTATTTTATATTTTCAATAAATGCCATTATAAATGTTATAGTATATAAAAGCCACATTCATAAATGTATACTTATAAATCATTTGAAGGTAAAAGTTTTATCTTTATGAATATTTTCCTGAACTCCTTTCGTAACCAGAATTTCTTTTTCTTTTCTGGAGCTATATACTCCTCAGTTTTAATATATATCACCTATGGCTATTGACTGAAATACTAGTTTCAATTATTTACTCCTCACACCTATGTCTTGAACTCATCATTGGAACCGTATACTTTGGACTTAGCAATATGACCTTACTGAACCAAGAGGATGTTAATAGGCAGGCTGTGAACAGATACTGTATGATAGAGCTTTACTTCTTCAACTTCATGAATCCTGTGTCTATGTACCATAGAAGCAGAAATAGATTCACCAAGGATGCAAAATTTTTTCACCCCTTTCCACTTCAAAATATTTTGTTGCACTAAGGTCACAAATAATTTTTCAATCAGTCAGCACAATAGACTAAGCTATATGTATTCATTTTGAAAGTAAATTCATAATTATAAAATCACTCAACTTTGGGAAGCAGTTTGAATCCACAAGACCTGTAGCATTAGATATCCCTGCTTCTAACCAGTAGATTAAAAAACTAATAATGATAGTTTTGCTATGATTATAAAGATATAGAATTAGAACTTGAATCCCTGTCCTTCTGCTACTGAGTGCTTAGTTACTATTCATGTTCAAAAAATTTAAGTAAAAATACACTTTTAAGAGATGATATTAAAGGAACACTGCATCATAACATTATATAGGCCTAAGGTATGTATCATTGTTAATTAACATCTATATATAATACATTAAGTGTCACTCGACCAAGTTCTTCCTTCAACATATAATTGATACCTTTAATCCAATTTGTTCACCAAGGGATAATATTTTTTCTTTGCAAATACAAATTTAAGTTTAATATAAGATGTTTTATTGAATTTGGATGTCATATAATTCAATAAATATATATAATCAAATATTATTAACTAATGCATGTTGATCTGAGGTTATTCTTAAAACTATGTTCTAATTTAAAGACACAGGGAAAAATTCTTTTGGGGATATCAAATATTGCAAATATTGCAAATAAGTTACTAAGGCAAGGATTTCCCAACACAGAGATCCATCAGCCTGAATTCCAGAATGAGGCATCTGTAGAAGTAACCTAACCATAGCTGGAGACAATCTGAACCTATAGCCTAAAGCTGCAGGACAATCAATTCACAAATCAGAGTGTGAATAGAGTTTTGCATTTACATGCAATAAGTCTTGTGCTGATGTAGTATTTAGAATTACAATAGCATTACAATATACTGAGACATGTACAGTCTTTTGACAATTTCATTTATTTACTAATCAAATCATTTCATTCACCTTTTTACCTTATCAATGTCTCAATAGTCTTAAAGTGTCATTTATTATCTATTGAGTAATTCTCTGCATTTTCTTGTATTTCTTTAATAAAGAGAGCTTTGGATATTTTTGTTTTCTGAAAACATTTTAAGTATTTATTATGGTAACTTTGATTTGATCCATATGTATAATGAGATTCCAGTATTTGTCTTTTGTTAAATTTAACCTATGTAGCCAAAAACCATTTTCTAAACGTCCCTACCAAGAGAATTGGAATCTGTAACTTTTTACTAAACAAAAATTAGGCAACAGATGAGTGCATGTATGTACACCTTCACACTTACACTGTCTTATCACAAGATACATTGAGATTTGTTAAGACTAATGCTGAGACATGTTAACATTGCACTGAAAAAACTTCTGTTTCACAGAAGGTATCCTATAGATAGACTTATTTTTGATTTGTAGATCAAAACCAAGTGCTTTGAAAGAATATGCTTCCTGCTTTTATATTTTTATTTGCTGTGATTTTTGTTCTTGTTGCTCTTTTGTATCTCTATAAAACATCTACTTATAAAGTCCTTTATAATAAAAACGGTTTTCAAGAAAATAAAGGACATGTGTCTGATAGACGCATTAATAATCATTGGAGGAGACTCCATTCAGAAATAATTCTTAGAGTCAACACATTTCAAAATGTAAGGACATCTACAGATTTGCAATTTATTATATAAAACTAAAAAAATACCTAGTAAAATCATTTTATATTCAAATTATGTTTCACATTTCCTTAAGGCAGGCAGTGGTAGAATTCAGGAAACTCAGTTTTGATACTCAGTATAAATAGAAGGACAAATAAATCAAACGAAAATATGGAAGTGGTTAGAGAAACTAGAATTTAACAAAATCACTTAGCCTGAGAGTATCCTACTTTAGCACTGTAATCATCAGGGTACTTGGGTTTAATTAACTAATCTTTGTAGCAAAGAGGCTTAGAGACAGTATTGGATGGGAAAGAGAATCATCAGACATGGAGATAAAAAGTAACAATCAAAGTTACATGGAGCATAATTATATCTTCAGAAAAAAGAAAATAATATTGATTTTTTTAACTGGGAAGCAGAATGAATTAAACAAGGGGTAAGCATCTGGTTGGAAGTGGGTATTAGCAGTCTTTTTCATTTGTATTAGGATTTTGCTGGAAAGAGTTTTTTGAAGTGATTTCATGAAATCAAATGTTTTTTGAGGTGTTTGGTGGGTAATAAAGTAGCTCTTTTTACCTCAGAATCAACTCTGTGATGCCTGTCAAGTAATCTAAGATTGAATTTGTGGTTTCACTTCCATCAGAGAATTGCAGTTTGAATGAGAGAAAAATCCTTAGTGAAGGTAGTGGGGACTATAAGAAGTCTAACTCATAACGTACACCTACAACCAGGGCTAACCTCAAGGACACTAGATCCTTTTGCAACAGAATATTCCAGACACCATCTAGCCAGAGGGTGAAGATTTGTGATATTCTATTGTTTTAAACTGAGCACACAGATGAAAAGATTAGTAGTTTGCAGAAGGAATATGTTGGATAAGGACTAAATGTAACCACCCATATTATGTGGGACTTGATTTCTGTAAAAAAAATAAGTAAAAATCATGATAAAATTAAAGAAATATAAAAACTACAAATGGAAATCAATATATTTATGATAATTCACTTCTGTTTTGCTTAAAGGAACACAAATATTTGCAATGGTACAGGGATTATTTTTGTTTAGGTTTTCATTTTAGAGAAAAAATTATGAATCCATATTTGAATCTTGTCTAGAGGATTCATCAATTATATAGATGAGATATAGACTCTTCTAAGCCTACCTGGCAGTCTCCCAAATGTCTCTTTACATCTACTGGTGAGGTTTCAAGCATATAACAAGTCTCCAGTGGAAAATTTTGACGCCTTAAAAACTTTTGTCTAGGCTCTGCCTTAAATCCAATTCCTTCTATTTTAGTAACACTATTTTCTTTCTTCTTGTTTTTCTCCTTATATGTAATTATTTAGATTATTTGCTTAATTCAAGATTTCTATGATATTGCCTTTCTATTTTTTTCTTGATGAAATACAAATAGACGGATTCTGAAATCCTGCCTAAAGTCAGACTCAGTGTCCATAAGTATTCACTCTCATCCAGATCACAGACATCTGTTTATCTATCAGAGTAATTTAAAAGCAAACACACCGTCCTTCAGAAGAGTTTAATTATTGAATCTATATGTTGGTCTAACGATCTTTAAATATTAAAAATCAATTGTTGAAGATAAAATTTTAAAAATGTTCTATTTCCCTGCACTAGATACAGATCTTTGTGAGCACAGATTTTTTTTCACCAGTGTCTAATACAAAGTCTAGGACATGTTGAACATAGACAAACTTTAGCAAGCAGCTGACAGACAGAGCAACTGAGTCACTGATAGAACCAAATATCATCTGCGGTATCCTGAACAACACATGTGAAGCATCAAGTTCAGAGAGAGTATGCTTCATAGAAGTTCAGTGAAGCAGCACATATTCCATTCAACTTCTCCAGAGAATGTTTGTGTAAAACAATAATCATTATTGAACTTTGATTTCTAGTTCTCCCCAATACAGATTTTTCTTTTGGCAATCAAACTCCACAGGTAACTAAAGATTAACTGAAAAAAAAAAAAAAAAGAACACATTAAGCTATAACCTCTGATATTTTACTTTGTATTTCTCGTAGAAAGTATGATTTTAAACTTAGAACTTTCCTAGTGCTGTTTTCCAATCTGATTTTCCCCCATGGCATAAGCAACCATAATTTATCACTGATGTCATTTATTACAAGTCTTCATCCTAAAAATTCATTGCCTTGTAGTGTCCTTTCTTTTTACTTATTTATTTTGATGACTTGCTGCCCACCTCTGAGTTTGCCTCATTTTCCTTATTTGCCTTTCAACCAAGTGTCTAGTGTTGACTAAGGGGCTATCATCATCCATCACCATCAAGAGTCTACACATTATTCATTGCATTTCAAATGGAAGGTGCACTTCAGTTTTCACATCAACAGTGCCTTTGGCCTTTCTGTCAAGGATTCTGCTACTTTAATATTTAAGAAGCACCCAAAAGTTTGGATATTTGAATAGCTAGCTTCACAAGTAAGCAAAGTGCTAAAGAAGAACAAATGATTACTTTCTCTATCTTTTTCTTTTGGCGAATGAGTGAAGGAATGCACTAGAAACTGCCATTTAATGGTGAATCACCAGTTCAAAACCAATGTTGATAGCCTTAGTTTACAGGACATGATGTGTTTCACAAAGATTCAAAGTTTTAAATCTTCAGGTGAAAGGCGTTTGGGAGTCTAATCAATTACATAGCTCATTTATATATAACACTCCAAATCACTAACATGCAAGTTATTTTCACAATAGCATTTTATTTTGTACCTATTATAGAGTTCAGACTGTGAAATAAGCATTAATTATTTTAAGCACATGGTGTTTCCTTTTCTATTTATATTTATGCCACAAAGACCTGACTCTATATTTATTGGCGTAATCTTGGTTGACAGAGATAAATTCAAAGAGAAGAAAGTAGTGGTTTTTATATTTGGTAATCCAGAATGCTTATAAAAAATGTGTTAAGCACAAGAAGATGTGCTCTGAATATTTGGAGATCAAATGTTTAATGTATTTTTATTTTAAATGAAATAGTTATTTAGCAGAAAAAATTACTTAACATTCACTGTTATTTAGCAGAAAAAAAATTCATAAAATTTTAAATGATATCCCTTTTACATCTGTTCATTAGAGCCATACATAGAATTCACTCTTACCAATAATAACTTGGTTATTTTTTCCATTTGATTTATGAACTGAAAAGTAAAGCTCTGGGAGTTTGTCAATAATCCCCTTTTGTTTTCTTGTATCACTGAGGGAATTGGGGAACAATTAAACACTTGTGATGGTCATAGGCCAGAACACAAAATCCACTAGAAGACTGAGATTTAGTTAAAAGAATTTTAAATGCTGTCCTTTCTCTACCTTACAATCACACAAATAGAACACCAGAATAATAGCAGACATCAGAGTTATAAAATACAGATACCCTTACTCTCTAAGAAAACATATTTAAGGAAACACAACTATTTTAAAATTGAATCAATAATTAAGAACTAGGAAAAATCAAGCTCAACTAGTTTCATTGGTGATATCTACCAAAATAACAGTAGGCAAAACTATTCTAATTTGCCATAGTGTTTTTTCCCAGAAATAGAAGCACAAAATAATATAACCTAATTCATTCCATAAGGCAAGTGTTAGTCTAACATAAAATCAGATAAACATATTACAGCAAAGTAAAACTACAGACCTGTATCTCTCATGAACATAGACTCAAAAATCCTCAATACATATTAGCAAAGCAAATCCAACAATTTGAGAAAGGAAATACATACAATGACCAAGTATACAAGTCTTGTTTGACATTCAAATACAAATTAATGCAATAAAACATTGTCAATAGGGTAAAGGAAAAGAAAAGCAAAAAGCAAAACATGATCATTGTCAGTTGACAGAGAAAAAGCATTTAACAAAACCTAACACCTCTTTATGATAAAAAATATCAATTATATTTTAAAGGATAGTTTCTAAACTGGCAAAAATATACAAATAATTTCACACTTAAAACAGACTCACCTTACCTTTTTCTATGTCAAGATAGGGAACGAGGCAAGATGTCTTCTCTCATCACTTCTACTCAACATCGTTTCAGAAGTCCTTTCAACTGCAAAAAGTAGAGAAAATAAATTCCGTATAAATAATAAAGAAAAAATTAAATTTTTCTTTATTTGTAGATGACATGATTCTCTTAATAGAAAATCCTAAAAAAATCCTTAAATAAACATATGAGCATAGCAGGATACACAATTGATATATAGAGTTGTTTTATTCTATAACAGCAATAAACAACTGAAATTTGAAATAAAATACAACATATACAAAAACATCAAAAATAAGAATTGGGTATAAATAGAATAAGGTATCCATAAGATTTTATGCAGAAAACTATAAAACACTAATGAAGAATCAAAGAATACAAAGAAAATATAACTAAATAGTCATAGCAGCTTTATTATTTATGTTCATGGATTGGAAGACTCGATACTGCCAAGATACCAATTATTTAAATTTGAGCTATAGATTTGGTCAAAACTCCAGGATACTATTTTATACATATCAACAAATTCTTTCTAAAATGTGTAAAGAAGACAAAAAATCTGGAATACTCAACAAAATTCAACAAGAAGGCCACAGTTTTTTACACTACCTGATTTCAAGACTTACTATTCAGTTAGACTGATCAAGACTGCTTGATATTTACAAAAGTATAAACACATGATTGGAATTAAATAAAATCCTGTATGTATGCTTATACAACTCTAATTAACTGAACATTAACAAAGGTACAAAAGCAATTCAATAAGACTAGTATAGTCTTTGCACTTAATGGTGATGGAACATTTGTATATCTATAAACAACAACATAAAATCCATGAACCTATACACAGATTTGACATCTGAAAGCAAAAATGAACAAAAATGGATCATAGCTGTACATTTATAGCACAAAACTATAAAACTCTAAGAATGAAATACAGGAGAAAATTTAACTGATCTTGGTGATTAATATTATATGACACCCAAAGCATGATCCAATAGAAAATAGTCAAAGGTATTAAAATTAAACATTCTATTCTTCATGAGAAACCGTTTGAATATGAAAAGACAAACGACAGTCAGGAAGAAAATGTTTGCTAAACGATATATGACAAAATAATTATATTCAAAACACTCACAGAACACTACTTCAAACTCAACAATAAAAAAAAGAATAATACAATCAAAATGAGCAAAAGATTTAAATAGACACCTCAACAAAAAAGATACACAGATGACAAAGATACCAAATTATGCCCAATACCATTGGTCACTAGCAAATGGCAAATTGAAACAAGATATTTCAGCATACCTATTAGAAAGGATAATATCCAAAAATTTGACAAATCCTCCTCTGTTGAGGATGGAAGGGTTACAAAAATTTTCATTCAGAGTGCCGATGGGACTGCACAATTATATATACTTGAAAAGACTGAGAGTTTCTTACAATGTGATACCTTGTTTTACCATATGACCCTATAACCATATTTCTACATATTTATCTAACTTATAAGAAAACATATCCATACAAAGAAAATATAACTAAATAGTCATAGCAGCTTTATTCATAGTCTCCAAATAATGGAAGTAACCAAGATGATCTTTAGTAGGTACATGGAAAACAAAATATTCTTTTTCTATGCAATGGAATACACTTTAGTAATAAATGGAGCAAGTTATGAAGTCAAAGATATTGATGCATCTTAAATGCGTATTTTATGTGAAAAAGCCATTTTAAAAGCAACATACTAACAAAAGCAAAATTATGGAGACAATAAATAGATGAGTGGTTACCATTGTTCTGGAGTAGGGAATAGGTTGAAATAGTGAAGTCCAGGGGATGTATTAGGATAACAAAACTATTTTGATTGATACCATAATAGTAGATTCATGACAGCATGCATCCGTCAAACCCATAGCACTTTACAACAGAAAGACTAACCTCAATGTTTGCAATTTTAAAAAAGGTGTTTAGGAGCTCAAGGTATCAAGATTGAATGAAAACTGTAAAAAAATATGTGACTGTGTCATAAAAGTATGACACAGTCTTGCTGAAAGAGTGAGAAGCTCACCCAAATATATTTGGACATGAGTGGGTGTCTATAAGAGTCAAGGTTTCATTAAATGCACATATGAAATGTATCCAGATTGATAAAAATATTTTCCCCTGTGGATTAGGGCTAATAATTGAAAGCACTATTTTTTTTATACTGGAATTGAAAATTAAGAACATGTCAGTCAGATTTTATACTGTTGAAGTAAGAGGTAACAGATAATAAAGATGAATGATGGAGTCTTTAGGATTTTTTTGTATAATATCATACTATCTGCAATTATTAATAGCTTTATTTATTCTTTTCTAACTTGGATTTCTCTAAAATACTAAAATTTCCTTTTCTTGCCTATTGATCTGGACAGGACATCCTGAACTATGTTAAACAGTAGTTATGAGAGTGGGCATCCTAGTCTTGTTCCAGAATATTAGGCAAAAGACTGTCAGTTATTTATCATTGAGTATGATCTTAGCTGTGGGTTTGTCATAAATAACTTTTATTACATTGAGTCCTGTGACTTTTATTCTGAATGTTCATAGCACAATGCATAATAACCAAGACATGAAAGCAATCTAAATGTCTGTTAACAGATGATTGAATAAAGAAGTTGTGGTATATACTCAGTGGAATTCTATGCAGCCTCTAAAAATGATGAAATATGCCTTGTACAGCAGCCTGAAAGGAACTGGAGGATTTTACACAAAGTAAAAAAAGCCAGAAATTGAAAGGTAAGTAAAGATGGTTTCAGTCATAGATGAAATGTAAAGAAGTAAAATAAAAACAAAAACAAAAAAACACAGAAATCTCAGAACTCAAAGTCAAAACTGTAGTTACCAGGGGTGCGGGGAGAATTGAGGAAGGCGAGAATCTGGGTTGAACGAGTAAAAGTGATGATGGCAACATTCAAACTCTGGTTGTGGGTGTGGTGTGATGTACCACGGAAAGAGTTGTGACTCTCATCCTCATAATCATATACTATTTTAAATGAATGAAACAAGCCTGATAAAAAAAAACTATCAAATAATTAAATGAAAAAGAGTCTGAAAAACAGCCACATCAATAGAAGATAAAAGTGATGCAATGACAAAATGTATCCTGGTATCCCATATGAGATATCGGGGTCAAAAAGGAACATCATTTAAAATATTTTTAAAAATCAAAAAGTATGAATTTTAGTTAAAATTTTCAATATTAGTTCATTAATTTTGAGGAATGACCCGTATGTATCAATGTATCATAAGATTTTGAAAAGAAAAGTTGGTTTAGGCTATCTGTAATTGTTCCTTATACCTTTGAAAATTGTATGTAATATAAATGTACTCTAAAGTAAATGTTTATTTTTAGAAATCAGCAAAACAAACCAATTAAGAAAACGAACACAGTGCAGCTATCACTGTGCAAAAAGAGATACAGGCAACTGTAGCAAAGGTGTTCAGGCCATATATTCTACGCAATGCTGCTTAGGCTCTATTGCACTTAGACAATTAACTCATTTCCAATATGTGTCTTTATTTCCACTGACTTTTCCAAGAAGTAACTTCTTGTGTATCTTATAGGCCATAGCACATAGCACAACTGGTTTATATTTCAAGTGACTGACAGAGGCTCTTCTGTCCTACTTTAATCACATGAAATAGAACATATTTATTTTAAAGGTAAGAGAGATTTTAATCAGTTTTCCTCTGGGACTCTTGGGAAAAGAGAGATAGGCTATTTCTTGTTCACTTTCATATTTACTCATTTAATCAAAGTGCCCAGATCACTGGTATCATACGCATGCTATGTGAGACCACAGCTGATGCTCTAATTTAGGAGATCTGTCATGCAAATTCTAATATAAATAACTAATTATACTTCATTTAAATTTTAAAAATTCAGGCAAAATACAAAATCTGATAGACACCAGGATAGAGGCATAAATGAGTTCTCCCTGATTTCTCGGGTCTATGGTTTTTAGGGTTTTTTTTTGTAATTTTTGTCATGGTAAGAGTTTGAAATTCAAAATCATCTGATTCCTTGTGTTAATATCTAAAACTGCCAAATAGAGACTGGGTAAGACTTTAGCAGATGAACGTATTCAATGTCGTGATTTTACCAAGGAAGAGAAATAAAACAAGGCAGGGTAAATGACTTGGAGAAATTCTAAAGTGACTCACATCAGAACCGTAAGCTACCAACCAGCTACCAAAGGCTTGCTTTTTTATTTTACTACCCTGACTGTTTATGCTGAAATTTAATGTCTCTTAATACTGGAGTCTTTTTTAGCTTTGTTTCAGAGCAGTCCAAATGACATTTGTGAAATTAAAGTTGTGAAGGGAATGATTTTAAAATGTTTTTGTATAAACATTTAAGCTGTGCTTTTAAAAGACTAATAAAATGAACGAGAAACAAAGGTACTCTTTAATCTGGTCAATTTCTTTTCAATGATATTATGATTCAAGTGAGTTAATCATCATTTCTTTAAGAAGTAGTTATACTATTTCTAAACCACTCCAGTAGGTACCGGAATAAAGGGATAGGAATGAGGTAAAGTATAACATGTTCAATCAGTTTATCTAGCATGGAAAATTCACGGGTGGGTTCAATTCAAATTGAATTCATGTATTAATGATAGTGTGATTTCATAGGCAAACCCATTGGGTAATATTAATTTGGACTGGCAGATTAGGTAAAGAATCAGAAAAAATGGAATATTTGTATTTTCAAGCTGTAGTTAGTTATCTACAGGGAAAATAAGAGACTATGGATGCTACTGGTGATTGCTGAATGACAATTATCCTTTTTGTCATTTAAAGTATTTCTTTAAAATAATTGGTGAGGATTTTAAAGAAAGATATATTGGAAATACATCAAACAGTCCTTCAAAAGTCATCCGAAAGAGTATTATATATTGAATGCATTGCAATAGTTGTAACTGAAGAACTACCAGCTTAGAAGTGAGAAATATTTAGTAACCTCTATCCATGACTTTCTGTATCAAAGTTTCATAGGTCAGTACTACAAAAGTTTAGAGGAAAATGTCAGCATGAGCAACATTGAAAAATAAATCAGTGATAAGCACTGGACAGGTTCCACCTGGGAGAACATAGGCTGGGAAACTGTGAAAATGCTTTCATATAAATGAGGGGACGTCATTGGAATCGCTTACTTTGCCACTAAGCTTTTATTAAGGTATCCTGTTTTCTTGAGTCAAATCAATTGCATCTAATATAAGTTTTTGATTAGGCAGATTTTTTGCACAGTGAGAGTAATATGTTTCATACATACTACGATTTACTTAAATATCCATAACATATGTGAAAATCTTACTTTAAGGGTAACACTTTTTAAATGAAGAATAAGAAATAAAGTATTAAGACATAATAGGAAAGAGGATTACAAATTAATTTATATTGGAATGTCACAGAATCAGTCAATATATTATCTCATACTTATGTATTTATGATAGTACCAATCCACAGAAAGATTAAGCCTTGCTAATTTGCTTGAAATTGTAAAGAATATTGATATTATTCACCCAGCTATCCAATTAAATATACTATATTTAGGAACAAAATTGCACAGAAGATAATTTCATTTCTTTGAAATGCAAGTAGCCAACACTGTAAAATGTTATTATAGTAATAAATTCCCAGAGTAAATCAACCAAAAAGTTAGAATTTAAAATAAATTAGAAGGCATGTCTACCTAAAATAATTGCTTATAATAAATTAAAAAATGTGTTAAACAAAATTTCCATAAATTAAGGTAAATACAAATTTTCATAATATTTACTTTAAAATTAATAATCTACTCTCATTTTATATATAATTTCTTCCACATATATGAATGAAATAATTTGGCATGGAAAGTTGCTCATATAATACTAAATTTAATATTATACAGTATACAATTTATAAGGTATATTATAGATGAAGCAGTCCACATACACAAATTCATTTTTCACAGAGAATACAATTTGTAATGGTAGGAAAAATTATTTGCAATGAAATTTGGCTGCAAGTTTTGGATTACTTCAGTAAAACTGATCATTTTAGGTAAGTTACAAGAATTGCAATATCCAGATACGTATGAAGTTTTTGAAATTTTAGGTATTTTCAGATTGAAAGCACAAGCTTCAGGGAATAAATAAGAAATTTGCACTTCTCACTCTAGGGCAGAAATTACTCTTTATTATTTATGTGGTTCATAGATCAATGATCAAAGTTCAAAATCAGTTGACGTTCTAATTATTTTTGATGACTTTCTACTGTTAAATTAAAACAGAAATTTTCTAGATTACATATCTCGATAAATTTCTTCAAAACTAATTGTTTCTTTCTAAAGTACCATATGTTCTTAAAGTGACTGAATCTAGAAAATAAAATTCTTTTTCTTTTTATCCAAAAAGTATATTTTAATAAAAGGACTTAATTTTTTTTTAGTTAATGCATTTGTTTGGGAGATGTCAACATCTCCTGTTTTTGCTAGTTTTCTACTGTAATTAACAAATGATTTGTCTACATATGACAGTATAATACATAATCAGGATAGTCATCAATATCAAAACAGAAGCCTCCTTTATCAGAAATAAAATGATTTTTGCAGATTTTGACTATGATAGTTCCTTTTTCTATTAATTTCCTACTGTTATTTGACTTTGTGTTTTAGTTGTGTACCCCCTTCCTATTTAGTATAATTTATTTCCACAAATATTAAAGATTCCAAATTTACAAAAACTAAAAATGTAGTTATCAGTAAACAGAAAGTTGCCTGTATCTCATTATGGCATTAGAATAACTTATTACAAGAGAGTGTTTAAATTCTAAGCACTAAGAATTTTCTCCTACAATTAATATTTCCTGGATTCCATTTCTTAGATAGCTAATATAAGTATAAAAATAATACATGGATATATGAATACATAATATGCTATGAATCTTTTCTATTTCAACTATGAGTTTACTTTTGTTTAATCATATTGTTAATACTTATGTCAAATAAGATTATATAGCAACATGGACAACATTTTAAAATTCATATTTTACTAAGAGAAATGTATAATGTGGTATAATTGTAAGACTCTATACTTTTAATGACAAATATCAAAAATATATAAAGGGAAATAAATTTTGTTGATATTAGAATATAATCTTTTTATTTTACATTAAAATTTTGTCATATTTTTAAATGAAATATCTAAGCGATAACTCTATTTCCAAGCTATGAATGTTAGTAAACCTTGCCTCTGTATTTTTTTAATTTATAGTGATTAATATGTTTATTTATGATAAATGGATTAATATACATAATTGTTAAAGCAGAGAAATAGCTGTAAAAATAATCTGTATTTCAGTTTCAATTTACCTATCAACAGTGGGAATTTTCTATCACGTTAAACATTATCTCTAAGTTCCTTTTTACTGTGAGATGTGAAAATTATAGTTTAAAATTATTTTAGTTACAAAATTATAAATTTATCTATCTAAAATACAATAAAATCTTCAAAGAAACAGATGACACAAAAACTTCAACTACTACACAAACTCTATTCTCCTAAGATTTATATTCTCTAATATTTTTATTCCACCAAATATTTTATTAATGTGTATAACACATCAGCATGGGATTTTATAGTTTTACATGAGCCAATATTTAAATTGCATTCTCATTTGTAGAAAGATGAGAGTACACATGGAAGAACTGAAAGAGGATTTTAAAGATCAAAACAGAATAGTAGTCATTTTATTTTGATCACTTACAGAGTATCTATGCCTCTACAATTAATGTATTTTGTATTCACTTTATCCTCAGGCCTGAACTTAAGCAGGTTCTCTGGATACTCACCTCTCAGTAAAGGTTATCTTGATGTTAGAGATAATAATGCCACAACTGATGCCATCCAATCCAGTATGTTTTTCACTTCATACGTCGCTCAGTTATGTGATGGATATAATTTTAAACATCTTCCAAACACATATGGCCAAATATACTTTTAAACATAAATGCAGAAAAGAACCTGTCACCAGTCTTTAGAATATTGTTAAGTGAAAGACTGATAATTGGAATACTTTTAATTCAAGAGGAACTTACCCTCTCCTGAATGTGTTTCAGTTAAGATATTAGTATGTTTCAAGGATAATCCAAGGTCAGGTTCAAATAACACATCACAAAAGTGTCTGAGCAAAGATTTCCAGTGAATCCCCCATGAAAAAAGAGACATTTTATTTTCCGAAGAGGGTGGTACTTCCATCTAAGAAGTACTAATAAAGGCAGTGTAAAATTAAATAACAATTCTAGTTTAGTACTTTATCTAGTTGACCAGAGACAAAGTAAGAGGTCAATGTGATATCAAGCTCAAGATCAAGCTAGGCAATATGAAGAGAAGTAGTTCGAATTAATCTATCTAGGATCCGTAAACTTGGTCAGTATTTCTGAATTTTTAAGAAACAGACCACAGTAATTTTTACCCACTTTTCCTGTACTTATAAAGGTACTGAAAGACCAAAGTTGGTGAGACATGCAATTTAGTGTTTTGGGCTGTAGTAAAAATAACTTTTCATCTCTGCATGTTGTTATGTTAAAGTGGGTTAAAATGTAATATTCTGATAGAAAAAGATGCTTTCATTCTGCCTCTAAGTTCGTATAAAGGTAAAGTTATGTAAGCTAGACGCAAAACTTTACTTTTGCTTACATAGGAAACAAAAGTAGAGGTAAAAGAGTCATTATCACTAGAAAATAATTCAATTATATCTCTTTTTTGATGAAAAAAAGGTAATAAATACATATGATCACTCAGTACCTCCATGGTTCATAAAGTCAGGTTCCTTTACAATATTTTAATTACACTCTCATTGCTTTATAATATAATATAGAATTTAAGTGTACATCATTATAAATTAAGATCTATATATAGTACATTAAATTTTGATTACAGAGTTGCTAAAGTGACAGAGACTAGGAGTATTAAACAATTGTTCTAGAAAGATACAAAGAAAAGAGTGGGGGAGAAGGAAAAGGAAAGAGTAAGAGAGGGACCAGAAAAATAAAAGCGTTCATTTGGAAAATGACTATTGCAGGTTCCTACCTGTTAAATCTGTTTAAGGACAGAAATCAAATACAGAAGTCCTTTATTTAACAACAGTGAAGAAAATTTCACATTTGATCAGTTGTTTGTGTTTTCCTGCTTGAGAGCAACAATACTTTGGTCATTCTTTCTTTAATTTACTTATATATTTAAAAATATTTATTTAAAATATTCTGTTTTTAATCACCTGATAGGCTCTGGGGATATTTTAGACAGATAAAAATGGCTCTTTCTTTCACGGAGTTATACTATCTGTCAAAGTTAACAATCTAACATTTGATTAATCCTTAAACAATTACAGTCATATTTAAAACAAAATGTGTTTCCAAGTTACAAAATATTTTCAACAAGGACAATTAAATGCAATTACAAAGTATTTTAACTTCCATATATAAAAAAATCTAAAATTCTGATATCAGAATGTAAGGTTTAGACACGCCCAGATAGCTAGTGGTCACACCTACTTGTTGGATGATAGCAAAACCTAAAGGAATAGTCAATAAGAAATCCTGCTTGCCAGACAGCCATTTGCTAAAATTTGAACCCAAAATGAATCTTTCTCCTAACTTTCTCTATAACTCAGTAAAAATGGAAACACACACACTCACACATAGCTGATGTTGCCACTCATTATGTAGAATGTAATTTCCTTTTTACTAAGGAGTAGGTAAAATTTGCTATAGTGAGTACAATAGATATCCAATTATATTTTGATAGCAAAAAGGAGAATGAAATACTTCCAAAAATATAGGATTTGTGACTTGGAGTTATACTAGCTGATTTTTTTGTTACCAGATAGTCAAGGGACAAAATGAGAGTTAAAGGATGGAAAAAAAAAAGTAAAAAGAGAGAGAAAAATACAGAGTATGATTACTGTCCCACCTAGTGGTAAATGAAGATATATTGTAACTAATGCTTTGAGCATCTTTACTTAGCAACATATTACTCATAAATAATCCAACACTTAGCATAATGTTGGTTACCAAAGATGTTAAAGGCTTATTAGATAAGTTTATATCTTGATTTTTGCAGGGTAAAGCCCCTAGAGACAACACTTAACACTTGATCTCAGCCAGAGGCCAAGAGGAAACAGTCATGATACATTTGAGAACATATTTCATTGCCTAAATACATAGAACTGAAATCAATTTTAATATTTCTAAAACAGAGCCCACTAAGTTTATCCATTTTTAACTTTTTTAGTGTATTTTGATGATCCTACTATTTATCACATACTTCAATATATAAGATCTCATATCTCTCACATTACGTCATCACAGTGGATAAACAGATTCTAATAGTAAAATATTATTTTATAGTCATCATTAATTTAAATGTTAAAGACCCATACTATTACAGAGGTTTATATGTGGGAATATGGCATTAGGATCTATCTCTCTAGAAAGGAAAGGTTCATACATTTAAAAATATGTGTGGCAAAACCAGAGAAGGATATATTATTTTTATTACAATAAAAGCACTTGTTGATATGATTTTTAAGCTAGAATTTGTATTTTCTAAATCTTGCAGAGCTTTAACTGTGTTTTTTAATGAGTTATTTTCTGACTTATAAATTAAGTGTGCATCACCTTTATTTTGGTGAAGATAATTTCACAACATTAAAAAGCTACCTTTTACATTCTAGTCTGAAGACGGTGGACTGTTAAGGTATCAGGCTCCCTCCTCCCAAAACACAGCTAAGCAAAAATTCTTTTTAACTATCATAATCATTGAATAGAAATGAGACTATTATTTCCACACAGAAGGGTCATATATCTCCATAAAATGTAGGAGAGGCTAACCTGTATCTGTGTCACATTGCTCTGCTCCAAGAATCCAGAGCAGTGGGGAGAGTCTGATGAAACTAACACTCCTCCAGAGTTGAAGAACTCTCTCTAGCCATGAGCAATCATGAGCTGCCTTGTAGTCATTTGTGAGGGTATCAGCATGGGTGAAAAGAGGATTCAGGCTCCAGAAAACAGGACACCTTCCACAAAGAAACAACACTGGGCCTGGACTCTGACATTACAGAGAAGTGCCTATCTTCTCTGTCATTAATGCACTGATACAGAATTGTTGATCCTTATCAATGTCAGCCCATCGTGCAGACCTGTCAATGCTTTCCACTGAATCTCAGAAGCACGTAGCCAGTGACAGAAAACCAGGCCAAGCAATGTCCAAGTGAGTAGTAAGCTGGAGCAAAACTTTCTACCCCTGGTTTGGGGAAAATAATTGGAAGATCTCCATAAATACAGCAGCCTTTGTAACCTGCAGTTACATCAAAATACTTCCCCATATATTTGGTATTTCCTGAAATTTCATCCCCACGTCCCAGGGCATAGTTACTACTACCCTCTGCAGGGATTGTAACTTCTTTGAAGGACTGAAGAGTTTTTAGAAGGATGGATTTTCCACTAAAAATAGCTACCAGGTATCTCATTAGGTGGACTGTGCTGGGATAGTAGCCTGCTTGCTGACTGTGGGTCCAAAACTCTTGGGTCTCTCTCTGCAGACATTATTGTTCATGACTGTGCACTAGGGGAAACCTCTGAATTCCCTACACCAACTCCAATCATGTAGGCTAGACACTCAGTCCTTAACTAAGGTCACCTTAGAGCCTCAATAAATAGGTGAGTGTTGAGATCACACAACAAAAAGAAGTCCAGTGTCCAAGACCAAGAACCAGGACTCCTTTGCACAATTTTACATCCTAAACAAGGTCTTCACAACAGAGAAGACAAAGTAATAGAAATAATGACAAATGTCAAACAGATTCAAGAGACAAATATGTGAAACAATGAATCTAAACAAGTGTCCAGGAGAAGACTTGAATGCAACAGATCTAAGAAAACTACCTGAGGAAGACTTCAAAGCAATGGTGATGATGATACTACTAAAATCAGGAAAAGCAATGGAAGTGAAAAAAATGGAAATGTAAAAAAAACAGCGAGACTATGAGGCAGCTCAAAATAGAATTTATGGAGGTCAAGAACAGAATAGCTGAGCTGAAGAACAAAATAAGGGCTCCATATAGACTGGAAAATGCCTTCTACAGAATCAGTGAGCTAGAAGTTAGGCATCATAATGTACTCAAGCAGACCAATAAAGAGAAAGAAACAATTAAAAGACATGAAGACAGTATATATATATGGGATAACTTCAAGAGGAATAACATTACATCATGAGGGTCCCAGAAAGTGAAGAGAGAATGAGGGGAAGAAACCATATTTGAAGAAAAGGTATCAGAATTTTTTAATCTTCTTGTTTTAAAGATAAATATAGACTCAACATCCATGACTGGAAGACAATCCCTTAGTCAAATAAATTGTAACAAAAAAACAAAAACAGGGAGTCATATTTGTATAAGATAAACTTACAACTAAAGAAGATAACAAAAAAAGTCGTGGATATTATACAATGATTAAGGGATTAATTAATCAAGAAGACAAAATGCTTATTAATATCTATGCACCAAATGAAGGAATATCAAAATAAATAAAGCAATTATGAACAAAACTAATAAAGAGACATCAGTGACAATACAATAATAGCAGGAGACTTCAATAACTCACTTAAAATATGGATATATAACCAGGCAGAGAATTAACAGGGAAAAAATAGCTTTAAATGACCAATTGTAACAGATGATTTTAATAGACATATCAAACATGTCATTCAGTAGCTGCAAAATTCACATTTTTCTTAAGTGTTCATGGAACATTCTCAAGGATAGACCATTAGTTGAGATACAAAACATGTCTCAACAAGTTCACAAAAATCATTTTAATCAAAATGGATTTAAACTTGAAACCAACCACAGAAGACAAGGTAAAAGATTACAAAATATATGGTGGTTAAACAACACATTTCTCATTGACTTGTGGATAAAAAGGAAAACAAAGGATAATGAAAAATTATCTGCAGACAAATCAGAATGAAAACATGGCTATCAGAACTTATGGGTTGCAGCAAAAACTGTATTATGAAGGATATTCATTGCAATCCAGGCCAACCTGAAGAAACAAAAATCAAAAATCAAAAATCCAGTCCTATATCTAAAGCAAGTAGAAAAAAGGAGAACAATTGAAGCCAAGAGGTCAGCATATGGAAGGACGTAATAACTATTTTAGCAAAAATAAATGAAATAGAAATCAAAAAGGCAATTGAGAAGATCAATAAAACCAAAAGATGGTCCTTTGAAAAAAATATTCATTGGCAAAACTTTGACTCAGCTCACTAAGAAATGGAGAGTGGGCATAACTCTCATAACTAAAGACAGGTGTAAAAGGGGATAAGTAGCAACAGATACCTTGGAAATACAAAGCAACATAAAAAATTACTAGGAACAGCGATAGGTCAATAAATTGGACAACCTCAAGGACATGGACAGAATTTTAGAAACAACTTACCAAGAGTGAATCAGGAAAAAATAGAAATCATGAACTTCACAAGCAGAAAATTGAAGAAGTAATAAAATACTTCTCAAAAATTAAAAGCCCAAGGACATACAGCTTTACTAGTGAGTTTTACCAAACTTACAGAGAAGAATTGAAATCTTATTCATCTCAAACTCCTCCAAAAGAACAGGGAATGCTTCCAAACATGTTCTAAGAGGTCATCATGTCTGATATCAAAAGATGATAAAGACATCACCAAGAAATAACTCAAAAAGACAAATACATCTAATGAAAATTTATCCAAAATCCTCAGCAAAATACTAGCAAACCGAATACATCAAAAAGATCATCCATCTGACCAAGTGGCATTTATCCTGGGGATGCAAGGATAGCTTAATATATACAAATCTATCAATGTAGCACAACTCATCAGTAGACACAGAGAAAACAAATATGTATGATCATATCAACAGATGCAGACAAGGCTTTTGACAAGTTCCTGCACCCATTTGTGATGTAAACGCTACACAAGATAGGGAAAGAAAAAATATAACTCAGTATAGTAAAGGCCATATATGATAAGCCTACAGCCAACATCAATGGTGAAAAACTGAAAATGTTTCCTCTAATACCAGTAATAAAGGGATGCCCACTCTCCTGACACTGCTATTTAACATCATACTGGAGTTCTTAGCTAGAGGACATAGATAAAAATAAATAAAAGGAATCTAATTTAAAAAGAAGGAAGTAGTACTATCATTATTTGTTATAGATATAGGAATGCAAATGTTTCCCTTTTTATCATTTTTTTTTTCCTGGGGTTAGAATTCTAGATTAATATTATTTTCCTTAGACCTTTCAAAGAGGTCTCACCATTTTTTTCTAGTTTACATTGTATCTAATGCAAAGTCTGTAGTCATACTTTCTTTGTTCTTGTATATGTATTGGGACTCCCACCCACTACCCTCAGCCCCCACAATTTATACTGACTGCTTCTAAGATTTTCCCATTATGACTATTGTTCAACTATTTCACTGTGAAGAACATTGGCTTGATTTTCTTTGTTATTACCTCTTAGCCTTAAATGTCTTGTGTATATGTTGATATTTTCAATTTCAGAAATTTTCAATGATTATCTGTATTTTTTTCTGCTTTCCTCTGGGCTCTGATATTTTCCCGTGCATTCCTGAGATTTTGTGTATTTGCCTTCAGTCTTTTCCCTTTCTGTACTTTAACGTAGTTTTTCTATCCTCTTCAAGTTTTTGGTAGTAAACAAACCTCTGTCAATTCTAATACAATTTTCATTTCAGATTTGTATTATTACAGTAACTTCATTTGCCTTTTATAGTTTCTATTTCTTTCCTATGTTTATATTTTCTTTTAAATCTTTGTGTTTATAATAGAAGTTTTAAAGTCTTCATATACTAATTCCATCATTGAAATTTCTGCTTCTGTTTCTATAATCAACTTCTCCTGGTTATTGACAATATTATCATGCTCTTTATACTTCTTGTAATTTTTACTGGATACTAGATATTGTGAATATATATGTGGAGGATCTAGATTTTGTTTTTACTATAAAGAGTGTTGACATATATTTTGACCAGTAATTATTTTATCTGGTAATTACCTTCATCCATTTCTAGTGACAGATTGGGCTTTGAGATAGCAGATCTAGTGAAATATTTTCTCTAGTGATAATTTAGCTTTGTTATGTAATGCAGGAATTTGCAGGGTCTCAAATGACTGCCTCAAATAATGTTAGGTCTTTCTAATCTGACTGGCTGGAATCCTAACAACTCTCATCCCTGCTTGAGCAGTGCAAGTTTTTGAGTTTATATTCACAGTAGTTGCTATTCCTTTGTCCTTGAACATTGAACATTTGTAAAAAAAATTTTTAAATAAAAAGAAAGAATAGGTACTTCTCTGTAGATGATTGGAAAATTTCCATTGTAGTTCCCTCTTATCCAATAATCTTTGACAAACGTATCTTCCTCAAAATGATCTGTGTCCACATCTCAAAAGAACACATATATTCTGCTTGTATTTCTCCATGCTGCATTGTTTTCCAGAAATTTCCTCCAGGCCAAGATTCTTTGTTAACATAAAGTTCATATAATTTTCTTATTTTTTCATAAGAGAAAATTTCCAGAATTCCAGTTTCCAAGATCAGAAAAAAATAGATGATATTCTGTACAATTTTCCAGTGTTGTACACAAGATATTTAATCCAATACCAATATCAATGTCATTGTCAAAGGCAGGTATCTCTGTATTTATTTTTAAGAAAGAGCTGACATAATTTGCTCATGTATTGGATGTTAGAAACAGTCAAGGATGTCTAGCAATTCTGTTAACTCAGGAACATAGAATTATGATGAAGGGAAGAGAGATCATTGTGGGAGAACTTGGTTTGCTTTTATTTTAGGAAGAGGTGTAAGTATCCAGGAATTAACTTTCCTGATGATCCTTATGTTTTTCTCCTCATGGTGTCTGATATTTCTTACTTTTCCTCATTCTTGTTTCTCTCTCCTCTTGTGTGAGTGCTGCCTCTGTGATCTTACATTTAATCTCTGAGGTTCATTTCTCAGCATGTTCACGTCTGTTTATGAAACTTTGAAGTTCATCTTCAATTCCTTGACTATGTCTTTTCTCTTTAGCATTTCTATTAGGACATTTTTCATGGCATCTGTCTCCTTGGTGATGTATTCCCTATGATCTTTCACTTCTTTTTTGAGATCTTCCAATTGCCTTTTGGTTATTGTGTGTGACTCCTGTATCTCATTCAACTTTTTATGACTATATTTTTGGAAAGCTTTCTCTGCTAGATTGGCCCCATAAGTCTCAATGTAGTTCTTTCCTGTGATCATGACATCTTCCTCTCTTTGGACCATTCATGTCTTTTGGGGTGATTTTGCTTTTCACATGACTTTCTTCTCTGTGGTAGATTTAGCACTGTAGCTTTTTTTTTTAATGTTCAATTTCTTCCTGAGTGATGATTTGGGTCCTTGCCTGAGTAGTACTATCCAATAGCTTCCATGGGTTGTGACCCTTTTCCCCTTCTCTGAAATGCTCACTTTTGTTTGGTTGCAAATGTTTCAGTAGTATCTACTGATTTCTGTGGGCATGAGGAGCAATTCCTCTCTTGTGAACCACTGATAGGAAGTTCTCCAATCCAAGGACTGAGTTTTCAAGGATATCAGATTCTGTGAGTTCTGTGGAGGCCAGAGCACACCAGAACAGGGGACATGAAGTTTACAGTACATCCCAGTATTATATTCCACTACAGTTTCTATATATCCTTTGAGTCATTGGTCCTGTTCTTGTTCTCTCTTGCTCCTTGGCCTGGAAGTCAGATTGCCTGTTGGCCTCTGTGCTCCTAGGGTGGGGCATCCCTACTCCCTGTTCTCTGAGAACTGGTCTATAATCTCTCAAGCATGCCTTGTACTCTACTAGTACAGGTTTTGCAATGTCCTTTGGTGATATTGTAGCTTCCCAATTGGAGAGCAAGTATGAAGTGTGCCCCTGTAAGTTCTCTTGGTCTCCTGGGCTTAGCATTCACTCATTACAGTTCTCCAGTGTGCAGAGTGGAGAACTCACCGGCAGGTCCTTGTCTCGCACTCCCATGCAGTTTCTGTATCTCCTTTGTGTTGTTGGTGCTGTTTTTGCTTCCCTCAGTCTCCTAGGCCAGGGAGCAAGATTGCCTTTCAGCCTCTGTTAGTTCTTTAAGACTGGAATGAAAGCATTGGTCTCCCTTACCCTTGATCTCTATAACTTGGCCTGAAATCTTGCAGGTGATCCCCTGTACTCTGTTAATCACAGGTTTTGAAATGTTCTCTGGTGATGTCTATACTTTCTCAATCAGGGAACAATTTCAAAATCTATCCCTGTAATCTCTTCCGATAATATTCTTTGAGAGATTTTTATGTTCTACATGGCCACATATTTTTTTCCACTTCAAGATTAGTAACAAATTATATTGTCATTTTTTTATTTTTTGAAATGAATTTTTGCAATAAAACATACATATGAGTAACGAAAAAGAAAAGAATGTAAGCTATTTAAATTAAAATACATACAAATAATATCTCAACACATCATCTAGAAAAATAAAGTTTATAATTTCTGAGTCTTTTCTTATACAGATGGATGACAAGTATCCTCTATAAGGATTTTAAAAGAAATGATGTATTTAATAATAGCTCAACATAGAAATTTTGCAACCACAAATTTTTAATGTATTTTAAATTGTCCTGAAGGTTTAGAGTAAGTAATCTATTGAAAAGGATCTCACTAAATGAGCTATATTTATGAGGTCCTACTGGTATCAGGTCTATATGGGAATTTAACATTAGAATCTCTATAGTACATTTATATTTATAAATCAAAGAAAATATATTTTATATTATTTATTTTGTAACTTGCCAAAGAATATTAGTGAATAAGTAATACTCTGCCTAATAGAAGTATCAAATACTATTGCTATAACTTTGACGAGATAAAAGAAATCCTGGCTGAAATTGAGTGAAATTATATTATTCAAGTACTTGCTTTCCTTATATGTTGTTTGGCTTAATGCTGAAGTTTCTAAAAACTTATTGACTGATATTAAGTGAGGACTTATTATACCTTTTCCTTTCTGAGTGGGTGGTCATAGATCAAGGAGACCACTATGTAGGGTAACCTGAAACTTTTAGAGAAGAAAAGACAAATTGAGTATCAAATTTTTTCATAGTTGCCTTTGAATCTTATCCCCATATGTCCATGTTCTTCATATATTAAAATAACTGGCTTCATTATGCAGTGAGATGTGTGTATTGACATAGCTAAGAAGATTTTTTAAATTTTAGGACTACAATTTTTCTAATATAATTCCTATGTACATTAGAATTAGTAAGTAATAAACACTAAATGACCTTTACTATTTTAGAGAGTTACTGTTGACACAGTTTATATGAGTTTTGCTAAGCAAGGTAACACAGCTTTAGGTATCAACTAAAACACCGCTCCTTAACTCTCTGAACTAATAACTAATAGAAATGTGAGAGGATTTAAATTTTTAATTCACTAAAAATCTAGGATTTTAGAAATATATACTTAGTATTCTAACTAAAAGACAAGCACATAAATCCAACACCAGTGTCTTAGCACTGGCTTCTAAAAAAAACAGCTTTGCCTGGGGTGACTGAAACAAAATATATTTATTTCAAAGAGTCCAGATGGAAGTTGAGATCAGGGTGTCCGTATAATGAGACTGTGCGAGGATTGTAAAATTATTTTCCTTGGTTGAAGATGACTGCTTTTTTGCTGTATTCTCACATGGTAGGCATAGGAAAGGGAAGAACAGGGAGACCTAGCTAGGGTTACCACTATTATAAAGACATTGATTGTATCATGAGGATCACACTCATTAATTAATTCAAATCTACCTATCTTCCAAAGGACGCATCTCCAAATATCAAGATTTTGTCAGTTAGGGCTTCAAAATAAAAATATTCAGTGTGTTGGGGGACAAACACTGACTCCATAACCAGAAGGTATTATATTTAAAGTAGAATTCTTCTAAGGATTACATATATAACTGCTAAGAATAAAAATTTAAATTATCTTTGATTTCATTAAATGCTCAGATAATACTGTAGGTCTTATATAAAGATGTAGCATTATATCTTTATTACTGTCTATGTGACTTACAGTTGTGATATAACCACTGCTGCTTCAGTAAACAAAAGAAAACAATTTCAAATTCAATTATTAAAATGATAACTTTAGTTTGGTATGGATCCAAACAGAAAATCACTTTTGTCCATGGCTTAAACATAACATTATCCATGGTATGAAATAACTTGAAACTAATATGGAACAGAATGCACTGAAATTGAATAACTTTATTTTTCTTGATATATTCTAAGAGTTATATTTTACTGAATTCAAAGCTAAACTAGTCCCATATGGGACTTTTCTAGGAAATCTCCACTCATACGCTCTTACTTCAACTATAAATGGAAGCGTGAGCCATCTACTTTTTCAATTAATGAATAAATTTGCTTGATCACCCCCTATATTGCATATACTGTTCCAAACTATGTTTTTTTTGCTTATGTGTTTATGTTTATCCATCTCCTCTATTACCAAAAGAAAAATGTAGTTGTATAAAATTTCTTAGATTTTTTTTTTTTACTTTAAGTTTTTAAAACTTTGGATGCACTGTAGATTTGATATGGCATTATTTAAATCCAGTTCCTCTCAGTGGCTCATATATAATGGTATATCTCATAAGTTTCCTCTTAGTGTGATGAATTATGGTGTAGCAAAGCTCATAGAATCAGCATCTAGCTGATGTTTTTTATCCAGGAAAGGCTACATTTTACTTCCTATATCATGCTATTCATAGAACCTACATAAATAATTTAAATAGAACAAGATTCCTTTTTACTTAACAGACTCATAATGTCACATGGAAGAAGAAAATAACATATGCAATTTCATTTTCTAAATAACATCTATTTAAATATTTTTAATCCTTTAAATTCCTCTCTTAATTTCCTCCCCTTTATTAATGTTCAACAAATAAACACAAAGAAAACTCATCAATATTTGCTGTCTATTAGCAAAACAGAGCAATATAAAATAATTTTCCATTAAAATTACTCATCTAATAACTATTTTTTCATTAGAGATGATTCAGGTAGGTCTGAAGTGTGTGATTTATTTATCATTTTTTCTGTACCATTTGATACTGAGATTGAGAGCTTTTATATGAATTATGCACTGAGAGCTCCCAAATTAATTCAGTATAATGCCTCTGTCATCTGAAATTTAGATCCATATAGCTAACTCCCTGCACATATGCCTATATAAATTCATCTCAAACCTAAGATATCTGAAAGATGAGAAGACAGAGAAAACTTATTCAAAGAAGTTAGAGCAGATAACTTCCCACATTTGTTACATAAAGCAACAATGGAAGTTACAGAAACCAAAAGAAAACCAAAATTTCTAAACATAAAGACCTACTCCTAGACATACTATAAAAAAAAAAAAAAAAAAAAAAAAAAAAAAAAAAAAAAAAAAAAAAAAAAAAAAAAAAAAAAAAAAAAAAAAAAAAAAAAAAAAAAAAAAAAAAAAAAAAAAAAAAAAAAAAAACTAGCACAAGTAAACAACAGTGTAAAGTTAATCAATGTTATTAGAGAAAAGAAACATAACCTACAAAGGAATACCCATCAGGCTATCATCAGACTTCTCAGCAGAAACACTATAGACCTGGAGAGAATGGAATGACATTTTCAAAATACTGAAAGACAAAAATTAGCATCCAAGTGTACTCTACCCTGAAAAAATATAATTCAGGTATAATAGAAAAATAAAGTTCTTCAATGATAAATAAAAGTTAATGGACTTTTCCAGACTAGCCTTTCAAGAAATCCTTAAAGGGATCCTACAATAGGAAAAAAGAAAACAATACACCAAACTCCAATAATAGTGATAAATAAGAAATCAAATGCAGAAACAAAGATAGAATCAACAAGAGAGAACAAAAATCAGCAATGGTGGAAATAAAATTACAGAATATGTATTTTCGTATAATTATGATATGGCATTAGTTCATAAAAAACTATCAAAGAGATGTTGAGTCGTAATCCAGAGGACATCCACAAAACCTAACTAAAGAGATATGTAAGTGGGAAATACATGAAATTAAAAGAACCAACACCAAAAGCCACAGAGAGAAAAAAGCTAATAAAAATAAATGGAAAACAAAGCAACAATGAAAACCAAAGGCTCAAAATACAGCAATAAAGTCCTGTATATTAGTTGTCACACTAAATGTGAATGGGCTGAATACATCAACCAAAAGACTCAGACTAGTGGAATAGATCAAAAAACAGTATCCATCAATATTATACATAGTAGAAACTCATATCACATCCAAAGACAAATACGGCTTGAAAGTCAAAGTTATGGAACAATACATCAAAGCAACAGTAATAAAAGGAAAGCAGAAGCTGCAATACTAATTTCAGATAGATAAAGTTCCACCTGAAAAAGATATCTTGAAGCAAGGAAAAGCACTATGTTATGGTAAAGGTGGTAATTCATCAAGAAGTAACTATCACTAACATATATGTACACAATACTGAGCCATCTAAATATATAAAACAAATACTGACAGAACTAAAGGCAGACATTGACAGTAAATATTAGTAGGGGGTATTGATACTCCACTTACATCAGTAAGTAGGTCATCCATATAGAAAATCAACAAAAAAATGACTAAATGAAACAACAGAACATATGAACCCAACAGACATATGCAGGGGGTTCTACATAAACACCAAAGAATATACATTGTTCCCAAATGTACATGGAACATTCTCAAAGACAGGATGACCACATCTTGAGATAGAAAGCAAGTCTCAGCAAATTTAGCAAGATTGAAATTATAGAAAGCATCTTCTCTGATCATATAGGGGTAAAACTAGAAATAATACCAACAAAACAAAACTTTAAAAACCACAAAGATGTGTAGATTGAACAAGATGCTTCTGAACAATTCATGTATCAGTGAAATTGCAGTTGAAGTTAAGACTTATCTGGAAACAAAAATGAAGAGACAAGCTATTGAATACAGAATAAGCAGTTCTGAGAGGAAATTTTATAATCGTACAAGTAAAAGCAAAAAGGGAGTCCAAATGAAATCCTTAACCTCAGGTGAGGGAGTTAGAAAGAGAAGAAAAATCAAAGCCAAAAATCAGCAGAAGGAAAGAAATGATAAAAATTAGATCCGAAATAAATGAAATGGAAAACATAAGAACCATCAAAAATATCGATGAAGCCAATAGCTGGTTCTTGGACAGAATAAACGAAGTCTATAGATCCCCACCTAGACTCAAAAAGCACTGAGAGAAAATCCCAATAACAAGAATCAAATATGAAAGAGGTTAGATAACAACTGACAGCAGAAAGATACAAAGTATCGTGAAAGGCTATTATGAGCAGTTATATGCCAAGAAATTAATGAATCAATCATGAATGATCAGATTCCTAGAAACCTATAACTTCCCAAAATTGAAACAGGAATGCACAGATTTCTTAGACCAACTACAAGCTCAGAAATTGAAGCTGTAATAAAAAAAAAATCTCCAAAAAACAACCCAGTTCCAAATGACTTCACCAGTGAATTCCACAAAACACTCAAAGACACAATCTCCATCTTCCTTAAACTTCCACAAGATTGAAATTGAGGGAAAATTCCCAGATACATTTTTGGGACCAGTATTACCCTGATTCTCAAACCAAAGATTGCGCCAAAAAAGAAAACTATAGACCAATATCACTGATAAATACATATGTAAAAATCATCACCAAAATCACACAAATCAAATTTAGCAGCACATTAAAAAATAATAAAATCAAGTGGGAGTCATTCCAGGGATGTAAGGATGGCTCAACATGTGCAAATCAATGAATGAACTACACCACATCAACAACAGCAAAAAAAGCTATATGATCATATCAATGGATACCAAAAAAGCACTTGACAAAATTCAACACCCATTCATGCCCAAAACCATCACCAAAATAGGAATAGAAGGGACATAACTCAACATAACAAAAACATTATACCAGGAACTCAGAGTAAACATAATACTCAATAGTGAAAAACTGGAAGTCTTTCCCCTAATATCTGAAACAAGACAAGGTTGCCTACTTTCACCATTAGTAGTTCAACATAGTCCTGGAAGTCTTGTCTAGAGTAATAAGGCAATAAAATGACATTAAAGGAATTCAAATTGGAAAAGAAGAAATTAAAGTATCATTATTTGCAATGACATAATATTAAACCTGGGAAAACCTAGACTCCACAAAAATAAAACTGCTAGAAACAATAAATGAGTATAGGAAAGCAGCAGGGTGTAAAATCAACATTCAAATATCAGTAGCAATTCTATATACAAGTAATGAAGAGGAAGAAAATAAATTAAGAACGAAATACCATTCTCAACAGCACCTAAAGAGATCAAATACCTGGGAATAAACCTACCAAAGGATATGAAAGGTGTCTATAATGAAAACTAAAAAATGTTAGCTAAAGGAACAGAAGAAGACACCAAAACATGGAAGACTATCCCATGCTCATGGATTGGAAGACTAATTAAAATGGCAATCTTACCCAAAGCAATATGCATATTTTATGAAATTCCCATCAAAACTCCACAGATACTTTTTAAGGAAATAATGCAAACAATACTAACATTTATTTCTAATCACAACTAGACCTCAAATAGCCAAAGTTATCCTGAGAAGAAAAAAGAAAATCAGAGGAGTCATACTTCCTGACATCAAACTGTTCTACAAAGTGATCATCATTGAAACAGTATGGTACTGGAACAAAAGCAGACATACAGATCAGTGGAATAAAACTGAGAAACCAGAAATAAAACCACACCTGTATGAATAATCAATCTTCCACAAAGTTGCCAAAAACAAACAGTAAAAGATGAAAATTCTATTCAGAAATGTTGTTGGGAAAACTTTACAGACATTTGCAAAAAAAATAATCTAGATTATTCACTAGAACTATATCAAAAGTAACTCAAAATTAATCAAAGGCTGGACATAAAACCTTAAAATACTTGACTAAAATGAGGGGAAAACACTCTCTAGACCTCAACCTCAAATAGATCTTTGGGGAAAGAATATCTGCAACAAAAGCAACCAAATCAAAACTAAGTAATTGGGACCACACCAAAAAAAAAAAAAAATTTCTCACAGTGAAAGAAACAACCATTAATACAAAGAGGTAACTTGCTGAATTCAAGAAAACATTCAAACAACATAAATAAGATGAGAGTCTAATTTCCAAAATATACGAAGAGTTCACACATCTCAACAAAAATGTAAATACCCACTAAAAAATGGGCAGAACTGAACAGACACCTATTCAAAGACACACAAATGACCTACAGACATATGAAAAAGCTGTTCTACTTCACTTACAATCAGAGAAACGCAAATAAAAACCCTATGAGATACCACCCCATACCACTAAAAATGACCTATATCCAAAAATCAAGAAATAAACGTTGGAGGGGGTATTGAGAAAATGAAACCTTCCTTCACTGTTGACGGGAATTTAAATTAGTGCAAACTTTCTGGAAAACTGTATGAAAATAACTCAAAAAAATAAAGAGAAAATGCCATTTGATCCAGTAATCCCACTCCTAGGCACATACTCAGAGAGTATAAAATCTCTAATTAGAAAAAAAAAATATGCATCTCTTTGTTCACTGCAGCACAGTTCACAATAGCTAAAACAAGGAAATAGCCTAAATGCCCATCAACAGATGACCTAAGTTTGGTATATATACTCAATAGAATTCTATTCAGCTACTGAAAAAACAACAAAACAAAAAAGCGGACATTGTGCCTTTTGTAACAATCTAGATTGAACTGGAAAGGAACATGTTAAGTGAAATTCGTCAGAAAGAAAAGGAGAAATACAGGATGGTTTCACTCATATGTAAAATAGAGCGATGTGAAGTAAATAAACAGTTAAACCCCAGAGAAAACTAGCAGGACACAAGATGATGACTGTCAAGGGGAACTGGAAGGGTTAGGGCTGGAGAGAGGCAACAAGGTGATGGTAAAGGACACTAAAATTCTGGTAGTGGGTGTTGTACTACCCAGAGACTTAGAAATGAGTTCAACATCTTAAAATGAATATGGCTTTGCAAACAAAATAAATAATAAAAATATTGTATTATTTAAAACAGAATATTATTGGTGGATTTAACTATTGAATTTTAAAGCTTTTAAACTTCAAAAGCATCAGAAAAAGCAATAATAAATAGGAAAATATTTTTAAAATAATTATTTAGGCATTAATATCCAATATACATGTGAGACTTTTATTAATCAGGCATTAAATTAAATTCTACAGTAAGTGAGGATTTGTATGCAGAGACAACATGGAAAAGAAGTAAAATTGGTCAACTTAGAAATAAATATTGAATATAAAGTTAATGTGTTAATTTAAAAGTTTTTGCCTATTGCATTTACAGTTATAAATATACCTTAGAATATATAATAGTTTCAAGTATAAATGATATTCAAGAATAACCAATTAGCTTTATAAAATATATTTAGGGACTATTTCAATTTTCAATTTGCCATAGTTTGGCCTTGAGTGAGCATTTTCAAAGTTCTTTCTTAAAATACTTCTGAATATATGGAGTGATTATTGAATGTTTATTTTACCAGTAATAATACCAATCAAAAATTATTATTAAAATCTCAGAGAGATTATAGGTACCTTTCTTTAATGTTATCAATTATAATACCCATTATGCTTTCCTTTCTCTTAATAATAGAGCAGAGACAGTTTTAACTGAACATATGACCACTCAATTATTAGCTGCATTAGTAAAATTCCTTTGCAATTTAGAATTGTCATGTTTAACTTCTGCCTCATAGGGTACAAGCAGAAATAATAAAAGCAACTTTATAACCATTGTTTTTAGAAGAAAATGTTAACCATAAGATCTACTACCTGACATTCAACCTGAATCAAATGTGGCATTGTGAAGTCACTATATGAAGAAATGTTAAGGCATCGATTTAGAATATACCTCTCTCCTTCAGGTCACCTGGCATTTCAGAATTTCTGTAAGGAAAGAGTAGGATATTGTCTCATTGAAACCACTGTTACTGGTATCAGTTAAAGATCTTAGCCAACATCTTATCTATTAAAGTAGTTTTCTAAAATTTACACATGATTTACAAGGGGTATGTATCATATAACACAAATTGAACTGTTAAAGGAGAAACAATATAAAACAAACAAAAATGATTTGTGTTTTACTGTTAAAAGCTAATATTCTTAACTTGCAGGTATTTAAGTGCCTCAAACAATTTCTTAAGAAGAATCACTATAGATGTGATTCTATTTAAAAATAATATGCATAGTAGACTTAAATGGCCAATAATGTGAAAGTCTCATCTACTCAAATATATGTAAATATTGGATTTGGGGAAAAAGTAATAAGATAGCTTTATAGAATTAGCAAAAGACTAAAATCAGCAAAAATGTATAGTGTTAGCATCATTTCTCTGCAAAAAATTCTGGACTTAAGCTTCTTTTGAATAGACTTCTTACAGTCACAGAGTCTAGTCCTAATCATAAATTTAGGTGAACATTTTAGCCACAATCCGTAAGAAGGAATGATCACAATTCAGGCTCAGGATCTAGAATTAAAATACCAAAGTTCATATCTATGTAAAATTACTTAGGTAAATTTCTTAATCTGTGCAAATTTCACTTTTGTAATATGTAAAGTTAACATAATACAATCCAACTTATCAGGTTGGAGTTGTGTTAAAAATAATTTAGCACTGTAACTGGCACACAGTTGGAAATCTTAGTTTTATTATGATAATGACAATTTAGAAAAGGAGACTAAATTACCAAACAAAATGGTATACCTGGGTTCCACTCAACAGGCTTTGAGGTTAAGAAGTTAAATTGGAGTAACTGAAAAGAACAAGATGGCAGTTAATAAACGTTCACTTATACAGTTAGTAAATAATTCAAAGTTGGAGAAACAACTTGGAATAAAGATATGATAAAATACATATTTTTAAAATGTTGAACCATGTCAAATTACACTTAACGTGTGCATTTGAAATTTATTGTGCAATGACATTTTTATTGGCAAATTTAGCTAATATACTCTAATGATGCTGTAAAGCAAAGTATTATCACAGTATTTTTATTGGCAGTATTTGGATTTGTATCCAACAGAATTTTGGTGTTTTGTTTTTTTTCATTTCTAGAGTCAATGTCAAGAGCATTATTAATAAGAAATCATTGATATATGTAACATTAACAGCTGTCTGGTGTTTACTGTAAAATCATAAAGACAGAATGTTCTCCAGTGTAAAAAAATGCAGAAGCTTGTGTTTCAGAGTTGTACTTCCTTATTACTCCATGGATATTTATATAATTTGATTTAAAGTTGGGGAAGTTTACAGAAAGGAAAAGGTAAAATATATATGTAAAATGAATAAGGATAAATTGAAGGTGTATTTTAATTAGACACTGTCCTAAGACCCAAGTGTTTAGGATAACCATGGAAACAACTGTTTGTTACTGAGAAATCATAGATTTGTATTAACATGCACAATTTTTCTACTAAGAATGATTTTGACACCTTCTAATATTAATTTTGCCATTATCATTTTCCCCTAATTTTTATTACTAACTTTCTCATTAGACTATAAGCTCCTTAAGAGAGTAACCTAGGCATGTTTTGTTCAACATTTACTTTTCAATCTATAGAAACTGTCTTGAAACAATACTATCATTATTTCTTACATAGATAAATAAAATGTTTAGCAAACACATATTTTAAATAAACCTGAATAATAAATGCGAAAAGGGAAGAAATTCAGAGATTATTTAGTCATCTCAGATTATTTATAAGAAAACTGAGGCCAATAGATGACAGTGTTGAAACTCAGAGCCAGCCTAAGACAGAGATTATACGATTATGTAAGTATTGGCAATTTTAGCACTTTTATTTAATGATTTTTTAACCCCAATATCTATTATCTCTTTCTTCCTTTTAGTAATAGAACATTGTACCATGCAGACCAAGACACCACCTTTGAGATGATATATGTTTAATAAAATTAGTTCCAGAATATTCTATAACTGAATCAAACAACTGTAGATGAATGTGAAAGATAAGCAAGGATCTTTCTTGTTTCAGCCACTGAATATCCATGTCTCACTGGTATTATACACACACACAACCTACATGGTAATTAATACATTAGCAAGAATTCAAGACATAGGGATGTCAACTCTAACTTAATAAATCAGAATTCAGATCTTGGAAGCAAAGGGAATTAGGTAGCAAATAGAAGACAAAGAATTATAGAGGGACATTAATTAGAAACATCTATGAAAAGTAGAGACTGGGAGATATATTGTACTTATGAGTATAAATCTATCTTGGGTATAGTTAAAAGTGTAAATCAGAATTTTAGAAGTTCTATTTCTTTACAAGTTAGCTCATAGAAACAAGGAAAAACAGCAGGTAAAATTTAGTAATACTCAAGAATATCTTTTTCGACAAACAAGGAGACAAGCGACTGGATGAGAAGTGTGGTTAAATGAACAATGTATAGTAAGCAGAATTGATGTATGTAAATATAAAGAATTCTTCATAAATTCACTCATTCAAGCATTCATTCAAAGCTTTTTGCAAAGGGTTAACTAGTGGGACTTCAGCTTATATTATCTTGACTAAATTAAATTTCTGAATCTCAGCTTTATTACCTGAGAGTGGTTTTTATGACTGATAAAATCATGTTGGAAAGTAAATGGCACATGAAAGTCTGTGATTATTCTTGTTGATATCATTGTTAAAGAAAATGAGGCAACTAATTCTCTGTAGGATCTGACATTATCTAAATAGTGTATGGTAATATGTCTGTGCTTTGAAAAATGAGTAGGTATTTTTCAAGCAGAGAGTAGGATAGGGATTTCTTACGCAGAATAAAGCACATACTTAGAGAGATCCATGTGAGAATATCATATAAAAATTAATTGAGATTTACTAAACTTGGAGCGAAGGTCACAAAATAAGAAACAATTAAACATGTAGGTAGTGAATAAATTCTGAAAGACTAATTTACCAAGTAAGAGATATTAGAAATAATGTTATGTATTAAAAACATATTTTAGCCCAATGAATGAGATAGAAATGTGCTTCATACAAAGACACTCAAACTTGGATTGTAGCAGAACAAAGAAAGAGACCAACTATAGATTGACTGGACAAAAGGATGTTGCAAATGCTTAGACAAGAGAAAACTGATGTCTAAACTAAGTCACTGGAAACGGGGGTACATAAAATACTGCTGAAGAGATAATACTGAAATAGAATCAATGTCACATGGTAAACAAATAGATGTGGGGTCCTAGGTTTGCAACTTGAGAAATTTGTTATTCTATTAACATTTCAAAAATTGGGAAAGGAATAGGATTTTGAAAAAGGAAAAGGTGAGAAAGTTTTACAACAAGTTTTGCCCAGAGTGTAAGAATATATGAATGTCTTCGGCATATATCCTTATATCCATTCGCAAATAATATATAAATACAGTATTTACTCTATCAGTCCTCAGATTATGCATATCCTTTTATAAGAAATTTGATAACAGAACAGTTGCTCACACCCATGAGAGTATTTGAATTTCAGTTGAAAATAGCTCTCTGCATCAAAACCAAACAAAACAATACAAAACTACAACAAAACCGTAGTGTCCTAGTCAGTGTTCTAGGTGGTAGAGATAGAACAAATAACAAATTAAACATTTTTTGCATTCACAGAGCTGAGTCTTACTGGAGAAGAGAACTGCAATAAGTAATTTTATGAGTCAACTAGACTGAGCAAGGAAGTGCCTAAATCAAACAATATTTGGGGATGTGTCTGTGAGGGTAATTCTGGATGAGACTAGCGTTTGAATGAGTTGATTCTGTAGAACAGGTCTTCCCAGTATAGGGGCACATAATCTAATATCAAAGGCCTGAATAGAACAAAAAACGGGGAACAGAAATTCATCTCTTTTGATTCTTGCGGGCCTGCTTAAACTCAATATCATCTCTTGCCCTTGAACTGATTTATAGCATTGACTCCCCTGATTTTCAAATCTTTGGACTCAGACTGGAGTAACACCATTGACTTTCCTGAGTCTCCATCTTGCAGTCAGCAGATGATGGGATTTTTTCAGGATCTATAATTACTTGTGCTGATTGTGCATATCTTCATGAGTACCTCTTACTGATTCTGTTTCTCTGAAGAAACCTAACACAAAAATTAAGAGAAATTTTTTTCTATCAATGTTCATCACCTTCAATAGTGAGAATAGCAAAGCACAGACAAGTTCACAGGGTTACCCAAAAAGGTATAGGATCGTGTAACTATTGTGTTAGTCACGCTCCCTGTAGAAGGAAATACTGCTCTCTCTATAACATCCTTTGTATCAAATATATATATATATACTTTTACTTGGGAAAATTAAAAATCAGAAGAAATAAGTTATAAACTCCCAAAACACAGTTCAAAACTTTTTTTTCTTTTCAGATGGAACAAAACAAAATCAGAATGCTGTCATTGAATAAGGTGTCTAAAATATATCCCAATGTTTATGCCCCTTCTCATCAACCTTATCTACAATAGAAATTGAGAGATTACCTTGCAATTGAAATGGCTAATAATTATGAGTGAAGCAAAAAGTCACTAATTCAATTTAGCAAAACTTGTTGGAGAAGGATGAAAAGGAGAAAGACAGGGGAAAAAAGACCATCATATGTTAGAGACCATGTAATGTGAAGTTTATCTTCAGAGGGATAATTCTGACAATTTCTCAACCAAATCAGTCTAATTTGATATTCCATAAAAATTCCCTGTAAATCTGTTTCTATGAGTTTGATTATTTCATATTTTAGATGCTTCATATAAGTAAATACATGCCCTATATGTATTTCTCTGACTGACTTATTTCACCTAGCATTCTTTCTTCCAAATTCATCCATGTTGCTGCATATGGAAGAATTTCCTTAATTTGTAAGGCTGAATAATATTCCATTGTATGCATATAGTACATTATTTGTATCCATTTACCTGCTGTTACTGCATATTAAAAACATAATTTAATGTACTACAGCCATATGGCATTTCAATCTATAATGACATATGCATAATACACACATATATATGTATATGTATTATTATAATGTATTGAGATATTTTTATATGTTATGCACAGATAGGACTAGAGTTAAAAAAACTGTTCAAGGACTAGCCTGGTTTTGCTTTATAAAATTTATGATGAAATCATGGATAGTACCTTGAATTTACTGTCTGTAACTTCCTCTTACCATTGGTAGAATTCCAACTATAGATCATTCCACCTCTTCTATTCTCTGCCTATCTCACGATCTCATTGTTCAAGGATCTCCCCTTTTTTGAGCATCATTAAAATTAGTTTAAATCTTTTTAAAATTAGCATTAGTCTTAAATAGTCACAATTATGACATTAAGTGGGGCAACTAATATTTCACCAGTTTTACAACATTCATTTATGTATAAGTGTGTATAGTTCTCTCCAGTTTCATCACATATGTAGGTTGATAATATCAAGATACAGACATAATCAAGACACAGAACTGTCCACTGTAAAGTGTCTGCCAAGCTCTCCTTTTATAGCTGTCCCCATGCCTGTCCTCATGTTTAACCATAGCCACCATTAATCTGCTATTTATTTCTATCATTTCATCACTTAAAAATTATTACATAAAGTGAAACATATGACATGTGATCTTTTGAGAACGATCTTTTACACTAATATAATTCCTTGATAGTCATTCATATTGTTGCATGTATTGATAATGTATTTCTTTGTATTGCTATAGAGTACACAATGGAATGGATGAGCCAGTTTAACCATTAACCTATTGAAAGACATTTTCATTGCTTCCAGCTTTGAGTGTTTATAAAGCTACTCTAACAATCATACAAAAATAAATAAAATCCCAATATAAACATGAGGAAAACTAAATTAAAAAAATGTCATTTGACTTGTAAATTAATAAAAGTGGCTACCTATAGGGGGAGGGAAGGAACAGAGTGAAGAGTCAGTGATGGAAAGGACTGTCTTTGGATATAACTTCTTACAAAGATTTTGTTCAGAAAATATTGAATGTTTTTCTTGTTTAAAAAGTAAATAAAAATTTACAGAAGCAAGCTCCAATCCTACTGAAAAGAAATATAAACACATAAATTCAGCTCTTTATCAAAACTGTGACATAACCTCATTAAGAAATGCAACCTATTGGAGTATAATTTAGTAGTGTTTGGTAGCGATTAGACATGAGCAAAACCCAGAAAGGGAGAAGGAGGGGTAAGAAGAGGTGACTAACGAAGGATACTTGAACTCCATCAACCAGTTTAAGGTCAGGGACCCTCCTACTGTCCCAAAGTAACCAATGAGATCAGAGAGATATACCACCGCTAAAGAGAATTTAAGAGGAGTTTATTAGCCAGAGACCATAGGGAGTAAAGCAGACTCATATCATAGGTGCTGAACCTAGATAGTGCAGGGTATTTATAACTTCGTGTTGTTTTTGTAAGTGGTTACATAAGTAGAAGTCATGCCCTAAACATAAATGGTTACAAGAGTAGAGGTTACACCCTAAATATAAGTGGTTACAAGAATAGCCCAACAAAAATGAAGTTTTTCTAGTTCTTTGTTTCACTACTAGTTTGAAAGGCAACAATTGATGGACTAATTGAAGTTCTTGCCCCACCCAAGAAAGCACCTGAGTGGCAATAAAGAAAAGGAATAGGCCATAAAATCCCCAGCTCTGTCTGAGATCCTCTTGCCTACTTTTCTCTCATAACGGCTGCCCTTTACTTTATCTCTTAAGGATGTGCCTTTGTGTTCACTTTAATAAACCTCATTTGCTTTCTGCCAGCTGTGCTAACTTCTTTTTTCCCAGAAGGCCCCATGAAAACTGCTCTTAAACTCCCAAGAACCCTGGAGCAAGACTCCAATACCTTCACAGTGACACATTAGCTGGCAACCACAAAGGGACAATAGAGGATATGTTGGGGAGGCCTTTTCTCCCTTTTTCTCCTATGGGTAATTAAGTCCCCTCTGATAAACCCTCATCTCTTTTCTGCAACCAGCCAAGTAAATTTGACTCTTTAGGCTGATTTCCTAACTCTTGTGTCCGAGAGGTGTTTGATTGCACAGCTCACTATGTGGTAAAATTGTTGTACTTGTTTAAAAAAATTGGCAAGCAGGCAGAGAGGAAATTTTCCTTGCCTTCTCGCTGTTTGTTGTATCTTTCTTGTAGACTCCTTCTACTGGGCTTTTTGGGTAAGAAGGTATTAGAGTGGTTTTGTCTTTAAGTAGGGGGTTCAAGGAAGAATTAAGGAAAAATTTGGAGGAATTTTCTCAAGTAGTGAAAAAATCTAGAGGAATGTTTGTGGTAGAGGTATTATGATAGGAGGTAAGTTTTAGCAATGGAAAGCGGGGAGAGCATCACCACCTCCCCAAGACAAGGCGTATCTATAACCTTTAGACATTGGAGTGACAATTTGTGGAGAGGACAAGTTCAAATTCTGAAGAAGAGGCAATCAGAGCTAAGGTCTCACTTGGGAAAATTGGGAAAAGTTTGACCAGAAATCCTAAGAAAGAAAACGTTGGTATTTTTCTGTACCACCATCTGACCACAATACAAATTAGAGAGAGATGTCTGCTGGCCAGAAAATGGTAACCTTAACTTTGAAGTTATACAGAAATTAGATTAGTTCTGTAGGTGGATTGGTAAATGGGAGGAAACTCCCTATGTGCAGGAATTCTTGGCCTTAAGGAAGGGTAGAGATCTGTGTAGAGGCTAAGAAATTGATCCAGCCTTATTAATGATGTTGTAGAAACCCAAGCAGGAAGAGACTAAATTGGATGGAGGGAAGAAGGAGCACCAGCAATCAGTAGTTAAGCTTTCTCCATCTCCCTCTTCCCAAATGTATCCCCCACCTTGAGGTATTGAGGGATACCAGTCTCACTTTCTCTGGGTCCTTCCTCTTCTGTTGTCCCTCTTGAGGAGGAAACCATTAAAATATGCCCCCTTCTGGGGATCTCTAATGGAAGGGGGGGCACGACAAAAGTTCATATCCTCTTCTCCCTGTAGAATTTTATGTAAATTAAGGTGAATTTAGAGAAATTCTTAGATGACTCTGAAAAGCATATAGATGTTTGCCAACACCTTACACAGGGTCACATCTTATACTAGGTTATACATTAAGGCTGGCTGAAAACCAGAAAGTCTTACTTTTAAGACTACTTATGTACCATAAAAAAGAAATCATACCCTATTGGAGTGGAAGCAGTTTGCCCCATGGACCCAAGGTGACACCCAGAAAGGGTAAGAGAAGAGGGATCATATTCTGTATTATAGAAGGATTAAAAAGGAACAGAGTCAAGGCAGTCAACTATTCTAAGCTCTCTACTATAGACTTGGGGTCATAATGAGAACTCTATTCTAGAAAAGCTAAAAGAGGTCAGCAGCTGATTTACTTATGTACATACACCAAATACAATGGAGGGACAGTTTCTATTCAAGGATAAGTTTATTGCCCAGTCATTCCTGGACATTCAGAAGAATTTATAGAAGCTGGCTTTCGGTCCAGGGACCACTCAGGAGAACCTTTTTTAAAGGTGGCCACCTAGGTGTTTACAAGTGTGATTTGGAGGAATAGGCTCAGAAAAGGAGGGAAGACTGGAGGAAGGAAGCTCTCAGCAATTGCTAGCTGCTTTACAGTGTCCCAGATCCCTTTTTCAGACATCCAAGGGACCCACCAGCAGTGAAAGCTACTATCACTGCAAGCAACCAGGCCACTGGTAATGACTGTCCCTGGTGGAGGGGAAGCAAGAACACTCCCTGCTAAAGATGTGGGCAGATGTGGTATTGACAATGGGAATGTCCTGAGGGTGGCAGGACCCAACTGGGGGCCCAGAGTCAAATGCCCCCACCCGATTCCCAGTGAAGGGGTCCTGAGTTGATGTTGGCTCCAGGCACTCCCTTGATTACTGAAGGAGCAAAACCCAGGTGTCCCTGGATTTCATAGTAGGATCACTACTTTTCTTTTGGACACTGGAACTGCTTACTCTGTCTTGACTTCTTTCCCTGGATGCCCATTGTCTCCCTGTTGTTATGTGACAGGTGTAAATGGTACTGCCACAACCCAGCACATCATTTTTATACTTCAGTGTCTTATGGGCCTTTATGTAGTCACACACTCCTTTTTAATCATACCAGAGTATCCTGTCCCTCTTTTGGGAAGGGATCTCATTAGTAAAGGGGGAGCTAAATGGAGAGAATAGCAGCATCTCTATTGTTACTGTTGTGTCCAGACAAAGAGGAAGGAAAGAATGACAGCCTCACATTCGTAAATGTTGATTCTACCGTCTGAGACAAAAGCATTTCCGCACAGGCTGAAGGTGATTCACCAGTACATATCCAGCTAAAAGATTCAAAGTCTTCCCTCACAAAAAGCAATAGGCCTTGAAGGTGGAAGGCATCTAGAGCTTTCAACCCATTATACTGAAATTCTTACAGCATGGGCTTTTAGTACCCTGTAACTCTCCCTGTTGCAAACTCTTATTTTGTTTCTAAAGAAACCCACTGGATGTATAAATTAGTTCAAGATTTAAGAGCAATAAGTTAAGTAGTGGTGGTGCCCCTGCATTCAGTGGTGCCAAACCCTTTCATTATCTTGGGACAGATCCCACCACACATTAAGTAGTTCTTGGTGTTAGATCTAAGAGATGTCTTCTTTTGTATACCAGAAGCAAAGGACTCAAAATATCCCTTCACTTTTGAATGGGTCTTAGACGAAAAACTAGGATAACTAACCCTGGATGATGATATCCCAAGAGTTTAGGAACAGTCCCCATTTGTTTGGGCAAGAACTGGGAAAAGACCTCGCAGACCTGACTCTAGAAAATGAGAAAGTAATTTAGTATGTAGATGACCTTTTAATATGCTCATATACCAGAAACCTGCCCTTGAAATACGTGGAATAAACCTTAATTTCCTGGGGTCCCTGGGACATTGAGTCTCCTCTAAAAAGGCCCAATTCATGAAACAGGACTAAGACTATCTAAGATGTCAGCTCTCTCCAAGAAGGAGGGTATTGGGCCCCGAGAGAGTACTAGTCAGTCAAGAACTAGATGAAAATGTCACTAGCTATGCAGAGTATGCTGCAGTTTCCCTGGAAATCTCATTGGAGGCAATACCACTTCCTCCAGGAATTCTGGCCTCACTGGCTGAACTTTCAGCTTTCTCCCAAGCCCTACAGCTTGGGCAAGGAAGAAGAGTGACTATACAATCTCTAAATATGCTTTCTTAGTCATCCAGAGCCGTGATTCTATTTGGAAGGAGAAACCACCCAGAATTCCCCTGTTAATATGGGCCTCACATTGCTGAACTGCTATAGGGTGTCCCAACTACCTACAGAAGTAGCAGTGGCCCATTGTAAAGGTCACTAATGGATGTGTCCCTAGAAGCCAAAGAAAGTAAACGGGCTAATAGAACATCAAAAGCAGCTGCCAGACAGGTCACAATCCTGACCCATCCCAAGTGTTCAGTTGCCCCAGTCTCCCCAGAAACCCAGGAAGACAGAAAGCAGGCACAGGAAGAAGGGTATCACTCTGAAGAGAGGAGCATGGTTCAGGGCCCTATATTTTACCTTCTCCAGAACTCTGATGGAAAGTTTTTAAAACCCTGCATGACTCATGTCACCTAGGAAGAAACAAAATTAAGGCAAGTTTGCAAAAAATAAATAATTTTTTTTAATTTTTTAAGAAAACTAAATATTTTCAGGTAGGGGGATAGGAAAAATAATCAAGTCTCCCAGCAATGTAAAATCTGCTCTCAAAACAATCCCAGAGTGCCAGGCCTCTCCTCCATCATTAATGTCACTAACCCAGTGGCATAGGTCATACCCACGAGAATACTGGCAGATAGATTTTATGCAAGTTCCCCCAGGCCAAGGATTTATATATACCCTGGTATGAGTAGATACCTTTTACTCATGGGTGGAAGCTTTCCCCACAAGAAATGAAAAGTCTAAACTAACGATCTTCTCCAAGAGATCATTCTCAGGTTTAGACTCTCAGCCTTCAGAATGACAATGGGTTTTTTTTGTTTGTTTATTTGTTGTTGTTGTTGTTTTTTTGCTGAAGTGACTCAGCAGGTATCAAAGGCCATGAGAATAAATACCATCTACGTTCCCCATGGAAGCCTCAATCCTCTGAGAAACTAAAGAGAGCTAACCAGGTACAGTTAAGGAAAACCTGCCAAGAAGTTAATCTCTCTCAGGCAAGCACTGCTAATAGCTCTAACCAGAACCCGAAGGTCCCCTACCCCTCAGCTAGGGCTATCATCACATTATGCTTTGCATAGAAGATCCTTTCAGAGACCTGCCATTCTTTTAGATTCAGAAGGGACTTCAGTTTTAAGTTACATGCAAGAATTAAGCCAGTTTTAACAAGCTTGAAGGGAATTCAGAGAGCTTGTTCTGCCCTCTGTACCTGAAATCGAGGAACCTCTATTTTCTCCTGGTACAAGGTAATAATTAAGATATATAGGGCTCTGGTCAATAAAAAATAATTTCATGCCTTTTTGGAAGGAATACTTCACCATTCTTCTTTCTACACCTATAGCAGTGAAGGTTCCTGGCATGTCCAGCTGGATCCACCTTTCATGGGTCAAAAAATGGCAATTTCCCTCCTTGTTGCTAGTGGAAAAACCTGACCCCGATAGCTATACCTGTGGATCAGTGGAAGATCTTAAACTACTATTCAAAAGAAAACCAAAAATTTATGTGACTGGAGGCTTGTTTGATCTTTTTAATATTACTACCACTATTATACTTTTCCAGAAATTTCTTGGTGAACTTTGCTTACTGCAAGAACAGTTTAATTTCTTTATGTGCTCTAGGTAGACCACCCCCTACTAATCTTAACGATGCTATTGATCTTCTGTTTTCTATAGGCCCTTAGTTTAGGGACCTCCGTCACAAGCAAATGGGAACAAAATTCCTTATACTCTCTATCATAAGCCCTGACTCAGGGAGGTAATTTAAATTACTGTTGGATATGCCTCACTAAACCTGCTTTTTCTTTAGGATGGGCATATGTGGTTACATTGTTTAACTTTAAGGCTCTTGTCAGAAATCAGACATCTGTTGCCGGTTCAATTAGAGATACCAAACCAAAACATGCACTCCCTTTCTGTGTTTTCACCCAGTTAGTCAAGAAAGAAAGAAATGTCTAAAAGTGCACCTCCTAGTTGAAGCTTCTTCACTGGAATTTACCACACCAGCCTTAAGCCCAGTCTGGAGATATGAACCTGATTAATCCAGACTCTTTGGATCCTGCAACCATACAGAGTATTACACACACTGAGCTTAAACCTACCTGTGCTTGGGAGGTTACTGTAGCAGAGAGCAACTCCAATCTGAACATCTGTACCAATTCTGACCAGAGATTGCATTACTACCATCTTCCTGACTGGTCCATTATAAAAGATCAGTATTTCTCTTATCACCTTCAGGAGTAGGATTTTAGACCCAGCTGAAGGAGAGGGATGTTTTCTCAAGATGAAATATTTTGTTCACTATTCCCAACTCCTGCCAGTTGGATATACAAGACCAAACTGTCAAAAAGATGACCCATCATGGCTGCCAATAGGTTCTTGGCACTTCATGGGAAGGCCCTCTGCTGAGATGGTGTGCTCTGAATGCCTCCAGAACCTAAATTTTTCTCTTTAGTTAGACATGACTTTGGTGTGTTCCCCCAGGCTATTCTCCTGTTATTTTCACTAAGCTGCCTGGGAGAAATATGTTCAGGGTCTTTATTTAACCCTCCCAGCATTCAACTGAGTGCCATCTTGGTATCATTGGCCCAGGAAATATCCAACTTTATAGTAGCACACCACATAGAACAAAACAGATCATTAGACTCATTTTGGCTAGAATCAGAGCCACAGTAGAAGTTCTTGCACCTTGGGCAGGATATAGTCAACTACTTACACATAACCAACTTAAGTAATGCCCTTGGAGACTCAGCCTTCACCGTGGGGCAAAATTTAGAAAGACTGTCTACCTCACTTAGTCCCCTGGATAACATGGTTATGGACAATTATTTGGCCTTAGATTACTTACTTACCAAACAGGAAGAAGTGTACACAGTTATTAACAAGACTTGCTGGTTATATAAAAACAATTTAGGTCTCATAGAAGAAGACATCAGGAAACTCTAGGAGCAGATCAAATGGCTCCATTAACTAGGAAATCCTGAACCTTCTCCATCAGCATGGGAAGCAGTAGAAACCTGGCTCCACTCAGTCACTTGGCTTCTCCCTCTCTTAGGCTCAACAATTTGCTCCTGCTATAAATTGGACCATGTATGCTTGACCTCATAGTAAAGTTTGTCTCTACTCATCTGCGGAAAGTACTTCTCCAAATGATGGCACAACAGCAATATCAGCCCCTGGCAACAACTGAGGCCTCATTTTACAAAGGGCCTCTGATCATCCCCTCCCTGTGTCCTGACAGATAACAAGGAAGAAACACAAAGACCAAACTCAACCCCTTTTCAGCAGGAAGTAGTTACTGAAAAAAAAAATGACATCCTTCCTCCCCAGATGATTCTAGGTGCCAACTCCTTGAGGAGGGGATATTAGGTATCAATTAGTGCTGAGTGCAGAAGCAGGGAAGGGGAGCAGAAAGGGGAGAATATGGAAGGATACTCGAACTCTATCAATCAGCTTAAAGGTTAATCAATTTGAAAGGCAACCACTGACAAACCCCAGAATGCCCCTGGCTGGGGAATACTTACAGGTAGCAGACCATAAAAATTCAAGCTCAGAAGCTCCTGCGCCCTCTTCACTCTCAGAACAGACAGCCCTTACTCTGGCTCTTAAAGGTATACTTTCACTTTAACTTCAATAAACTTCGCTTGCTTGCTGCAGGCTGTGTTACCTTCTTTGTTCCTTGGTAGATGGGCCTGACAAAAATCTTCTCTTGGACTCACAGGAACTCTAGAGTGAGTTCCCAAGACTCTTAACCATTACAGTAGTACTTTTTTCAACTAATTTATTAAGTAGAATAATGAAAATAATTTTTATGAACCAAGTTTTTCACAAAGCAACAAGATCAAGTTAACTTTAAATCCTGTTATAACAAATTTAATTTGAATATATTCTTATAATTGACCAATAGTTTTTCTTTTCCAAAGCACCTAATGATTATGAAGAAACTGCCTCTTCATGAAAATCTATGTGATAAAGGATAAAAAAAGACTAAGGAACTGATCCAGATGAAGTGACAATCAAGAAACAGAACAAAATCATTTAAATTAGATGACCTATTTTAAATACAATATATAAAAATGTTTAAGCAACTTTATATTACATTTCAATGTTAAAAATTGTTTAAGTTGCCCTAAATAGAAATGTTATATAATATAAACCAATAAAATACAGCAAAAAAATTGATTAAGCATGCACACTCTATTAAAATTAGATGCTGGCAAATATAAAGCATTCTATATCTTAAAGTTAATTCCTTTAAAATTCCTAGTTAAGATTTATTCAAGTCTTCCAGAGTGAAAGAGTAAGGGCTAATTCATACAAAGAAACAAAATTGAATTAAAGGAGTTTGTTACTAATGATTGATTTTCAATTGCTTTTTAGAGATCTGGCTTAGATGCCTTTTTTAAAATGAAATAAATTACACAAATCTTTCCCTACAAATAAGTTAGGCTTTTAAAAAAAACTTATTTATACAGTGACACTTTGCATATTATTTTAATACACAGAGCACCTGGACAAAGTTTACATTTATTTCTCCTAGAAAGAAATTGAGATCTTTATTCCTAAAATATCTTAAATATTATAAAGAAAAATTTCAGATACAAAAATTGAGTGGTTAAGCAAACGTATTTTTATTAATGTGCTTCATATATAATAACGGAACATCTCAAGAACATAGAGTTATGTTACTCGGCTTGAAGATCCTGAATATCAAAGTTCAATGATGCATCAAGCATTCTTGGCAGATTTTTATTTTTAATATCCTAGCAAAAACATTTAACAGAACTCAGGCTGATTTTCAGTATGTCTCTCACACAGCCTTAGTACCTCATGTGAACTGTAAGCATTTATGAAGCAAATATTTTGTTTTCACATTTTTTCCCAATTCTTTTTATCTGAAAGGACATGACACAACATACATTTGCTTTACTTCAACTACAAGTGTAAAACAAAAAGACTTTGGTCTATGCAATAGTTTATCTTCTTCCCTGTATCTTTCTAGACTGATAAAAATAAAGCATAATAGAGTTGGGGTAATCTCATATTCTTCTGGACTTCTTAATCAGGTAAACAAAAATCTGCATATTAAAATTACAACAAATCCATAAAGGTTAACTTGAATAAAATTTTTCAATATATCATCTCCCTGAATTGGAAAGCAATAATACTTTTGCTTTGTCTCATTCTGTCTCTCTAAACCTCCTACCAAAAAAATTTCCAAACATTGCCTCCCAGAAATCAGGCTATTTAAGACTATGGTAATACAATTAATACATATATTGAAAACAAATCAATTGTAGACAAAATAGTTCTATTGTTAATTTTGTCAAGCATGTTTTGATTTGATCTGTATATTATCTCTTGTGGATTTCTAATTTGTCTCCCTGTATTATTTTCATGAATGTACTATATGGCAGTCCTGTCAACCTTTTTTTCTTATTTACAAAAAGTGCTTATAAAATCTCCCTAAGGATTTAATTCAGATATCTAAATTGTTTGAAAACAATTCTATTTGTAGCAATATTTATATATTTTCAATTTATTAAAGCAGTAGCGTTCTTTATGCCTAAATTATTTTAAATAGCTTATGTCCTGTATTTTTAATCTCTAATAATTAATGAACCTTGGTTAATAAATTAATGAATATTTTTTTAAACTGAAAATACCTTTCTGAAAACCTCTAATTGCTTATTCTAGAATATTTGCGTAAGTACATTTTTTTTTTGAATGTCAATTTTTATGTTAAGGTTTTGAGACAGATGAACATGACATTTGTTCTGCAGAGAGATAATAATGCAGTTGATCATTCTATTGCAGTTCTTTGAGAAAATTTTGAGCTAATTAAAAAAAATTGACTCAGATACCAAGATTTTAGTATTGTGACAGAAATTAATTTTTCTATGAGAAAAGTCACAATATCTCAAGTTTTCAACTTATATATATTAGACATTTTAATCAGATAATTTTAAGTCCTTTGGAGTATTAAAATTCTAAGTATTTATAAAACGTTGATATGACCCAACATTATTCGGTTGAATGAATATTAGATCATTAGATGTCAATTTAAATATTATAATAATTTCGCATTAATTTATTTACCTACTGACTTTGTTTTAATTATCCTTATAGGAATCAATAACATGATTTTGATTTTTTTTATTCTAGTATAAAAATTTTGGAATTTTTCGTTACTTCTTAAAAATATATTATTAATTTCTTCGCTTATTTGAAAGTGATGTCTGAACACATAACTAGAGACCATAAATTCTGTATGATTTTGGTACTTATAAATAAGAATATATTAAAACATTGACAGCATTTAGAGAAAATAGAAGAAATATAGTATTTAAAAAATTATTTTTAGTAATAAAGCTAGTTATGTATTTTTCGCATCTAGAAAAGTTAATATGTCTGATTCATATCTTTGAACTCTACAGCACTCACAGTAGACATTGAATATGTAAGTTATTTGATATAAATTATTTGTAAATAAATAATGTTATCAATTTGCTATCACTTGCTTTTCTTGCAAAGTCAGTTCTTAGAGAAAACAGAAGTAAAAGTCCTCTTTCACATATCTTAAAACTCTCTTTCCATATTTTTCTTTTCGTAAGTTCAATTTTTTCTGAGCTAGGAAAGCCAAACCAAAACTACACCCTCCCTCCTAAGAGAGCTTTCCACTCTGGTTTCCTTTCACTTTTCTCTCTATCTGGCTCTTATCCTGGTCTTGCCACGGCTGAAGACTTAGAGACCAAGCCAGTCATGGTCCAGGAATCATTCCTAGGACTATACTCACTCTTTTTAGGTTATCTCTATGATTCATCACTAAAGTTTTATTACTAGAACTTCCTTCTCAAAAAGTTGAAAAAAATGAACAAATTTCTTACTGAATTCTAGTAAAAAAAATAAATAACTGTATCTTTAATATGCAATGAGTTGTGCCATAAGTCAATCAGATGTCATTTAATAACTATATGCTTTTTGAGTATCACAGTTTGAGTGTGATGAGGTTTGGGGCCAGAAAAATTAAGAATAACAATATATTGAGGAAGGCATTCATGCAGCTTCTACATCTATTGTAATTTGTAAACTCTTAAATGTTTGGATTAATCAAGCATTTTAACTAGTAAATAATTCAAGTCTATCTTCTATTACTAAAAATCAGGAAATAAGCCCCATTTTCTATCAAAGGATATGTATAGATATATAGATATTTCATATCTGCACTTCCTTTGATTTATGTAGAAAATTGAAAGAAGTCTACGAGTGAAAAATAGCAATTAACACCAGTTTTAGCATGAACATTTTTCAAATTGTTTTCCATTATTGAGTACATGTTCCATAATCCATGTTCAACAAAATTTCAAAATGTCAAAATCTATAGATATACAAACTTATAATTATATCGAAAAATTGCATCCCAAAACAAAAGAGTAAGCTTGTCCTGAAACCATAAAAGTGATAGAATTCAGTGTGGTAGTTAACTCAGAAATGATTCCCCAATTGCAGTGACTGGTATGGTGATAATTTCCAAACTTCTAAAAAATGGAAATAAAGGGCCTAAATACTGAAGTAGAGATTTCTAGAAATCAGTTATATAAAAATATTTTGGCCAAAAACAAAAAGAAGGCTATAAAGGGCTTTCATAATTTCCTATTTTACTTAGATTTGGGTCAATGTGGTTGGTAGCATTAGCCTCAGAGTAGAGTGACCATCTAATTTATCATGCAAGGATACAATTTTGAGAAAAAAGAGCTAGAGATCATTAGGCAAAAATAATATACAAAAACTAGGACACTTGTGTGTATCAAGACACCTGGTCATATTTCCTGCAGATATATTGAAGTTCTAATCCTAACTGTATCACTTTACTAATTATAGCAATTTGTGAAAATCTGTTGTGTTCTGGTGGAGTAGTGGTGAAGTCCACTGGCACCCACTGAGAGCGTGGTCCATATATATTCCAGTGACCCATGTTTGCATCCTGGGGCCAGAGTGTGTGTGGGAAAACCAAGATGAATAAGTAAATAAAAAATAATGCCTGCCTAATGCTTGCCTTAATTTCTGCCTGTCCTTTTCCTTTGAAAAAAAACATTATGAAAGTAGTCTAATGCAAAGTGCATCTTAGTCTTCTCTTTTATAAAACGTGAATTTCAGTGCCTATATTAAGGTATCTGCCATGTATAAAGCATTCAAAAAATGGTAGTATTCCTGGATATTTTTTTCTTTTTTCCATCTATAATGTAATTTCCATCAAGCATAAACTATTTCTAACTTATCTTTGCCAAAATGTTCTCTTTATGTGCATATCAGAATATCTTCACATGATACAAATGTTCACCTCTCTCCTTCATGTGTATCGTCACCATGAAAAGAACATGCCATTATCTCCACGGGAATAGTCAGAGATGTGGAAAGGAGCCATTCCAGACAAGCTCAAACTAAATTAGCCAACTTTTTAGCTTAAGAACTTTTTTCAATAAAAGGAAGACTGTGAATCTTTTCAGTTCTGGGCCATAAGGTCGCTGTACTATTAATTCTGCTATTGCACCATAAAAAAAATCAGAGATAATGTGAGCCAATAGTTGTGACTGTAATCTAATAAACCTTTACTCTTAGATACTGAAATTTGATTTTTACCTGTCACAAAATATTTCTCTTTTGATTTTTCAACCACTTAAAATGTAAAAACCATTTTTTTGGCTCATAATATGTACAATATTAGGTTTCAAGCTTTATTTGGCTAGCAAGGTAGTTTGCCAGTTCCTCTATTAGCTTGTTGTTTATTTTTCATGCCATTAAGATTGGTGAATTTTGTGACAGCATTATTTTAGAAATTAAAAAAAAACTGATACATCAATACAGAACTGTCAAAGATTATTAGTTTAATAGCTTTAGAATAAGTGAAAATACAATTTTGGCAACCCATTGTTTTTGCAATTATTACCACAAAGCCCATTGTAATTTATGAAGATTGTGCTAAAAAAAAAAAAAAACGATAAAATTAAGTACTATTTTGAATCATTAAATGAATTAAGCAAGGAGGTTATTAGACTGAAGTGTTTTTATTACTCTAGGAAGTTAAATAAGCAAATCAAAACCTAAGCCTGTAAATCCCTCAAGGTTACCAAATCAGGGCTCTAGGATGCAGGCAAATAGGTAGGTGAACAGCAACCTCAATTAGGGGAGGGGCAGTTGACCCTCAGTCTGCAAGTGTCTCTTGTGATCTTCTCTGAGAGAGTTGCCATAGTCCAGCTGGAAGCACCACAAACTGAGATCTATGGACAACTAGTCACATAGTCATAGTTTTTCAAATAAGGCAACTTCTTAAGCTTAAGCTATCACTGATAAAATATAGTTCTCTGCTTTGCTTCTGTTTCTTTATGAAGTTTTTCCTCTAGATCCTTATCCAGAGGAGAACTCCTAACCATTTCTAGTTTAGTACCCAATTCAAATCAATTTTTGCTCAAATTCTTAAAATATTTAATATGCCTCAGCCTATCTGGTCTCTGAATCCTTGTTTTTTAAAGAAAGGTACAGATGGGAATGAAGGTAAGCAGGAAGGTAAGGAAGAAAAGAGGGGAGGAAGAAGCATCTGTATTTATTTTGCATTTTAGTTATTTAACTTCATTGGTTACTCCAGTGCTGGATCCAGAACTCAGGTTCTTGGGCTATACACAGACTGTACCTAGCCAGCAGCAGTGGATGTATCTGCTAATCCCAAGGGTGCATTGCAGTTTATCTTTTAACAGATTTAAATTTGTTTAGTAATATAAATCTAGGTTTGCTTGCTGTTACCATGCAACCTGACATGAGTTATGTATATGTATATATGAGATAGATATTTGCTTGCTTGCCCTGTATTTAATTTCAAAGATTTATATAGTATAAAATAAAATATAAAAATGAAAAAGTCAACAATATGTTCCTTCTATTAAAAGGCAAATATGGTTTACTTTTCATGACTACATATATCATTGCTCTATAAATTCTACAGGGCCTAAAATTTTCTCCAGATGAGGTTAAATATAGAACTACTGAAAATAAATAAAAATGTCAAATGTCAAATACCATATTTAGGCAGATAAGTCTGGTTCTCACTCTCAGACTTTAAGTTTGCTAATATAGACTAAAGAAATTCCCTTGTGGAAACTAAGCTTGTATCAGAAAATCAAAAGCAAGTCAATCAAGGTCTATAAAGAAATATCATAAATTGTTTCTCCATGCAAACAAAAGCAAATAAATGACACTTTAGATGAATTTTTCTTATCTCTAAGTAATTCCTGTATCGCTAAAAGAAGTTGAGGTCTGGTGCTTTGAAATAATGCAGTTGTTCATCTCTGGGTTGTGTCTTTTATGTACCCTGAGTTTCTGCTGAAAGCACATTAATATAAATTTTGCAAGAAACTTCACTTGATTTAAGAAGATGAAAGGGCAAACAAGGACCACAACACACTTTTTCTTACCTTTTACCACACAATCAATTGCATTCAGCATATTAGAAATCCTCTAGTTCTGCTTATTCCTAAATCACGGGTATTCAAAGGTTTATTATACATTCACACACATTTGTCATTTGCAGGGAGTCTAATTGAAAGAATTTACAGTTGGTTGAGTGCTTCATTTAGATTGTACATGTTTAATAAAAGCTTTTTAAGTTACTAATCTCAGCTCAGGAAACAACAAAAGTGCTTGAGGGTTAGAGAATAAACCATAGCAGGTAAATGTTATAGTGTGACATTTCCTTATAATGTTTCCTAGTAACTGCATTTACTGGCTTTGAATTGTTTTTACACATCTAACATGCTTTGCTGGAAAAATTTAGCCTATTAGTTAGACCATGCGACAGAAGTGTAACGGTAGAATTATTCCTCAGTCAAAATGCTGTGGTTAGCTGAAAATAGTGTCAATAATTATTGCACTGTAGGAGAGAGCCTAAAATAATATCCCAACTGAAATAATCTTGAACATCTTCTCATAAAGATAAATCTAATTAAAGACCAGGAAATGACTTTAGTCTGTGTTTCTCTGCAGTCATTTTAAAATGTGATTCTGATTTTCGACTTGCATTATTGAACCATATGCATTGTTCATGTTTATGGGATAGCACTGCACAGTGGAAACTGGTTTTACACAAATAACCCTTGTTGCCATTTAGCCTAACATTTCAAAGAAAATGTGAAACTATGTAGAAAAGGAGACCAAAATGTTCGTATTCAAAACCATGGCAGGAATAAACTTCAAAAAATCCTGATACATCAGGATCTGAATTATCTTGGCTTAATGTACTGGATCTGTTTAGCCACATAGCCAAAAATGAATAATGCTACAAAAAACAACAACGAAAAATAACAATCTGTGGACCAGTTCTTTTACTAGAAAGATAATCAGAACTTAACCTGCCTTCTCATTACTCTGCAAATGTTAGAGCCTTGCTATTTTCCTTTTCAAGGTAGACTAAATGCGAGCCCTACTAGAGTGCACTGAGCAGCTTTTAAACTCTTATATTTCTAAATAAACTCTTAAATATGAGTGTTTATTCTTAAAAGGTTACCACGTAGTTCATCTGGATTAGAATTTGAGTTAAAAAATTATGGAAATGGTTTTGATAAAATGAGACATGAAATACCATTTGCCTTTACAATTCAATTTAAATTGGACAAATTAAACAATCTCTTAAACAGAAGGCAAAAATAACTGATATCAGAGTGACAAAAATATTCTCACTAATTAGACTGTCAGAGAAAATTTCTCTAAAACACTTTAATTGAGATTTTTGCTAATTGAGTTTGATTCATTTGTCTTATAGACATTTTGAAAAGCCTAAGAATGAATGATGAATATCGCTACTTAGGCAACATGGAGGAAAGTATTCCAAACAGGAATCAACTGTTAGGATTTCTCTTTCACTCATTTAATGAATGGCTTTTGAGCTTCTTCCACCATTTTCTAGATTCTAGAGATAAAGCAGTAACAAACATACTTCTTCATGGAGTATGTTTTCATGGAGCATAAATTCAAGAAAGAAAAAGAGGTAACACATATCCTTCATGAGTTTTATAAAGAAAATTAATCTTACTAAAAGAGGAAAGATGAAAAGTGCAGAAATACTTATACTTTTATAGAACGTCAGAAAAGTGTTCACTAATCATAAACCATTTGAACATAACTAAGAAGAGGTGAAAGAATCAACCATGTAATCACTAGGTAGGTGAACATTTCAAGTTTCATTTTGTATTAAGTTAAAATTAGTTAAAGATACATACTATGTAGTAATATGATATATAAGCCTATGAGTCATTAATTCCTTAAAAATATTATTCTATGCAGCACACAATTTGCATATTTATCATAATTTACCATTTCCTTCACTCTTTTTAATATTTAGTTTTATCTCTCATGTTCTTTTTATAACAAAAGGCTTTAATAACATTCAATATAATATGTTTAATTACTAGTAGGACACATAAAAGAGCTTGCGCAACTACATTTTTACCCCTCCATGTTTTTGTGTGACCATTGCAGATTTTAGAGATAAGGAATTCACCTACTTTCTCTAAAGTTTACTTTACTGATTTTCTATCTTATCATACATTAGTCTCTTCAGTGTTTGTGTTACGATATAATGTATTCATTTCTTCACTATTTGTGTACTATGTCAACTGGTAAAGGCATCCTAGCATTCAACTAATGGCACATTGAGATTCTTCAGTAAATTAATGGAAATGTCTATGATCTAGCTAGTCCACTTTTGGGTATGATCTGTGTATCTCACAGATATAGAGAACATGTTGATGATTACCAAAGGAGAAGGGGATTGAGGAGTGGGCAAAGTAAGTAAAGTGGGTCAACTACATAACTGTGGATGGAAACCAGATCAGACTTTTGGTGATGATCATAATATAGTGCTGTATTTGAAGATGTCAATGTATAATGTTTTATATCTGGAACAATTTTCATTAAAACAATAAAATCTAGACAAAAATATCTATTATTTCTGTGTTTATTTTTTGTTTATTTGGTGGGCTTAAAAGTATAACAGGCAAAGTATTACTCAGGTTTTATGCTGCAGTCTCACAAGGCTGACATCACTGAGTCAAGGGACTGTATTCTTTTCCTAAGGCTCTGAGGAGTGAATCTACTTCCTTGCTAGCTATAGGAAAATGGCCCTTTTCATTGCTGGATGTCAGCTAAGGGCCTGGCTTTTTTCTTATAGGTGACCAACAATCCTTCTTGTGTTTTACTTTCAGTCTTCTCCAGCAATAGCTGATCTAGTCTACACACTGAATGACGCTGATCATATCTCTTGCTCATCTTCACATTTTTATGCATCATCTGTTATTTTTCTCTAACACAATGTCTACTACTTAATCATTATCATTTCATAAATCTGGGAATATGATTATCTTCATGTTCTAGATGAAATTAAGTGTGAGTTAAGTAACATATCCAATATACTTTACCCAGTGAGAAATGGAATCGGAATTTAGCATATGTCTGTATGATTCAAGAATATATATTCTTCCTCAAATAATGGCATGAATTACAAAGTCAGATGATATTGGTTTAGATGATGTCTCTTAATTAACCTTAATTGAGGAACTAGTTTTGAATTCAAATTATAAAGTACCTGAATCACTACCCTCTAGGACAATAGTTTTCATATGGAAATACATTGCACTTGAAATGATTGTTCCTACTTTTAAAAACATATTACTCTTGTTGCTATTTATATATATATAAAAAAACCAATTTGAGTCTATTTTTATTTAGATTTAAATGAAATAAATATTTAAAGCATGGACTAGCTGAAAAAAACAATGCATGTGTTTCCCAATATTAGAATTACAGTCATAATTTTTTAGAAAGTATATGTTATTTAAATAATCAAGTGACAATTAACCACTTTAATGCTAAATAAAAGTGAGATTTTTAACATCAAATCTAAATTACTGAGATAAAGTTAATCAAATAACTTTTTAGGCAATTTATAATGTCAGCCATGAACTTCAGCTTCTATGTATCATTTCTTATTCTAGGAACTTTGGCTAGAGATAATACATGAAAACACAGAATGAAGAATCTCATAGATAAAGATTCCCAAAATACAAATTACAAAGGAGAATTTGGCAATACATATTTCATGAATTTATACAATGAAATTGTATTTTTGTAACCATATTTGTATATATGGGCAAAGTAGATAATTCAAGTCCAGAAACATTTTTAAACATTTTAAAATTAATAGTATCTAAATTTTCTTTCTTTTTTTTTTTTTTAAGAAAAGCTGCAGGCAGGAGTGAAGGCAACTAGGCAGGCAGGAAGGAAGAGAGAGGAGTAAGAAGCATCTTTATGTCTTTATTACATTTTTGTTTAGTTGTTCACACTGGTTGTTTCCCCCCAGAGCCAAGGTGTATATGACATTGCTCCTTTGGAGGAGTTACATTTGACCTAACTGCTGCTCCACCAGAGTGTGCCTAAATTTTCTTTATCTATAAATCAATTTGATATTGGAAAAAGTACAATAATGATTCTCATAATTATTGACAGATTTGTTTTAATTTGTGTTAACTCATACAAAATATATTTGTGTTTAATAGTATTTTGGATACAGAGAATAGAATAAAATTGGTAAGTTTTTCTAGCATATTAGAAAGATAAAGAACTTAGTTTTTAATACCTGTTATAACTCTTAAGGATGTGGTTTTTTGAAATAAAAACTAAATAGAATGCAATTTCACCAAAGGAAAGTTGTCTGGGACAAAGTTAAACCAGAGTAAAGGGCTGGAACCTCTCTAATCTAACTGACTATAATTTTTAACTTATTTCCAGACCACCTATGTCATTGATTGGATAGTGAGATTTCTTTCCACTAATCTAAAACCAGAGAAAGTATTTACAGACTTTAATGCTGGGATTCCACTTGGCCCACACAGGGTTATCCAGAGGAGCAACCCTGAAATGTTTTCATAGCACAGCATAGAAATGAGGGTTTATGTGTATCAAATCCTTGACAAATGTTCCAGCAGTTAAGTAAAACTTTGTTTATATTGCCTGCCTCTCAACAGAAATTAAGAACTGTGGAAACAATTCAACCAAGTGGTTGGCAATCTTCTCTCATTCTCTCTTAGTGAATATGACAAGCTCACCTGCTGTGGGAGCCTGAAAATAAAGGACGATCTCACCACATTAATAAAACATGAGCCACAACTGAATCTGAGGCCAACTAAATCACCAGAGACCTAGTGTGACTCTTAATTTTGTCGATGATGGAAGTACTTTAGCCTGAGGATACTTTCATGGAGGCCATATTTGCGTGCAAATATTCACTTAGAGGACTACAGCCAAGCACAGTTAATGTTCATAGGAGTGTAAACTTACAGTAAAAGGCTGTAACCACATAAGATGTTACATCACTCAAGTCAGTCAACTTTGGTAGTGGCCTAATGTTTTATTGAAGCTCATTCTTCTTCACAAGAGATCTGAAAATCCACTTAGTGTCCTCAGAAAATTGTCTGTTTTGACTATATGGACTAGTTCCTAATCACACAAAGCTAAAAAACATCAAAATAAGCTAATGGGGTTTTGCCATGAAATACAGTCCCAAGAGGACTAGAAATAAAAGGGGGAGTATTCGAAGGATCTAATACGTTTAAGAATTTTTATTGAGGTTAAGGAAACATGTTCCAGTAAAGAAGAAAGCTAGAGAGGACACAGTGAATCTATATGACAAAGGAGAAATGAAAAGAAAAAAATAAATCTAAGAAATGGAAAAAGACTTAGCAAAAAAGCATCTTTAAATTTACTTTGTTAGATAATGTCTGAAAATAATGCTAAGACAATAAAAGAGCTACAGTGATGATTCATATGAAAAATATTCCTTGGAAAAATAATTTTAAATAGAGAAAACAAATAATAGTATGCCATCAGACAAAAGATATTTCATGCTAGATGTATTTTTTTCTACTGTCAATTGAATATTCTCAAGCAATGATTCTAAATTTTGTTTTCATTTATTTCTGTTTGTTTCATGAAACTGAGGAAATCTGATTTCCTTAATTAATAGTGATACGTTTTCAACCAAAGAATATTTTCATATGAAAATAAGAAAATTTAAAAAATTGCAACACATACAATTACTGATTATTGGATACCCCAGGGAGTTAGTTTTGATCTGATTGTTAGTTATCTTAGGAATTTATGACCAAATGCTTATGAAAAGATGTCTATGAAGGAAATAATGCAATTTAGGTAAGAATTAATCTTGTCAGTCTCAGTATGTTTCATTTTGTTGTAAGCTCTCCAACTCAACGGTTTAGAAGTAGTTTTATCACCATTTTTGCAACATAAAAATTTTATATCAAATAATTCATAAAAATTTTTTCTAGAAAGGAATATTATCCACTAAATGACTTACACATTTGTTACATAGGGAATTGAAGCTTTTGATAAAGGTTTCAGAGCACAAATTTAGAATCATATATTTTCATATTTGCAAGAGTATCCTTGTCATTTTCTGTTCTTTCTAAGTTCTATAGCAATAAGTGGTTATAAAGAAGAAATAAAAATTACATAAATATATTCCACCATGTGAGTTCTTGTTTGCTATTAACTGTGAATTTAAACCAAATATATGCTTTTAGAAATGATTTTCAATGATGTAAAAATTCTACCATTCTCTTAAATTGCAAAAAAAGAATACTTAGTGAACAGTTGCAAAATGATTCTCCTGTAGCTGCACTAAGCAAGCTTTTGCATTTAAGGTGACCCAGACACATTTTTTTCATTTTTAATAATTGATACAACTTTTATAAATGGAGATATTTTGCATTCAGCTTCTCTTAATAGTCAGAATATCAGAATATTTGGCACCACTTGGTCCATAATATCAGCTTCTATTAGCTGGAGCATTGCCAAGGTTGGCACTGTGGTCAGCCTTCCCTAACTTGAAGAGAGTATTTTTATGAGTCTGACTGATATATCTATGATATAATGATCAAGCTCTGCAGATGAATTGCTGTGGTCAAAGCACAGAATGCTAAAAAAGACATGATAGCAAGAGCTAGGGCTCAGATTTGGAACACCCTTATACATATACTATGCCAAATCTTTTAGATTTTTCCATAGGAAAGGTGGGAATCAGTGAAGCAAGAGATTAATCATGAGATTTATATTTTAGAGTGATGAAATATTTATGCATTGTGAAAGCAAATGAAGGCAAACAGAATACTCAAAAGTCCTCAGTACAATTTCTGAGTGTAGATAAGTGTTTGAATTAGGGAAATTCTCCCTAAATATAAACAATTAGTTCCTAAATTTACAGTTTTGTATACAGATTAAGTTCTGACATTTATTTAACTTTTCTTTTCAATGACTCATTTTAAAAGGAAACTTTATATTACTATTATCAGCATAAATTTAATGATAGCATGGATTATCATAAATAGAAGTAGAAACATAAATTTAAGGAAACAAAATTATACTTTGAATCCTAGCCAGTCATCCTTGACATTTAAGTCTCTGAGCCTACTTCATCTTGGTCAAAAAGGACAGTTTGACCAATAATTTAGCTCCAGACTGAGACTTTGTTTTTTACATAATAAGGAGGATTGAAAGGGAATTGAAAAAGGAATTTTTACTGTATGAGTGACTAGCACTTAAACCAAAGACAAAAACTGCATTGCCATTCTTCCAAGACAGTAGACTATTAAAATCTTGAGCTTAACTTTGTCCCACAGAAACAGTAAGACTACCGCCATATAACATCCGAGGACTTTGAAATAGAACAGAAATCAACATCTCCATAAACAGAAGGGACACATGTCTTTGTAGAAGTTTATCAATATCAGCATGAAAGCTACCTGGTACCAAGACCATGGGGTCTGACAAAAGAAGCCAGTGATACAGAACTTCTTGCCAAGGCTTCATGAAGGAATTGCCCTCACAGAAGGTACACTCATACATGGGAACTGACTCAAGAGTGTGTACAACATGGAGTTAAAAATAAAAGTGTTTTTCTTTGAAAAGCAGCAGGACACTGGGGAGCAAAGAATACAGGTCAGAGAACATAGGAAGCCAATGAAGTGTTCACATATATCAGTGACGAACTTTCATTTATTGAAATTAAAACCTAAGCAAGGGGAATAAGAAAAAGGGATAGCTTTCCTGTGAACCAAGACACTGCTAGGTGTCTTTTCAAGGTAATAGCTCTTTTGTTGGCACAGTGTAAACACTGGTGGCCAAAATATTGCAGCAAGATCATTGAGGGTAAAACATCCTGTACTTACCACCATAAATGCACTTGTGGTGCTGGGCTATTTGCGCTTGTGGTGCTGGGCTATTTGTGCTTATAAACCCTCAATTTCTCTAGACTTCTTGGACAGCAATTGCCTGCCTGGAGTCAGAACTGGAAACAGGTCTGCAACTGTAGTATGAACTGCTGAGCATTTTTTTTTTTTTTTTTTCAAAAAGGATTCCTCCTATCTCTCAGAGATGTTCATTAAAGAAGCTCCAGCAACATAGCAGTTTTGTACCTACCTGAGACTACTGATAAAATGTTTTATAGATCAGTCTGCTACTTAATAGAATTCTTATCTCAGGCTCAGGGATTGTAGTATACTTTTAACTGCTAGGGCTTCTGTCAAGATAGAGGACTGAGAGACTTTTTCAAAGGAAATGTGTTTCCCTGAGGACTCTGGAAGAGTAAACTTTCTATTCCACTAGCCACTTTTAGTAATGTGAATTGCTTGTAGCCTGGGTCTACATCTTCTGGGTCTCTCTCATGGACTTCGCCACTCATGCCTCTAACTCTGGGGTAAGCCTCTGCATTCCCTGCCCAAACTCCAACTAGGAAAACTGGTCTCTCAGGCTTCAAACCAGTACCTGTTCTAGAGGTCCAAAAATTCTGACTAGTTCAGAGATCACATGAAAATGGAAAAAAAGCATTTCAGATCTACATCTGAGACATATACTCTAAAACCTAATGCAAGGTCATTATTACATCAGAGAAGGCTAATTCATAAAGTAAACAGAGTATCAAAGAGATAGATAAATATATGGAAATGATAAACCAAAACAAAACCCCAGGCAAAAATCTCAATGGAAAGAATTAAGTAAAATACCTGAAGGAGATTTTAGCTACAGTTCTAATGATACTGAAATTAGAACAAAAAAGGACAAACAAAAAATAACTGAAAGAAATGTATGAGGCAGTTTCAAGCAGGAATCATAGAGCAAAAGAACACAATGTTGAATTGTAAAACAAAATAGAGGGGCTCAACAGTAGCCTGGAAAAAACCTCTAATAAAATCAGTAAACTAGAAGATTGGGAAGTAGAATCCATCTAAGCAGATGAGCAAGGAAAAGAAAGAATTAAAAGAAACAAAGACAGTGTATTTGAGATTTGTAGGATAATATCAAGAGGAAAAATATTTACATCACAGAGTAGGAGAACAGAAAGGAAAGGTGTAAAAACATTATTTGAAGAAATAATAGCAGAGGAATTCCCTAACTAGAAGTGAATAGATATCCAGATTCTGGAAACTCAGAGCTCCAAATAAAGAAACCCATATAGACCTAAGCCAAGACATTGCTATTGACATGACAAAAATCAATGATAGAGAATCTTAAAAGCAGCTAGAGAATGATAAGTAATATACAAGTGAACTTCATAAGAGTGTACAGATCTTTCAGCAGAAAATTTAAAGGACAGAAAGAAATAGCATGGCCAACAATTATCTATCCTGTTAGGTTATATCTTGCAATTGGAGAAGTGATGAAAAGCTTTACAAACAAAACGAAGTTAAAGAAATTCATCACAATTAAACCAGCTACAAGAATTGCTAAAGGAATTTTTGCAAAATGAAAATACAGCTCATCTAGAAACAATACAGCAAAAATATATAATGTACATAGAGGAGAGTAAAATATGGATGTTTAGAATTTGTTTTCAAGTTAAAAATATTTATAATCATATGAGATTGCAAATAAACCCCAATAGAGCCTCAATACATATTTCCACTAAAAAAATAAAGAAGAAAATGAAAAAGAAAGCCAAATGCAACATAAATGCTTTCAAAGTAAAGGTAAGATAATAAGAACAAAAGTACAGTGAAGGGCTATAACAAATCTGAGAAAACAAAATGCAAAATGGCAATAATCAGTCACCTATCAACAATAACCTAAATGTTTATGGATCAAATACAAAATATAGAGTGGTCAAACATATCAAAAACACCTAAATTTCTGCTGTATACAGGAAACTGATCTAAGTTATAAAGGAAAACTTAGGCTCAGTAAAATGTGCTGCATAGATTTTTCAATGAATTATAATTAGTTTGGTACTATTAAAATGTGAGGTTGATAGATGAAAATTTGTTGTTATCAATGAAAGCTACAGTTATCCACAAAACATTCCAAGGAAATATTTGTGTAATCATAACCAAAAATTTGTGGGAGATACACACAAGATAAAGAGGAGAGCTAGGAATATCCTCTATTCACAAGGAAAGACAATGAAAGTGTGTGTGTGTGTGTTGCGGGGGGAGGGGTGAAGAGACAAGAAACTAAAAATAAACTAGAAAAAATTTACAAAATGTCAATAGTAATTCCTTACCTGTTAATAGTCACTTTAAATGTAAATTAATTAAAATTCTAAACAAATGTAATGAATACTAAATGGATTTAAAAAAAAAAAATAACCCAAACCCAACAACATCCATTTGCTGCCTGTAAGAACTTCAAGCATACACATAGACTAAAAGAATAGTGTTATACAGATTTTTACCAAGTAAAATATACTATATCAAAACTCTAACAAGGGGGTGTGCCCTGGTGTCCTAGTGATCTAGTACACCTGGGAGCAGTTTAACATATATCTCAAGGTCCAGGGTTTAAGACCCAGAGGTGTGGGGAATGACCAATGTGAACAACTAAATAAAAATAAATAAAGTGCTTCCTTCTCCTCTCAAAAAAATGCATAAAATGAAAATACTCTAACAAGAGACAAAGAGTGATTATATAATGATAAAGTTGTCAATTCTTCAAGAATTGATTAAGGGGTCAATTATAAGTATAAACTAACTCATAATTGGAGCAACTAAACATACCAAGAAAAATCTCACAGATCTGAAGAGAATAATAAACAATACAATAATAAAATAATCATTATTCCACTTTCAACAGTGAGTGAATCAAGAAGAGAGGAAAATGTAGAATGTGAAAAATATATTAGCTCAAATAGACAAAACAAACATAGAACATTCCATATAACAACAGCAAAACAGATTCTTCTCAAGCACATCCAGAATTTTTCTCTGCGACAGACCATAGTTTAGGTAACAAAACAAGTCTTATCACATATGAGTAAAGTAAAATCATAGCAAGCATCTTTTCTAAACTGGAAATCAATACTAGGAAAAGCTGATAAATCTTTTTTTAAATGTAGAAATTAAATATGCTCCTGAATAAATAAAGACAAAATCACATAGACAAATAAAAACAAATGATGAGGCAAACAGAAAATGGAAAAACAAGACACCAGAACTGTAATATACAGCAGAAGTAGTGTTGAGTGAAGTTCATAGTGATAATGCCTATATTAACAATAAAATCTCAAAGATCCACCCTAACTTTATATCTCAAAACTCTAGAAAATAGGAACAAATTAAGCCCAAAATTATCAGAGGAAGATTTTTAAAGAACAGAATAACCAAAATAGAGACTAGTAAACAACTGGAAAAGTCAATGAAACTAAGAGCTGTTTCACTTAAAGCTAAACAATATTGACAAAACTATAAATAGCTTACTTAGAAAAACGGGACACTCAAACTCAAAAATAAAAGTGGAGGCATTACAACTGATATCACTAGAATACAAAGGAGCCTAAGAGAATACATGAACAATTACATGCCATTAAAGTGGACAATTTAGAATAGATATATTTTTAGATATATGTACTGTACTACATCTGACCCAAAAAGAAACAAATTTTTTCAGGGACCAATAACCAGTATGGGTAGTGAATTAGCAATAATAATTCTCACAACAAAGAAAAGTTCAAGATCAGATGGGTGAATTAACACCAAAACTTCAAAAAATTACTATTAATCTATCTCAGAACTCCCAGAAAATAGAGCTTTCTCTATTTTCAACTATATTACAAGACTATGAATGTCCTGACACAAAGCCAAGTAAGGACAAAATAGAATATTGAAGGTCAATATTATTGATTAGTATAAATGCAAAAATTCTCAACAAATTACTGGTAAACAAACTTTAACACTTTGAAGAATTATATACAATGATCACATGGAAACTATTACTGGAATAAGAATACTTCAATACACAAAAATCATTAAATGTGTCACCATATTAATAGAATAAAAGACAAAAATCATACAATTATCTCAATAGATGCCAAAAAAAACATTTCACAAAAATTCAATACCCTTTCATCATGAAAATTCTCAACAAATTAGGAATAGAAGAAACTTACATCAAAACAAAAAAAGTCACGTAAGATAATGAAGACTTTCCCTCCAAGATCAGCAGATAAGGATGCACATTGCTGACACTTTTATTCAACATTCAACATAGCACTGGCAGTTGTAGCCAGAGCAATTAAACAAGAAATAGAAATATAAGGCAATTAATGAAAAACTAAGAAGTAAAATTGTGCTTGCTGATAACATAAACTTTTATATAAAAAAATCACAAGTACTCCATCAAAAACATGATAGAAAATAAATTAATTCTGTGATATTTCAGGAAACAAAATTAACATGCAATATTCAGTTTTTTTCTAGGCAGGCACTAACACAAAACTTTCAGAAAAAAATTTTTTTATAAAAGTTTCATAAAACAAGAAAATAATTAAGAATAGCTACAGGGAGATAAAAACTACATCAAAATAATAAGAACTTTATTAATGAAATTTAATTAAAGATAAATAGTGAATGATCTTACGCAGATGTTGAATATTAAGAAACAATTCAAATAGAAAAACAAAAACCAACCTTTGGACATTGATGAGAGAACTGAAATTATCAGAGGAGTAGAGCATGGGAGGTAGGAAAAAGAGTCGACGGGGCTTCAATGGACAGTGGTAGAAAACTAGGTAGTTTGGTAGTTGGTGTGGTCTTTTATGTATTTGATGAATCGTGAACCTGTGCATCTAAACTTATTTTTTTTGTCCATCAAAATTACTTCAATAATACAAAAACAAAAATAAATGGAAAAATATCCTGTGTACATGGACCAGTATTGTTAATAGCGTTTAAAGGCCTATGATACTCAAATCATCTACAGATGTAATGAAGTCCTTATAAAAATTTGAAAGGCATTTTTCACAGAAATAGAACAAATAATTTTAAAATTCATGTAGAGCCACGAAAGACTGCAAAAACCAAAGCTATCCTGAGAGAGAGCAAAGCAGAAGTATCCCTCTTCTTCATTCAAACTACTCTCCAAGGCAACAATAATCAAAACAATATTGTCCTGTTATTTAAAAAAATACAAACACAAAGAACAATTAACTAAAATCCATAGTTCCTAAAAAAAACTATGCATATATAATCAATTGATATATCAGTTTGATAAAGGTAAAGAGGTTATTCAATGAGGAAAACACAGCCCCCTCAACGAATAGTACTGGTATAATTATAATCTCACATGCAAAAAAAAAAAAAAAAAAATCAGATTGGACCCCATCTTACAACTCTTTATAAAAATTAACTCAAAGTGGATTCAGGATTTGAACTTAATGCTTAAAGCCAACAAATTTCTAGAAAACAAAAAACAGGGAAAATTTTCTCTGACTTTGTTCTTGGCAATGATTTCTTTGGATATGGCAACCAAAACACAAGTAACAAAATAACAAAATCAATAAGTGGTATAATATTAAACTGAAAAGTTTCATCAAAACAAAATAAACAGCAGAGCAAAAGTCAACCTTTATATTTTGGAGTGGAGGAAAACATTTACAAATAATATCATATCTCATAAGTGTTAATATTACATATATCTGATGTAAGATATATTTAAATATATGGGTTTCATCCCACTCAGTAATGCTTAAAAATGAGTAAACAAACGCAAAACACAATGTGCTAACGTGTGTAAAAGAGTGCTCAATGTTACTAATCACTAGGGAAATATATATCAAAACAATGAGATATAGCCTCACATCTGCTTTAATAGTTATAATAAAAAAGGCAGGAGATAAAAAGTTGCTTATTTATGATAAAGGAGACTCTTGCACACTGTTAGTAGGAATGGAAATTGGTGTAGCCACTATGGAAAACAGTATGACAATTCCTCAAAATTAAAAAATAAAACTAGCATATATGAAGTCACTGCCTTAAGAGACATCTCAGTCCCATGCTTATTGAAGAATTATTGACATGGTAATAACCTGTGTTATTGATGAATGAATGGAAAAAGAAGAAAATCCTGTTAATGGTAACAACATGGATGAACCATGAAGACATTATGCTAAGTGAAATACACAGAGAGACAAATATTATATGATGTCATTTATTAGTAGATTCTATAAATATATATCTCAGAAGCAAAGTATAGAATGATGGTTGCCAGGAATTGAGGAGGTGGGAGTAATTTGTTGAAGGGTACAAAATTTCACTTGGAAGATAATTTCTGGAGATCTGAGTTACAACATGATGACTATAAATAAAAAACTGTTGCTTTTTTGAAAGTTGATATGAGATAGAAGTTTTATTTTCTTACCATAATACCAAGAAAATAATAATTAGGTACATTGAAGGACTAAAGCAAGTAAAGAGATCTTAGAAAATATTTTGTGTTTATACTGCTCCCTTTGTGTTATAAACTTAACAATGGCATCAGGAAAAAATGAAAAAAAATCAGGGCAAATGTCTGACAGGTGTTAAAAGCCTAACATGGTCTAAAATAACAAAAAACAAATAAAATACATTGAGCTTCATGTCTCCTGTTCTAGTTTACTTTTAACTGGATTCATTACCCTTTATTGGCATGAAGACAGACATTGAAAGAAAAAAAAGAACAGACTAGCATGCTCTTTTAAAGTTTTTTTTTTTAATCTGTACATCTTCTGCTTCCTACACAATATCCTTCACCTCAATCATTTTCCCAAAATTGAGATTATAATATTTTTGTCATATTAAGACTATTACATGTGTATAAAAGATTGGGTTCTCCAAGGTTGATATCAAGCACAGGAATTCCCTTAATGAACTCAAGAACATGGTCCTTTAGGAAAATTGATTCTCAGAGTTCTGCTTCCTGTGTTCTTCATCTTCATGCTTACAGAGTACTTTAAAAAATATAGCAGTATCTCCTTACAATGTGAGTCTCATATTTCACTCTACTGGTTCTCTTCTACCATCATTATAATTATGACAAATTTAACAGTCTTTAAGAATTACATTATCTTACATTTCTGTAGATATATATCTCACATTGCTGTATTCTTTCCTGATTTCTCTAGAAAATAATTTCCTTGACTCTTTCCATCTACCAGAGGTCATCTACATCCCTTAAACCTACTCTTTTCTTATTTCCAATGTTAACAACATCACATTTCTCAAATCTTTTTTTCCATTGTCACATTTATCTCTAATCTTAGAAAAGTTTCTTGCTTTTAAGGACTCATTTTGAATAGATTCAACCCAAAAGGATAATATACAATAATTTCCCATTTAAAAATCTGTATCCCTAATAACTTTGACAAAGACCCTGGACTCTTTTGCCATATAAAGTAACAATACACAGTACAGGGATTAGTCTATGATCCTTTTAGTGGTTTGTTATCTGCCAATATGACATATTCACCATGACATTATCTCCCAAAATGACAAATTACTACATGAAATCTCAAGCAACATAAACACAGAAGCAGAACTCCACATACAAATTAGAAAAATAAACTTCAATCAAATTCAACTTATTAATAATTTCATATACATATATCATATTAAAACTTTTTCTGATAAATATACACTCAATATGACCTAATATTTGATTTAAAATAAAACAATCTTGTAAGAAAAGGAGATTTCAGTTATATCAACCAGATAAATACAGTTAAGCTAGTACTATAAAATGGGTTATTTGGAATCAAATACATTTATATCCCTATTTTAGAAATTATTAGAATGAATGAAAATGTAAATTAAAATAAAACGATCAAAGAGTAGGCTGACTGCATCTGGCTTTCTGCTTTGGAAGTTCAGGGATACCCTTCTTTTCATTTTCAGGGATAATCAGTCCCTGAGGGACTGTATTATGCTAACTAAACAGCAGAGGCTGAAGGAAAAAACAGATTGCAAATTTTATTAATTAAAGTGAGAAATAAAGTTGTCACAAGACCTGCAATTCAGAACTTATGTCAGATCAAGCAATGTATCTTCATACTTTGGATTTGTTTCATGGAAGTCAGTAATCACTCTCCTATAGTAACTTAAATAATTTTCCCAGTGGCATAATATTCATGGACCATGTAAGCTACCCTTGTTAGTTTTACTGTAGGATACCCATCTGGGATTCCCAAAACCAACATAGGTAAGCTAAAAATGAGAAAAAACAGCTTGAAAATAATTAAAATCATTGGCCTCAAAGTGTCATATAGCTCATCAGTTCAAATTCAATTAAATGTGAATCATTCAAATGATCTCACTCATATGTAAGGAAACATGAGTAAATTAGTTTTTGGTAGTCCATAGCATATGAAAATCAACATGGACAAAAGGAAACATGGTGAGGAAGATGTGTAAATTAACTATAAACAATTCTCTTTTTAATTGTGCTGTAACATGTAGTCTTTACCGTCTTTCTCTTTAATCACTGGTACAGTTGAGTCATAATGAGAAGTACAAGACCTCTATGTTCTACCACATCCCACTTAAACATCCCTAGAAGTTTGCAAGTCAGATTTCAATTCAAGATATCTGAAAATAAAATAAAAGATAAGATATATTTTAAATTTGCATCTTATTTTTACTACTATCAAGGGAAACAGAAGCAAAAATAAAAGAGACAATTGCAAACTAAAAAGTCTCTGTATACTGAAAAAACAATAATCAGAATGAAAAGCATTCCACTGAATGAGTGAAGATATTCACCTGAAAAGGGGATAATATCCAAAATATATGAAGAACTCCCAAAACCCAATAACAATAAAATAAATCAGCTGGTTAAAAAATGCACAGAAGATCTTAATGGATACTTCTCCAAAGGATACACAGTTGACTAACACAAGCATGTGTAAAGATCCTTATCATCTCCAATTCTTAGAAAAGTGTACATCAAAATGTTAATGATATAACCTTGTTCCTGTAAGAATAGTTATTATTCAAAAGACAATAACGTTTGAGAGTTGTAAAAAAATAAATAAAAGTTGGAACTCTTGTACACAGTTGAGTATGAATTGGTGCAGACATTATGAAAAGCAGCATTGACATTCTTCAAAAATTAAAAATAGAAACTCTACATGATCTAGTTATCCTACTTCTGGGTATCTATCCAATACAAACTGAGTAACACAATTAAAATATATAAATGCATACCCTTGCTTATTATAGCATTATTTACAATAATATTATTTCCAATAACTGGAAACATTCTCAGTGTCTATGGAGAGTTGAGTGGATAAAGGTGTGCTATATATACACAGTGGACACTACTGCTCAGCTATAAGAAAAAATAAAAATTTTCCTAGAGTATATTAATCTTAGTAAAATCATTCAGAAAGAAAAATACCATATGGTTTCACTCATATTTATTACATGGAGAAAATCAATAACATAAGAAAACAAAAATAAAATTTTAGACTATTAAGACCACAGTCATGGTTTCTTCCTCCCCGAGCCAGGCATTTTAATCTGTATTTTTCAAGGTGTTTCTCTGATTTTCTTTCCTATAGATTTGTGATAGTTGAATTAATTTAATTTTCTTGGACTTTGAGCCTATTGTAAAGGGTAGTCACCCAACCCTTACAACTACAGAAATACAATTTCCAATATTGATCTGAACTCCTTTCTTTTTCTCTCTCAAATTTTGTAGGAACTAGATGCTTTTTTAATATTTGTCCAATTTTAAGCGTTTTCTTCTAACAATATGTATGAAGACACTATTGGCAGGATTTTTAATACAGGACGAGTATTCTTCCCCCATAATTATTTTTTTCAAAGTATTGTGATGCAAAGTAATATAAAATGCCCATTATTTTTTTAAATAAATGAATGCTCTTAATTAGTTTGTGCATTCTTTTGGAATAAGATTTGGAAATTTGAAAAGCACTGGGGAAATGTAATGTTTTTAGCTAAGAGAAATGTGGGAACAGTATAGGACACAGAAGTGTTTCTATAAAAGTGTTTTTAATCATACTTTGGGGAATACGAATTTATACTTGGGAAACTTAGTAGAAGAGGTAAATGGTGGAGATGATGTGTTTCTCTATTCAGTTAGATTGCTTGGGGGAATAAGTTATTTTGGTTATTTTGAGGCATTTAAAAGCATAAATATATCTAATCCTGGACAACTTCTATAAATAAATGACCATTATTTGTGGTTCATATGCTCATATAATAATATTGGATTTGAAACCTTTATAGTTATGAAGTAAAAAAGCAGAAATTATACAGATGTTGATTTATGACGATGTACACCTTAAACCTAAATATTGTTATGATGCAATGCTCCTTCAATAAAATTTTTAAAAGTATTTTTTAGTTTTCCTTTTTGTTCTATTTTCCACGGTTCTATTTTCCATGTCTTCTGGATCTCAACTTACTCTTATCCAAAAAGGATATAAACTTATCTTTGTTACAAAAATAAGTTCATTTCCTGTTTGGATAATAAGAATAAAGTCCACCTTTGGTATATTTTATTTCTTCAGCATTGCTTCAGGTCTATTTTAGAAACTAAATAAAAAGGCGTAAAAAGCCAGAATCAAATAAAAGTTATGATGTCAGAGGAAATGAAATGATTTTGTGCTTCCTTACATCTAAAAGTAGTTTATATCTTTTTCTACTGAAGCAGCCTAAATTTGATCACTTAATTACAATGCAATGTTCTTATAAAAGGACATTAACCAAAAGAGGAAAACAAAAAGAGTTTGAGTAGTCTTATGCAGAACTTTAGAAAGACAATTAAAATAAATGAGTCACCTTAAATCACTCCAACCCTAAGGTTACTCAAATCCTTCTCTTGACATATTAACAGAGTGGCAGGAAAAATTGCCTGTTTTCAAAGAGATTTTCCCTCCTCTATTCAGGTTTGCTATTTACATTCGCACATCTAACTTGTCAAATCAAATGGATTAGAATTAAATTGTAAATGAGACTTTAAAAATTTTTTTTCTCATAAAGAAGGATGAGCATAGTTTAAAACATCTTCACTGCTTTGTCATATCATATATCATATAATAAAATTGATTTAAAAATAATGGATGGTATTCTTTAAATAATTTTTATATGAGGAATATGTCTTCTTCCTCTAATACAATTTTAAATTTTCAATACATAGCTTCTAATTTATGTTCTTAAATTTAACTTAGACCATGTAGAATGAAATTGCACATGTTCATAAATCATCTGTAATTAATTTATTAATTTCCTTTGGTGGTATAGATTTAATAATAAACCTGAAATGGAAACATGGATGCATTATCTGATCCACACTCTTCAATAATGCAACCATTTATTTTTGGAATTTTTATAGATCCCTATCATAAAAGGGAAGTTTTTAGTTTACTTATATAATGGACCCAGAAATACAAGACTAATACAAAGACTAATATAATATTAGACTAATCCAAAGAATTAGCATTTCTTTCCTGTAATTAAAAATAATAAAATTTTATATCAACAACTTTAAGTAGTTAGGAACATTGACATAGCTACAATGTTACAATATTTGAGTTTTTTTAATATTTAACTTTATATGAGGATTGTCTACACAAAGACTGACAAATGATAATTGTCATCACTTAACACTGGAATAAATTGCAAAAGCAGACATTTTTTAACTCAGAGCAAGTATATGATGCCAGAATAGATACTAACACTTTAGTGAATGGTAACCCTACTAAACCAGCATATTCATTTTCAATACAATAATATAATGGTCCAGAAAAAAAAATTGATTTTACCCAATTCGTTAAACTTTATTAGATCTCAAATCTTTAGCTGTTTAGCTTTAGAACCCAGTGTGAAATTTGAGGTTGCATTTGTATCTGTTATGTTTTATCATTCTTTTTATGTTATGCACATTGTTGTGGAACTTATTTTAAATAAAACATTCCATTTTGTCTTTAAACAAGCTTCACAGAAAATGACCTAACCTCAGAACACCTCCCTGCTTGATTCTTTAAAACTTACCTATGCCCTGATCCAGATGGAACACACCTTAGGACTGCTCCTTGGTTGTAGATCTAGGTCATGCACCCTAGTCTCAAATAAATCCCTTTCCTTGTTATGTAACTGCCTGGTGGTATCTCATTTGACACTGTATATCAGTAGTCAACCACTTCTCACTGATGATTTAGTTTGTAAATATTACCACATATGAGATTATGTTGAAAATGTGTCACACCTCTCTAGGGCCTGAAGAGTAAAAAAGTTATTGACACTAGAAGAAATAAACAAAAAAGATGTCTGAATGGCAAAGTCTTAATCTTAAAAATTATCACTGCTTTTCTATAGCAAAGAATGTCTTAACAAAGATAAAGATCCATGTCTCCCCAAATAATACTACTACATATAAAAATATTCTAACCCTTGGTAAATACTGTCTTTTCCCCTCAAATTATATCCAATAAGCAAAAACAGTTTGGAATCTAAGGAAATAAAAATACTTTAGTATTATATCTAGCATTTAGCACATATTCAATGCTTACACGCATAGACAATTTTTTAACTTCCATTAGTTCTCGTTACTTCCTAATGACCTTTTTAATAAGACCATTGCTTCTATTTTATGAAACAGACACATTAGCTGACACTCACCACACAATAGTAACTCCCTTGAATACAGCATAAATTCTGAATATTTGCTGAACAATAATTTAATCTGATACTAATTGACAGATATAACTACCATTTACAGTGATCTACATTATTAACCAGGATGTTATAAGTGCTCGTTAATTGTTATCACTTAGGAATGATACACATTTGTTTGTTTTTTTAAATAATAACAACAAATTAAAAAATAAAACTGCTGCATCCAGTATAACTCACCTAATTAATTTCTTAAGTATATCTCAACTTTTAAGGATGGCATATAGAAATATATAACTATTATAATCTATTTGTATAGATATTTCCAAATATACCTAGATATATTTTCTATGCAGATACAAACCTTACATATGTGTACAGATGAAAATTATACATATAAAACATTTGAGTTATACATATATAAAACATATATTTATATTGTACAAGTTAAACTCATTGAAATGTTTTAAACCAAATCTGTTTGTTTAAAGTTAATCAAATACGAGCAATAAATGAGAAAGATACAAAAGAGCACATACAAATAATCTATATGACTTCTTTACAAATAAGAAACTTGCAATTCAAATAAGTAACTTTCAATACTCTGCTCTTTTCCCCACTATGTCTGCATCATGCTATATTAAGAGATTGATTTGGCTAGAGTTAGACAAACTCAGGTGGCACCCTGATGCTTATCACGTATACAGATTGCCCAGCACCTGTAAAATATTATTTCATTCTGTTTTTCTCCATAATAGCCCTTTAACCACAAAATTAATAGTGTACTCAGAGGTGGACAAATGGAAACTAAGCACAAATTATCCCAAATTATTATTTTTCTCCGATTGTCTTCAAGGCATTTAACCATTTTGGGACATAGAACTGATATATTTGTTTAGTCATATAAAGTCAAGCAAAGACATAATTTTCTCTTTAGTATCTAGTGTGTTTACAATTTCCTTCTGCAACATGCTATCTCATGCAACATGAGATTCTAGACATTAAGTATACATTTTTGTGAGATTTATTCTTTATTATCTTTTTAAAATGTTCTTATTAAATAAGATTCATTAATATAGCATGAACTGAGTTCACAGAAATGAGAAATGAGAGCTTTAAAATGAAGAGAAAACTATTATTGAAAATATAATCAGTGTTTAAAGTATGTGTTTGTGTGTATGATTACTGAAAAGTCCAACAAATTTAGAATATACAAAATATTCTGTGTTAGAAATAAAGTAGGATTCTAAGCCCTTCAGGCAATTGAGATAGACATAAAAAGAAATGGACACACTTGAATTTTTATTTATATAATGTTATCATAAATTAAAATAATATAGATTAAATATAAACTGAACTATGTAATCTGTAAAATATGTAATTTGCTTTTCATTTACAAGAAATATTTAATGAGCTTCTTGTGCAATTATTATGATTCTAGATTTTATTGATATGCATAAAATAAAACATAGCTTGAAAAAATTATCTTAATCTAGAGGAAAGATCAGCACTTAGAAGCAGATAAAAAGGAAAAAATGCAGATTCTATAATCGATTAACTGTAAAATTATATTAGAAGAAAATAATAGGAAATTTCTAAAATTCTTAGAATCTAGAATAATCATTACTATAACTCTATTCATTCCATCAAAAGAAATTCCACCAAGGAATTAATGATGTCGTTTCTATTCTTTAACCACAACATTGGAAACGTAGGAAATAATTCTCTCTTAAATTACTTTGGGTTGTTTTTGTGAGAGAAATTTTATTTCCTCTATGTGCTACCTCTGCTTATTTAAAGGTAAATAAAAACAAACAAAAAAAAAACACAGTGCTTATGTGGATTACTAGAACTTCATTAATAAATATGTGCATGCTACTCCAGTGTTATCTCATGCTAATTTTCCTAAACACTGAATACCAAATTACTTAAGTAAGTTAATGACCAATCATCCGGCCTGATCCCAATTAGTTTGTGAACTTACCTACAACAGAGATCTAACATTTGGAATAGTAGCACCTTTTGAACCCTGTGATGAGAAGGTATCTGTGTTTTGGCACCTTGCCAATATTTAATTAACCTGTCATCTCTTATTATGTTTCTGCAAAGCATCTAAATCTTGTAAAAGTCAAAGATGCTAAATATATTTTAAAGCCCAACCTGTGATTAGAGTTAGTCAAATATGGGCACTACATAATTCTTTATAATTTACAATGCTTTTCTGATTGTTTTAAGTGTGTTTTGTCTTTTTATGGTTAAGGTTTGGGCAAGTACAATCTACAGTGTTTAGTACAAAATTTTGCAAAGCAAAACTCAGAAGGACACTTTCTAATTCATCTATGTACTACATTTGTAATATTCTATTCAGTTGGGCTCAAAGCGCAGAAGTTTAAGCACTATAAGAAACGTTTTGTCTAAAAGAGCGAAAACTAAAATGTAAGTGTATTGAGTATGATGACATAGCGTACTGACTTCATATAACTTGAGATAATAAATGTTTCTATTTCACTGGATATTTTCACTATATTACATATGTGGGGAATTACTAGATTTATTTATTTTTTTTGTTCATAGCAACCTTATTTCTAACAGGAGAATATTGGAAAAAACTGGACAACCAAATATCATCAACTGGTGAATGGATAAGAAAATCATAGTACATCCACTCAATGAAATAGTATTGAGCAATAATTCAGAATGAAGTATATGTCATAAAATGGATGAATCCCAAAGTAAGCTGAGTGAGAACTGTCTTGATAATGAGCATATGAAACAGTATTCTCATACTAGTAAAATTTTGTTTCCCATTTATACGCAGTTCTAGAAAACAAAATCCAATATTTAGGATCGGGCTATAGATCAGTGATTGTCTGAGAGGCAGAGACAAGACAAAGGGAGGAGAGGTGTGGAAGGATTAACAGGGTCATGAGAAAACATTTTTTGGGAGAAGAATATGCTTCTTATCTTGATTGTGGTAGTAATTTCACAAATGCTCATATATCAAAACATCACATTATATATTTTAAACATATGCAGTTTTAATAAGTACACTTTCAGTAGCTGTTCATGAGTATCAGTAAATTGAATTCAGGGTTCCTGACATCTCAAGGATTATACTTTTGACCAAAGTGAATTTACAAAACATATCTATTGGTAATTTTATTAGCATCTTTTAATGTGTCTACTTGTTTTTCACTCTTTATAAAACATAATATGTACAACAAAATATATTTTCTTAAATCATTTATTTTCTTAGAAAAGTCCTTTTTTATTCATTGGAATTTCTCTTAATTGTTTGATAGTCATACTCCCTTGAAAAAAAATAATTTCAATTTCCTTTTTCAGACCTGGTGGTGACAGGAAGAATAAACTGGTTGCAGCCTTTTCTGGAAGATGAGACAGGCAGTCTCAACATTTCATAGGTGACTTCTGCATAACTCATGAATGTCTAATTTTCAAACTGCAGTATACACTTGTTTTAAATAGAGCACTTGTAGATGACATATGTGGCAAGTGAAAGGCTCATAATGTCATTCAAAATATAAAAGATACCCTATTATGATCTGATTTTTCAAACATGTATTGTCTGCTTTTCCTTTCCTGGAAGCTAGAATAATGACTGCTATATAATTAAAAATGAACTTAAGTGGATAATATCACCTAAATTGATGTTGCATGGGAAAAGAAAAAGGATGAATAAATTTATTAACTGTATCAATTGCAGAAGGACATAAAATCTCCTAAATTCTATAAACATCCATGCCAACATATTGCAAACGTAACACACAAATGCCTTTCTGATTTAGGAGTCTAATTTTTATTTAGAAGATGTGACTCCATAGGACCAGTATTCTCAATGTAATACTTCCATATTCAAGCAGAAATTGCTAAATTATTAATCCAAAATGACTGAAAGATTATGGAACTGTTCCAATTCAAACTGAACATAATGATAAACTTGAGACATCAATAGTTTTATCAGGAAAATTTTAAGTGAAAATTTACAATCATTTGTCTATAATAATTACTTATAATAATAGGTTACAGTTATTTGCATTTTCCTAGACAATTATTAATTAGGACCTTCAATACAATCAATCTATTAATCATCTGAGATATATAATTTCTGAGATATATAATTTCTCAGCAGACTTTCAAGTGATCAAAAGATTGAGGTCATATGTCATGAGCATATTAGGTGAGTAACATATTTTGAGTCAATAACCCAAGAATCAATGATTAATGAATACATAGGTTTTACAGTCATGTCAGTAACTAATGTACACAAATGATGGACTCTTCTATTCTTACCCTGATGTATAAAGTTTCTTGCTTGGTTAGAGGAGTGCAGGAAGAAAAAGCAATATGATTCAAATCAAAGTTAAGCTTAAAAAATATATGGTTATATCATCATTCCCACATTTATAACAACAGATCTTAAAACAGACTCCAGGACTGATATATTCTAACTAACCAGATTATAATCAAAACAATTTGACATAAAACTGTAATACATTTAATTTATATAATAAGGTTTATAAATATTCAGTGGGTTATATATCCTGCTACATTACTGAAGTAGCTTTTTCACTTTTCCTTCCAATTATACATTATTCAAGTAGAAAACAATGATTCCTATCATTTAAATGTATCATTTATAATTCAATATAATGTTGAAATATAAATAATATTTGAGATTTTCTTAGATTTTATATTATACAGTTGGTCAAATAAACATAATAAAATACATTTTAATATAATTATTCACCTATATAATACCTAAGGTCGAATACCTAAAATTAAGAAAAAGTCAACTATGTTTTTTCACACAATCTAAAACTAAATATAAACTCATTATTGGTTATAACTGCAAGTCGGTAATTCATTTCAAAATACCAATATTAATTTTATAAAAAACATATCCACATTTGTATCTACCCTTATCTATGTACTTAAACCTCGCTGAAACTAATTTAATAAATGCTTTAGAGAATTTTTTTTTGTTTTAAAAGATTTCCATGGTTTAAAAGAAAAGGCACTGCCTTTACACAGAAAGCTGACTCATGACAATAAGTTAAATGAAAAGCAAGCATACTTTTCTGATATACTTTAGCCAAGGAAGTCAATCGAACCCTTTGGTACATTGCCGGTATATCCGCCTCTGGAAACATTTTCAAGAATATTAGTACCTCACAGCTTAATCTCTTCCAAAGGATATCCTTAGAATGTAAAAAATAAGTTTTTCCCAAGCTCATTAGCCTTCCTTGGCACAGCACTCTTCCAATGATCAATCTTAAATAAGTGAAAAGCCCCATATTCATGCTTCCATTCTGGAGGGTCATCCCCTACTCCAGAGTTCCCTATGGGATATGCTCAACCATTACTGGAACTGCATTGAGTTTCTCTTCCCTCCCTACTATCCTGCTTTCAATTACTCACTCCTCACAGATGCTATTCCTGAGAACTGCCTCCATAAATTTTTTGTATATAAACACTGTCTCAGAATCTGTTAGAGGCACAGTTTAAGATGCCTTCTGTGTTGAAATAGAAAAAATAGGATCAGGCATGGAGAGAGATATCTGATCCTCAGACAGGTTTCCTTACTGAAGAAATGAGTGAGGAGAAATGCGCACTTTTTATTTCTCTAAAACGGAGCAGTTTGTTGGAGTCGCCACTCGAAACAGTAAGTTGAATTACTTTCCCTCATTTCATAACAGCAGAATGTAAATCAGTCTTCTGGAGGGAAGAAAATATGCCTGAAATGAAGACTGAGAACGTACCAAATTAAAAGCTTAGTACAGAAAATCTGTTCATGTGGCTGAGCATTTGAAAGGCAAAGCGTTCTTCGCTGAACGCCAGGAAATATTGACAAGTAGGATTTTATCTTTGAAAAGACAAATCATTTTTTTACCAGAAGAAAGTGCTTCTATTCCAGAGGCAAATGGAAATATACTTGATTTAACAAAATGCTCTGTAGTTCTAAACATGCTTTGAGATTTTTTTTTAGCATTTGATACTCTGTCACTCATTATGTAGTTACAAGCTCCCAGCAGATGACAAAGGGTTAAGAAAATAAAACAATATAATTTGTGAAATGTTATATTGCATTTTATTTTCTTTTAGTGCATTTAGAATAATATTTCTTTTGTATATTTAATAGCAGAACATCTATATGCAGAAGAGACATCATAGCTTAAAGTCCCTGACTTCATGTATTCAAGCTTCCAAAAAAGGGAAAGTAGTGTAAAGAATTAGAAAAGCTTGGATGTAAAGTTTATGGTTTTTGAGGAAGGAGTCCTGTTTTCATGGAGGACAGAGGAGATGACATTATACATACACACACTCAAATCTCTCCTCTGTCTTGAATTTTGTCAATTTTTTCACAGGCATCTAACTTTATGTATATTTGTACTGTCCAATTTTACAATCAATCTTCATAATAATCTAAAAAAGAACTTTTACCAGTTAAATATCCATAGCTGGAAATGCTCCCATAAAAAATTCTGATTGGACCAAAAAGGGAATATAATTCAGAAAAATCAAATCATTCTCCCATCTGACAAAAATCTCTCAGAACTGTGTTGCCATCAAATGCACATCTTTTCTTCAGTTATTTTGTGAAGACTTAACTCTATTAGCTTTAGGATAAGAATAATGTTCCTCTGAAGTACATACATTATTATATGCAAATGGAAACACTGGTAATTTAATTTATAATTTCAATGGTATTAACAAACATTTGGTGGGTTTAAAACTGACTTAAAAGTGTTCAGTATGTGACATCAGTTTAAGTACTTCTTGTAAAATATTTTGAATTCTTTATTAGCAGTTGTCCAAATGATTTACTTTTAATGTCAAAATCACAAATATATTAACATTTCATTATGCAATTTTACTTTTGATGAAAGTGAAGATTGATAAACCTGACCACAAAAAACTTAATCGTATAATAGAATTAGAATTTTTTTATTATAATCCTAATGACCTATTAACTAAAATATGATATTGTATCAGAATAAGCACTATAAGCTTCTTTTGAAAAGGAAAATGATCTTATATTTTAAGTAAAACAAATCAAGATTTTCATGAAAAATATAAATGAAAAAAGTCACATGGGTCAAAAGTGTCTAAAAAGTAACATTCTAAAATGTAACATTTTCAGAGATTTTCTGTTTATCCTGTTTATTGAAGATATAATTTAGCAAAAAGAAATTAAAATCATGAATATATATATAAAATATTAGAGGAGAAAATATTTTTCTATAACCACACACTAAAAATTAAAGTATTTCAATGTACTATTGACTATCACTCTTCTATCTCTACTCATTTTAGACTATATGATAGTAACTTATTTGAATTATGAACCTTACATCATCAAAATCATACAGAGAATGGAGCTTTTAGGTCTCATTTTATGAAGCATCACTGTATATAGACATATTCTATAGACAGGCACACACATTAAAATTATTTTCAAAACACTATTGAAAATGTGAGTTATTTTTTTTTTTATTAAATCACATTTTAAATGTGTAGACCCATCATACATTTTAGAACCGAAGAGAAACAAGATTTCCTGAGACATTTGGCACTATTCTATTACAATTCCTTTAGAAAAATTTCTCAAACTGAGGATCCTGATATGTTGGGGACACAAAATCTTACTAATTGTGGTGGCTATAGATTGACGAATCTTATGAGTGGGAAAAAGATATGGATTATTATCTCCTATCTGAATTTTTTTTCTGAAAATTCATATTGAAAATTTAATAGGTATCACCATAATGCATAAAAAGCACATAGACCATAGTTGCATTATTTTTGTTACTTAAAAAATTATATACAATTAATTTGCCACAGTTATTTTGCTTTAGGATAATTAAATGCCTAGATACTTGTTCTTGTTTGAGATTAGACTGCCAGCATCAGTTCAACTCCATTCCAGGAGACTGCAATATGGTGTTTATTACTTATGTAAATTTGGTTAATTACACACAAACTCAGTTATCTTATTAATTGCATTTCAATTAGTATCCTTTTAATAGTCACTAACTCTTTAATTAACTCAGAAAAACAAGAGATGTCTTGTTAAATGTAAATTAAATAGATTTAAATAGACAGTAGATTGCAAATGGTAGATTTACTGCTAATGCTATAGAAAACTTGTTAAAAGTTTTAAACGTACACCATGCCATCTGCCTTGATCTCTAGGCATGAAGGAAATTGTATTTTCCTCAGGGTTCTTCTTAGTCCAAAGATGTGTGTGTGTGTGTGTGTGTGTGTGTGTGTGGGGCAGGTTTTATTTAGTTCTGATTTTGCACATCTGGATTAATAAAATTTCATTGTGTCTTATGTCAATGAATACATCTACCAATACAGAAAAATAAAAAATGCAATCTTTCTTGAGTATGGAATCCTTCTGAAATGAATGCTGTAAGGCATTAAAATAATCCATGATCACTGACTTATCTGTCCAGAATAGAAGGGAGCAGACTATTACAGCTCTTCCCTAAGTGCTCTCTTGTGACCTAACAAGGAAATTAATTAGCAGGACACCACTATGTGGCAACACCATCACTACAGGGGAGGCTAAATGTCAGTGGGCTGACACTGTAACCCAGTGTTGTTAGCATAAATGTTTCTGCTTTAGCCAGTTTGTCAGAGGTGAAATAAAGGCTTAGCTAAGATGTAGATAGAATCTACTTTCATTTAATAGCAAATTTTATTCCTTGCAAGAGGAAGGAGTTCAAGAGCATTTCTACCTTCTGTTATTTATGTTTTGGGACAGGCAGAGGCAGTCACTGTAAACACTGGAAATAGGAGGGATGGTTATGCATACTTATATTCTCTATTATACTATATTCTCGGCTCTTTGGCTCTGGAATGGTCTAACATGGAAGAAAAACATTTTAAAACATTTAAAACAGGTTTAACAAATTAATGCAGTATGAATTGTGTTGCCATAAATCGCCAAACATAAAAAAGTTTATTCTTTCAAAATTATATCCCAAAATTATGTTTAAAACTAAATCTTTAAGTAGTGACTAAATAAGCTATATTGTATGCTATATTATATAATACCACATTATATGTATCGTGTATATATATACAGACACATACACAATGGGATACTACTCAGCTATTAAAAATATGAAATTCTGTTATTTGCAATATAGACCTAGAGGGTATTATGCTTAGTGAAATAAGTCAGATGGAAAAGGACACATTTTTAATGATTTCACTCATGTGTGATGGATATATAGAGAAACCAAACAGATAAATGAACCAAATACAACAAAAACTGATTTTTAGTTCATAAGATCAAATGATTAGTTACCAGAAGGAGAGTGGGAAAATAGGATAAAAGCAATCTATTTATATGGTGAAGGATAAAATAGGATTGTTACTGATATATGTAAATCTTCATGTGAAGCACACATGAATCATTACAAAGTAATATTCCAATGTTACTTCAATAAAAATTTTAAAACTAAAAATACATTACTGATGGGCACGACCTGGTGAAATAGGGCCTGGGCACAACTCACATGCATTCCATGGTCCCTGGTTCTTGACCTGGACAGGGGCGAATAAAATGAATAACTAAGTAGGATGAACAGAAGATTCTTCTTCCTCCTCACTCTTCCTGTTTGCCTGCCTGCTTATTTTCATTCTTGACTTCACCTTTTCTTTTTTAAAAAGTATTTCTTTAACCATATATTACTATGCAGAATATAAAGCTTCTAAAATAATTACAAACAAAAATTCTTATTTTTTTAATTGGAAAGAGTAATTATTGACATTGTTATACGAAGACTGCTTGATCTTTTATATGAAAAATATTTGTAAGATATTTCATAAGTGTCTATCACTTAGTGATTGCTAAATAGTGGTATTTGTACCTATTTAAGTACTCTAAATACCATAAAATATAAAATGAAAAATTAATAAAAATAACAATTAGAACACATCAATGTACCTTTATCAACATCCACATATTCATTTAATTGTATTTTCAATCTCAACATGACACTTTTAGAAATATTCCTTTTCCTGCAAGATATTCTGTTTTCCTATAAGAATTAATTAAGGCAAGTTTTCCACAGTAGAGAACTTGATTGCAGGAAATATTTTATTTTGAATACCATCTGCAATTATTTAATATACTTTTGCCTTTTCTATCATAAATTTTACTTTATATTGTTTCAGTGTTTAGAGGCTAAAGTTTCCTATTTTATATTAGTTAAAAGTTGTTTCAAAAAAAACAGTTCTCTATACGAACTTATTTGAATAGTTCAGAGAATTTGTAATCTCTGGAATTTCCCATCCTTCAAATAAATAATCTGTCCTCGCTGTTTCTCTGTACTATCTGGTAAATTTCACTATTGTTATTTTTTTTCCAAATACAATTAATCATTGAATGAAGCATTCTCACTTCAGTTGACAATGGAACTATTAGTCTCTTTTTTTAAATATCCCTTTTTCATCACCTATGACAGCATACGCTTTGGTTATAATCTGAATTCACTTTTCATACCATCTAGCTGCACATTTTTAGACAAGTACACAAAATGATGTTTTCAAGGAAGCAATTCTTAGGCCACTTTTCTTCTGAATTCCCTATATCTATACATTTCATCCATTCTCCTAATTCAACTACTACCCACGCTAAAATTAGAAATGACATGCACCACCACACAGAAGAACAGTACTTTAGCTGTGTAATGAAGTCATGATTCAAACTACAAAATGAAATTTTCCATCTTCTCCAAAATACACTCAGTGAACTGTGAGAAGCCTGAAAAACACAATACCATATATATGACATTGTGTGTGTACATATATATAAATATAATATTTAAAATATATCACCAAAGAAATATGTAATGCATTTCACCAGGATTTTGAATACTTTAAGATAATGATGCAAATTTTAGTTCAATTGCTTCAAGTTAAAATACTAAAAGGAAAATTTTAGCTTGAAAGGGCCTTCTGGGTATTTGAACACTCAAAGAACTTCAGTACAGAATCATTGAGAAGATAATTGAAGTAACATTACTATTGTTAATAACCCCTGTGCTAAAACACTTTTAAAAGTCTTAATGTACATTTAAATTAGTGTATCAAAACACCAAAACAATAATCCTAGGTGTTATTTTTCACTCTGTTCATAATTGATACCTTATTTTAAAGAGCATTCCCTAATGAGAGAACAATTCAGGAATAGAGGCAAATTTTACCTAACTCATTTTTTATTATTTTGTTCTCAAAAATTACAGATACAGTCAATTGAATAATGAATAGCTATACTAAGGTGCTATTTTAAATACAAATTTATGAGGAGTTATTTTCTCAACATTTTTTCACTTGAATTGACTCTGAATTTTGAATACCAGTATATTGGAAGATTAACTTTTTAAAATTTCTGTAGTCAAAATCCTACTAGAAAAGACAAACGCATGCTGTATTGCCTTCTCAACTTTATGTAGAATGAAGAATAGGAGTGATTAGGAGAAATAGTTAAATTTGAATGATTCTTTCTATTACCACATTTAAGAAAATGGGAACAAATTTATTCCATATTTTGCAAAATTATATAATTATTGTTTATTTCATCATTGAAGAGCCTGAGAAAACAAAATATCGAAAAAGTTAATGAAAACTATAGAAATCTTTTAAGTTGTTTCATATGCATAAATACTTGCTTCAGCAAGGTTACCTCAATTTTTAAAGTGACAAACATTTTAAATATTAAACACTTTAAATGCTAATCACTAAACACATTAAGCACTAAATATCTGTTTCCCAATTTTTGGAAGTTAATTGATGAAATGAAAATGAGATAGTGATTTAATAAAAAATTTAATAAGTCATCTGTCTTTTCCATTTTCTCTAGTAGAAATTCAGTATATATTTTTTTTTATGAAAGCATATGCTATTGCTTTCTTAGTTTAGTAATCCTAAAATAGTAAAGGTAGAGAAATCTGAATACCTGCCATCTTAATGATAGCCACCAGGTGACTTAACTATTCTTATGAATGGTTGGGCATCTTTGTCCTTCAAAATGCATCCCTGATAAATCTGTGGGCTCCATATGTCGACGGGGATAAATTTTGAGAAGGAAGAAAAAGAGGATGTTGGGCATTCATATATGATGGATATGATTTGAGTGGTAAAGAATGCATCTGGTGGAAAGTGATCTTGCTAAAATATTTTGCAAACTGAATCATTCATATATTCATCCCTAGTAATCAGGGTAGTATAACACATTGGACAGATGACTACAGTAATACAAATATCTGCTATCTTCTTAGCTTTACTTATTATTCTACATAAAATTATAGACTCAGACATACAATACTCATCAGAAAGAATTGACATGGGCCTCAATTTTTCCAAAATTGAAATAGACAACTAACAATCCAAGATTTACAGGAAAAGGTTAGGAAAAAATTGACATTTTAATCTGGTTGTCCTTTTCTGTCCATAATATTCATCAACATTTAGTACACATGATTTATTTTTGGTTGTCTCCATAGAAACAAGGGACAAAGGTCATGGCTCCACAAAGCATTTCCTCAGGTAATTACTCAGTGTTTTCTTAGCTCTCAAGCTGTTAGGAGTAAATAGTTAGGTTACATCCCTTCAGGCTATTTATCATAGATGCTTGCTAACTCATCCATTTCAAGATGAGCTAAGAGAAAGCTTTAGAAATGGAACGCTATCAAACCTCCTGTAGTTTGGTTGATTCAAATGAGAGTTTAAAAGAATAAGGACTTTTATTTAGCATATTGTTCATATGGAAATAAAAAGTCCTAATGATGAGGCCATATTACTTTTTAGCAAATAGAACACTATTTCTACATCAAACTCAGGGTAGCATAAATCACACACGGATTTCTTCTAGTGGAAAATGTATTAAGAATTTAGAGTTGACATAAAAATGGTGATATATTTTAACCTTTTCCCCTCATCTCTTCAAGTGACTATTACAACACACTCAAATTGCTCCCTTAATATTTATACAGGTCATAATTACTAGTACTCTTTCTTTAATGTAAAATGTTCTGGACTTTAGATGTTGAATTTTTTATGGAAAATAAACTGTGAGAGTTTCTTTCTGTTCAGCCTACTGCATTCCTTATGTGTACCTAAAATGAAAAATATTCATTGGTCACTTCTCAAGGCCAGAAACAATATTCATTAGTAGTTACATCAATTAATATTCCACTGATGACTTTTCATTAAGAAATGACTTAAGAATGCCAATAAAAATATAGAGACAAATTTCTTTCATTAGAAAATGAACAAGTTTGAAAAATAATGTATAATGTGAGTATTACAAATCATTCTCAAGTAACTCTAAGTGGAGATTTGTGTTTAGAATTTTGCATCATTTTTCTTTGACTTTGGTAAACAATATATATTTAAATGTTTTATGAGAAAAACAAATGTCATTTAAAATATACTAAAGATATGAATTACATTTTTCCAGAAAATATAATATTATTAATTTATTTCAATTATTTATTTCTAAATGTCAAAATATTCAGGATATTTACACTTACAGTATTTCCCTTTAATCATTTGCTTGTTAATTAAACAATTCCATCTGATTATTATTCAAATTATTTTTCATTTTAAAATAAAAGCCAACATTTTTTTCTTTATAGATAATTATTAGAAGATATATTTTGAATATGTCTGATACAAAAAGCTACCATTAGCATTAATTTTCCCATGTTAAAGAATTTTATCAGGAGACTATTCACCTTGAATGTCCATATACTTGGCAAGAGAAATTCACCTACTTTCAAATTAAATTTAACCTTTCAGAGCATTAATTATTTATGTAACAATTTATTTTCTGAGTATTCAAGTAGAGTATTACTCACATGCTTTGACTTTCATGACTGAATAATTACAAAATGGGAGTCGAAGGAATTAGATTCTCTTTCTTGAATTGGTTTTGGAGAAATTTTATTTTAGTTCTTATAACTATATAGCACTAAAAATGTAATGTTTTCAGCATTAGATATTTCTGATCAAAAGAGTTTTTGTATAGAAATTATAATACATAATAATGATAATGATATAACTGAAATGTTAACTCTTTAATAGATTTTTTTTATACACAGGGTAGTCAAATTAAACTTAGTTGTTAATTGTAAAGTTTAAATGTGAAGAAAAGTAGGATAGTTTTTATGAAGCAAACTACTGTCATTTTTTTATAGACCTCACAGCTTACTCAATTTACTGAGGCTAATTTTCTTATTGTCCCAAAGGTGGAAACATTTCAGTGAAAGGAATGAGGCATGGTAATTTTCTATTTAAATTACAAAGTACTGAATATTCACTATTTCTATTCTGGTGCTTTCCCTCAAAAATTCTGAATATTTGAGAGCTCCCAAGATTCTAACATGCAAGCAGAAAAACGCTTCTTTAATTTCTATGAAGACAGGGCAAATGTCCAACTGCATTTTATGAAGTCGACAATACCCTTATTGCAAAATCACATAAAGACATCACAAAAAAGCAACTATAGACCAATATCTCTGATGAACACAGATGCAAAATTTGCTGACAAAGTACTAATAAACCAAACAATAACTCGTTAAAAGTTAAAATCTCATGTTCAAATGAAATTTATTCCAAGTATAAAGGGTGGTTCAGCATGCACAAATAAATGGGATAAACCACATCAACAAAACAGTAGGACAAAAATTATCTGTACGATTGTCTAAATTGACTCAAAAAAAGCATTTGAAATAATTCAACATCCTTTTATATTAAACCTGCCCCCCTATCCTCCACAAATGGAATGTAGCTGAACATTATGAAGTCCATGTATAACAAACCCACATTCAATATCATATTCAATTGTGGAAAACTGAAAACATTTCTTCTAAGATCAGGAACAAAGCAAGGAAGTCTGCTCTCACCACTATTATTCAAATAGTGTTATAAGTGCTAGCCAGTGCAATTAGATAAGAAAAACAGGTAAAATATGCCTAACTTGGAAAGGAAAATAGTAAAACTATCATTCTTTGCAGATGACATATAGTATACCAAAACTTTACCAAAAATCTGTTAGAAATTACAAATATAGCAAAGTGGCAGACTACAAAGTTAAAAGAAAAGTGTGTTTCTATATGCAAATAACAAACTAGCAGTAAGAGAACTCAGGAAAAACAATTGCATATAATTGCATTAAAAATAATGATATAGCTTGGAATAAATTAACCAGAGAAGGGGGAAGACCTGTACATTGAAACCTTATGACATTGTTAAAAGAAATAAAAGACTCAAAGATATTCCTTGCTCATGGTTTAGAATTAACATTGTTAAAAACGGCGGTGAACTTTTTGTAGTATGAACAGATGTTGTTTTTTAATGACAACATAACCAATGCTTATATTATGTCATGATACAATTTTTCATTAAAAATGCATTCAAAATAAAAGCTTTTATATAAACTCAAATTAAAATCTTCCATTAATTTCTCAACAAAACTTAACAAATACACGCTTTCTTTCCTGTGAACATAATAACTGACTTTCCAGTTTTGCAGCTTACCCTGCCCTATGGAAAAAAAATTACTTCTTATACTTCTTAATTTGATAAATTTCTCTTGTGTTGTCCAGTCTCTCAAAATATTTCATTTTATTCTTTACCATTTTGTAAAAAATCAAACCCAGCACCTTTATCCACAGATATAAATTTCATCAACTAGTTGGAACAACAAAGTAAAACAATACTAAGTTGTTTTTGTTTCATTGCTTTTAACTTCTAAATATTTTTTAATCAATTCATATATTTAATGAGTTATGAAACAATCTTCTTAATTAAAAATTCTAACAAATTTCCCAGGAAATAATTTTAGAAAGGCAAGTAGAGACCATAGGGAGGATTAAGAGAATTTTAAGAAGGAAATATTGATAGAATTTCCTCTTTTTAATATTTTGTTTATTATGCTACTCTTTAGGTCTCTGACAGAAAAGCCCCACCTATAATCTATTTTATAATGAGTTTTCTATATACCAAAATCACCAACTCAGAAAAGCAAATTATTGTTTACATACTTTGAAAGAGTTGACATAGGTCAATAGATCAATAAAGTGGCCATATTTATTAAACATTAAAAATTTTATAATATACTGGGAATGTAGTGGGAGATACTTTAAAAAAAAAAAACTCTGAGAAGCTTACACTCAATCCTATGTGATCAGTTTGATCTTCTGATATTGAATTTTAACTTTGGCATGCCTTTGCAAGAAAAGGCAAGTTCTGAGATCTCTTTTAAAGAAGGCCTAGAAAAATATGAAACACAACAGGACATCGTTCTTCATTCTTCAGTTCAAAATGGTTTTAATTGTTGAAGGATGCCCTCCTTATGTCTTTTTTTTTTTTTTTTTTGTAAAAAAATGTTCCTTGTAGTATGGGTACATAATGCACACTGCTTATACCCCTCCTACTACCTTAGATCTCTTTTTAGGCTATTTTCTGGGAAGCTGCTGCCCATGTTTCCAGATTTTTAAGAGCTTTTTAGGTAGAATAAAACATGGAATAGCTAGAACAACACACACTTAAATGAGAATGTTTCCTCTTCATTTCAACCTGGATTATCCAAAAATATGTAGGAAAACTTGAATGAGTTTGTGATACATCTTTTTGTGACTCCAAGCAAAATTTTGTGTGTGTTTAAAATTAGGCTATAGGTTTATACAACATATTTTATCCAAACATGCAAAACAATTAACTTGTATTGTTATTCTAAATATATTAATGTATCTTTTATTGCCTTTATGCTTTAACTTAAAATTATCATTACAAAGCTTACTATCTTGTAAGCAATTGTTTAATATCTCTCAATTTAGCTGAATAGGGACATATTGCTATTGAAGCCTAATTAGTCAAGATATATCTGGAACAAGCAGTGTTGCTTTCTATTCATGTCTGCATGCTCTAGTCATCCCCTCAAAACTACATAATAAGAGTAATAATGAATAACAGAATTCACCATACACTGAACATTTTTTAATAGCTCTTTATATTATTATAGATTGATATTCAAATATCTTAAAAAACACTGATGTTAAAATTATACCTTGATCAAAATCTGTGATGAAAGATTCTAGACAGCTGCATTTCAAAAATTCTATACAGATGATGACATGAAACAAGTGTTGAAAACCACTATGTTGACCTTATCTATAGTTGGTGTATAAACGTGTACCAAATAATATGCAGCATAAAATATGACTGTTTTTAGACATGAGTAGATTAAGATTTCAGTTTCAAGATATGACTTTTAATATTTCTGCAGTATTATCAATAATTATTAAATTCTTATGAATCTTCTGATATTACTTAATTATACAAAAATACATTTTTTTCCTAAAAGTTCCACAGATCAATTTGGTTCCTAGGGCATATATACTTTCTACCAAATGTGTGTCCAAATTTGTACTGCAAATTTGTTGCTGGGAAATGAATACCAGACAGTATATATTTATCCCGCATGATCTTCCCTCACCAGTTTAAATTCAGGAATTATATGATTATTTTCTGCCAACAGAATGTATGATCAAGTAACACTGCCATTTTTTTCCCAAAGTCATTAAGTAAGAGGTGTTATCTTTATTTCCTCTTTCCTCACCTGTGGCCAGATGCAGAGGTCCTAGATGACTAAGGTCTCTTACAGAGAAGCAATGTGGATCCCTAAATCATCGCTAAGGAGAAACTTACCCATCTACAGAACAAGAATACCATCTGGATTCTAACTGAATAAGAATAAACTCATATTCACAAGCTACTGAAATTCTGGGAATTATTTGTTAAAGCAGCTAGCATTCTCTTAGCAGAGTTTCTAATGATTAAATAATCATTATCCATCCAACTTTTTGCCTTCTTCACTAACAAGCTTTTTAAATATTGACAAGAAATTTATAAATCCTAAATCCTGGCATGATTAAGGAAAAATAATATGTCACGTTTTCTAATTTTTGAGTAATGCAAAGTGATTTAGTAGGTATATTAAAGTCAAAACCTTACATGACCAATAAAATTTGATAACTCTCACATTTATATCAATGCTTTAATTGTTAGATATGCATATTATTCAATTCCTAGATTTCTTAGAGTTTCTCAACTGAAAACAAATGAAGTATTTATTAAAAGTGATACTTTATGGAAAAATAATATACAAATGAATTACAAATAGCCTAGATTTTTTAATTAAAAATGCCAACTTCTTTAAAGAACACAAAGAAAAACAACCTATAATGTACAAAGGAACAACCCAAAATGACATAACAGGCTTTTCAGTAGAGACTTTGTAGGCCAGAGAGGAGACACACAAAATAGTCAAAGTGCTGAAAGGAAAACACCACCATCTAAGAATACTCTACCTAAGAGAGTTATCATTCTGAAATGGAAGAGCCAATAAGCACAGTGCTAACTATCTTCAGCATCAGTAAAATGGTCTTACAAGAAAAGTAAAAAGGATTTATTTAAAGTTACTAATTAGTAACAGGGGAAGATTTATTAAAGCATATATCTCACTGGTAAAGGTAAATATATAGTTAAATTCAGAGTAATCGAATGTTGCACGGTCATAGGTTAACCCACTTGCAAATCTAGTTTGAAGTTTAAATGACAAAAACAGTGAAAATAACCATAACATAATAATTCAATTAAAGGATATACATGATAAAAAGTTAAAAACTGTGACATAAAAAACTTGAATTATGCAGTAGGAGGAAAGAGTCAAACTTCAGAATTTTAGAATGCATTTGAACTTAAATTCTTATCAACTTAAAATAGATTGTTACCTATATCAAAGGATTTATGGAAGCCTCAAATTAAGCACAAAGAAAAAAGTTTTAACACTTAAAAAAAGATACAGAGAAATATACATAATCATAGCACTACAGGAAATTTCGGTATTACAGAGGAAGAGAGTAGAAGAAGAATAAGGGAGAAAAGAGATTTAAAAAACCAGAAAACAATAAATAAAAAGGCAACAAGTGTCCATCAATGATTACTTTAAATGTAAATGGACTAAGTTCTCCAATCAAAACACATAGGACAATTGAATAGAGACATAATAGTCAACTATATGCTGACTATGGGAGACTCATTTCAGACATCAGGAAACACACAAAATGAAGGTGGTGAGACAAAAAAAAGATATTCTATGATAAGGACACTTCAAAAGAAGTTTGGATAACTTTACTTATGTCAGGTAAAATAAACTTTTTAAGGCAAAACAATAATCAGAGACAGAATTTAGTATATAATGGTCATAAATCCAACTCTACAAGAGGATACAATATTTGTAAATATCTCTGCACCCAACACAGAATCACCTAAAACATAAGTAAACATAAATAGACCAACCAGGAGAAATACACAACAATATAATAATAGATCATTCAGATAGAAAATAAGTAAGAAAACATTAGAATTCAATGACATATAAGATTAAATAAATATAACATTTACACAATATTTCATTTAAAAATAGAGTACATTCTTTTCAAGTACATATAAACATTCTACAGTATAGATCATATTTTAAGTCACAAGACACCTCTTAATATATTTAAGATGTTTGAAATCATATCAAACATTTTTCTGACCATAATAGCTTGAAACTAGAACTCAATTATTAGAAGGAAAACGAAAAATTTGAATATAAGTGGAGGTGAAATAAATAATCAATACATCAAAGAAAAATTCATAAAAGAAATACCTAGAGACTAATAAAAGTAGACATACATATCAAATATCATATGTATCAAATACATATCAAAAAATAGACATACATATATGGAATATAGCAAAAGCATTTCTCAGAGCAAGTTCATAGTTATAAAAACCTACTACATAAGAAAAATCTCAAATTAATTAAATTTTACATCTTAAGAAACTAGAATAAAAAGACAAAGCCCAAAGATATTAGAAGAAAGGAAATGACAAGGACCAGAGAGGGAATAACTGCAGTAGGTGTTTAAGAAAACAAACCATGAAATGATGAGCTCTCTTAGATGGGAAAACATAGACAATCTTTATTCAAGCTGTCAAAGTTTTAAGACAGGGAAAAATAAAGAAATAAGAGAAAGGACATAAATAAATAAAATTAGAAATGAAAGAGGACATATTATAATTGACACCACGGAAATACAAAGGATAATAAGAAACTAATGAACAATCTATGCCAACAAATGGAAAACCTAAAAATAATGATACATTTCTAGAAACATCTTACCAGGACTGAAACACAAAGAAACAAAATCTGAACTCATCAGTTACTATTAAGGATCAGCAATCATACTCTCTTAACATTCAAAAGTCCAGGACCAGGTGTGCTCTGATGGTTTAGTGGTTAAGTATGGTTAAGATCGCTGCCTCCAGTGGACTCAACCCATATACATCCCAAGAACCCATGTATGGGACTCCCGGCAAGGGGTGAAAACCAAGATGAATAAGTTAATATAATAATTCTCCTCTCCTGCATGCCTGCCTGTTCATCTCCATTCCTGTCTACACTCTTCCTTTGAAAAAAAATTTTAAAAGAAAAACATGGTGTGCTCTGGTGGAGCAGCTGTTAGGTCAATAGCCTTAGAAGGAGCAAGTCACATACCCCTGGGTTCAAGTCCCAGGTCTGAGGGGAAGCAATCAGTGTGAACGACTTAATAAAAATAAAAGTGAAGTGCTTTTTTCTCCTTTATCTTTCTGCCTATCTTCCTCTGCTCACCTTCATTCTTACCGATATTTTCTCTAAAAAAAAAAAAAAAGAAGAAAAAGAAAAAGAAGGAAAAATCCAGGAACAGAAAGCCTCATTGCTAAACTCTACCAAACATTTGAAGAAATTAATGCCACATCTCAAATTTTCCAAAGAATAAAGAGGACACTTCCAAAAGTACTTTATGAGTTTATATTACCCTATACCAAAAGTGGACAAGGACAGAATTACTCTGGTGACTTAACAGTTAAGTTGGGTATATATAGTCCACATGCATCCTAAGGACCCAGGTTCACATCACAGGACTCAGGGGAGCAACCAAGATGCACTACTAAATTAAATAAATAAAACGCTTTTTCCTCCTGTCTCTCTCTACCTGCTGGTTTCTGCTTTGCTTCGCTCCTGCCTGCATCCTTCCTTAAGAAAAAAAAAAAAAGAAAGAAAAGGAAAAGAAAATTTGAATACAATATTCCTAATGAAAATAGATACAATTTTTTTCTATAAATTATCAGGAAGCTGAATTAAAAAAATAAATAGGGCCATATACCATAACAAAGTGGATTTGTTCCAGGAATCCAAGTACAATTCAACATCTGTAAATCAATATGATATACTACATTAACAAAATGAAGTGTTAAAATTATATCTTAATAGGGTCAAAAAAAACCATTTGACAATGTTTAACATCCATGTATTATAAAAACAATCAACATAATGAATAAAAAGGTAATGAATTTAACATAATAAAGATCATAAATGAGAAGTCCATAGTCAACATCATACTCAATGGCGAAATCTGAAAACTTTCCTCTAAGATAAATAACAAGACAAAGATGCCTACCCTATTACTTTTCTTTAATGTAGTATGGGAATTCCTGTCCAGAGCAATTAGACAACAAAGTAAATAAAAGACATCAAAACAAGAATAGAAAAAAACTATAATTGCATGTGACATAATATATATAAAAGCCTAAAGACGCCACACACATAACAAATAAACAAACAACTATAACTAATAAATGAATGGTATGCAAAACAGATTAAGATATGGGACAAATATTTTATTCATACTTACATGTTTATTTGTCAGAAACAATGCAAATATTTAAAGTTAAAGCAAAGTAGTAGAAATAGATCCAAATATACAAACAATTTCAATGAACTAAATTCTTCCATTATGAGGTTTGTATATTTGCAATTAAGAATCATACATCAAATACATGTAAAAGAGTAGAAAATAATGTAAGATTAATTATAAAGAGATTACATGCCACTAGTATGAGACGTGGTCAAAGCACTGTTTTCTGAAAAATCTATAATCGCAGAGAAAGTTTTTGGAAAAGAAAGAAGAACAAAATTTAATGCAAAACATTTTTATAATGCTAAAAAAGAAAGAAAAATTATATCAATCTAAAATAAGATATATAAATTAATGATATAAGCAATTAATAATTTTTAAAAATTACACTAGAAAGAAAAAATTTGGTTCTTTGAAAAGACTAAGAGGATCAAAGAAGTTAAATCTGAGTCTTTAAAAGATGATCTAAAAATAAAAAATTTTAGTAAAAAAGAGGAATAAAATATCAAGAATAAGAAAAGGATAGTGTTGCAGATGTATTCAAGGTCGGAAACAATAAATTTATAGATTAATGACCAAAATTTGACTATTTGGATGAAATGTAGGAAATATCTAGAAAATGAAATTAATATTTATTCCAAAAGAAATAGACCTATCTAAATATTCTCAGTCATTATGCTTTAACTCAGTAGTCAACATTCTTTTGTAAAAGAAAATGACAGACTTTTCCTCTACTTTCCCTTTAAGCATAGTTGCATTCTAGTGGTCATGTATTCAAAGGATGTTCTTTCTAGAAGATGTAAAAAGATAGTAAAGTAGCATCAGACTTTTTGAGATTGAGAAATGAATTTTTATTTCATTAAGATATAGAATGTGAAGTTCACTTATTAGAGAAAAATAAGCCTGTAGCTCACTTAAACTTATATCTTGGTTCTGGTACAGGTAACAATTTAAGAGATACAGCAGTCATACAGGTGACTGTGTGAAAAAATCCAGCATTTTCAGGGACCCTCATTCTTTGCAGATTTCTGCTCTTCACTTCTAAAAAGTGGTTCCTAATGGCATGTTCTCATGCTGGTAGCTGATTCCAGCTACCAGATCTTCATTGCAGACATAAAGAAGAGGATATAAAAAGGAGAAAAGATCATATACTTAAGCAAAAAAGTGTGTTCTCCTTTAAAGAAATTTTTGAGGAAATTCAACCAAATGATTTCCTTTTAAACTCCAATAACCCAATCTGTCATGTGGCCACATATAAAATGCTATATTTTAGCCAAGAGCATTTTCCATTCAAAGAAAACTGTTGCTGCTAATATTAAGAAGGGGACGATGAATTCTGGATAGGTCAGTAAACCCCTGGTGTTTACTACTTTTTATATTTACATACAGATAGACATAAGGCAAGTTAAAGAAACTCTCTGAGGTTTATTTTTCTCAGCTACAATAATAAGACCCATCTAAAAGAATATAAGATCTGTGTAATTAGGTCTTAATGTAATGTGATCCATCTAAAAGACCTATATTTTGTAATAAGATCTATCTAAAATGACTTGAAATTATTAAATATGACAATGTGTGAAGTGGTTAAGACCTGTGTAATAACATCTGACTTTGTAGTAAGACCTATCTAAAAGTACTGTTGAAATCATTAAATGTAACAAATGTGTAAAGTGTTAAAGAAGATGTCTAATACATGATAATGCTAAATATGGTATTTATTTTCATCACTCTTCTCATAACACAAATTAGGTATTTAACTTTATCTCTTTTTTGATATAAAATTTTTGATTGATAATAAACTATTATTAATGCAAAAAATCTAGGCAATTAAACACATTTTCATTCTTGATATTTTTTTCATAGTTTTACACCAGAATGAAGACTAGTATTGATAATCATTTTGTCCATATTCCTTTCTCCAGATGGAAGCCAATTAAAAACCAGCAATTGAGAATAAAATAGATGAGAGCCTGTCAAATAACAAAATAAATACAAAAAAGGTTTATTATTTCACAATGTATCCAGTGAATGAAAAATTCATATTCATTTCTAATTTAAATCCCGATGTAAACTCATTTGCTTTTTGTATATTATTACAGGAGTGAATAAAGAGGTTTTCATACTGTTGGGGAAAAGCAAAAACATTTGGATAAATTAAAATTTAAATTTAAATTACCTTAATTTTGTATATGAAGAGTCGAATAACCTATTAGAGAGACAATAGCTATCTGCCCATTATATTTAAATTTTTTAAAAGGCTTTTATTTATTGACTTCATAAAAAGCCTTAAGTTGCAAAACAAACACTAAAAAAAATAAGTTCTTGTAGTAGAAAGAGCAGATACAATCTTTCCTAATAGGGTAAGAGAGTCAGCAATCCTTGGAAACATAGTCATCCTCTTGAACCCAGGGGATGTTCAGGTAATTGAAAAAGAACACAATGATACTGGGTTTCTAATGGCTCAGCAATGCTGCATACATGAAAACACTGAAACTGTAGTTAAATAATTATGGTACACTGCTTAGTGAGCATAAACATAATGGCAGTGTTTCACAGCACCTAAAGATTTTTTGTCATGCTTTTACACAAAATGGAGAATTTTATGTATAGTTTAGGAATTATAATTTACTGCTTAATTTGTACAGTTGCCTACTGCCATAAAATCAAACTAATCAATTTACCTTTGACAATGTAATATGTGTTACATATGCTTTCATAATCCTTTTTCTTCTAGAATTCATTTTACTATATGAGTTACTTTAACTGAAATCCATATGATTAATCACTAGAGATCCCTGGCTACTTGCAAGCTTTGGTGATATTCTCTAGCAAAACAAACTCATTCTTGATTGGTTGTTTCTAATCATTGTGTATATTTTCACTCCAAATACTTTTTAATGGAATTCTTGAAAAAATATCCAATTAAATAAGAAACAATTTTTTGAGATTTTTGAGTGCTACCTATATATAAAACCTGGAGAAGAGAAATAAAACTATGAAAAGACAGGATACAAAAATGTGGAAAGAGGCACAGAAATGGCAAAATAAAAATGTCTGGAAAGTTCCACACCTATTGGCTTTATGGAAGCAAAGCAACACTAAAGAAAATGAAGAGAATCATATAGAGAAATGAAATTTAGTATCACTCTATGGGTTAGGTCTTCAGAGAAAGAAGGCAGTCATAATCTAGAATTTAGAGAGGTTTAGAATGGAGGAGAGAACTCAAAATTGAATATAATGAAATTATAAGCAAGCTTTTTCAAGGTGCTTTGGGTAAATGGAAATTGATTAGATCACTGAAGTTGAAGGAAAAATATTAGAACTGTTAGAAGTGATCGCAAGGCAATGGTCACAGATAAGTGAAAGAACTTGACAGGAAAACTGAAAACAAAATAGCAATGACTATAGAGAAATACAGAAACAGAGAAATTACCCAGATGAAAATGACTGAGACATTTGATCTTCTCATCAGAGAGCTTTTGTCCTTTCAGACTCAGTAGTAAAAGTAATATTTTTCAACGTAACTGCAAAAATGTAAATTAATTTATCATAATCTATCCTGAAGAATACAAAAAATGATTCTTCTTAGAGCTATCATTAAGAAATCCTATTTGAAATGTGAATAGCAATAATAGAAAATGTATGACTAAATTAAGATCATCTTTATATATATAGAATATATGTATAGAATAGATATATTTATATATGTTCATATACATGCATATCTCTTGTGTTGAAAGTGAGTATTTTACTTGATGAAATACTTAACCTTAAATTTTAAAGGTGATAATTGGAAGAAAATATACTTGTCTTTGTCGTTAGTTAAGATTACCACTTAACTATGTAAACTTGATTAATTTAACTACAGAAGCTCTAGATTTTCATTTTTGGTTAATGCTGACTTAATTAGACAGTATTTTAAATTCTTTTTATGTATCAAATTGTATTATATTCTCAGAGCTTTACTTTTAAATATCTCAAAGTACTACGGTCTACATTCAAAGTTGTCTTCATATTTAGAAACAGAATCTGTGTATATGAATGTTTTTAAACTGAGAGTAACCCTACTTAATCATCCATTTTAAGGAAGCCTTCAAAAGTGATGACAGATCATACTGCCTTTTATATTTATTGGATATAAAGCTGGAACTTACACTAAATGCACTTAATGGCATTAATGCATGCATAGCAGTTTTTCAATGTGTCACATATAATTTTTGTGCAGTGGATGATATATGTAGCAACTAAAAATATAAACCACCTGTTGTTCTGGTTTTCACTGCTGAGAGTACTGCATTGTTTAGCTTTTTCTACAGTATGCTATGTGTGTCAATATTGATTTCAGAAAAAGTAATAAAGGATCCTGTCAAAATAAAATTAAAACCTAAGGCAATTTACTTTGCTGAAGGGGGTCAGCTTTAATAACCATCACCATCTTACCAGAACCGCTGTGAAATTTCATTAACACTGTACTCCAGTCACATATCAGCTAGGTTTACAATTACTACTTGATTATACGTCTGTATAGATCGTTAGGCACAAGCCTTTTTGTGCCCTGTATCGTTAGGTGCATGGGGTTTCTTTTCAATTCAGTGGAAACTCTATTCAAAGAAAGAAAATGATAATAAAGAAAAGATTGTTGTTGGAACTGTTCCTCAACTCTGCACAAAATTACAAAACACATTGCAATTTCAAGACATTTGCAGCTTTAATCTATTCACCCTGAAGTTAGACATCTACTTGATCTCAAAACTAGAGTGATTTTATAATGTAAAGAAAAGAAAAAATTTGCAAGTTTGGGAGACTCGAAGTTATGCACAAGGAGAAACATAATACTGTCTGTTTCCCCTGCACCAAGCTCTGAGATGAAGAATCTCAGCTCCACCTGTTATTTTTCATTCCACATTGACCCATGCATTCAGTGCACTAGGGATCAAACCTGAATGGACACAGATGTAAGAAGGCATTGCAATGGTTAGAAATATAAATATTCTATTGTCTTCATTCAATGAGTTGATGGTTCCAAGTATTATTTTTCAACAATAGGTGGGAATAATTATATGCTGAATTTTGAATGAAATGATTTTATAAGTTTTTAATTTATGCCTCAATAAATAATAGTATCTCCTATGGTGTTAAAAATAGGTCAATTCAATATTAAGTTCTTCTTAATAGCAATGTATTGAGGTGATGTTTAGTATAATTACAAGTACATCTGAAATTCAAACTACACATCACTTTAAAAATATATAATCCATCATTCCCTAGATCACTGCAAATTTGAGAGGCAAATTTAAAAGTAAAGGTAGGCATGTTAACCATCCAAGCCTATCAGTCACAGGCTTTGAATACAACCCTGCATTGAAATACTGATCTGGTGGGCTATTAGGTTACCAGGCCATATTCTCAATGGTGGCTTCTAGATAAATCATGTACCATCAAACCCAATGTCTAGTGTCCATCAAGCTTCAGAAAATCTGAGCAACAATGGTTTACGTTAATTTTGTATTGACTATCATTCCGTTCATTTATACTCCAGTTTCACTCTGTGACTAGAATCCTTTATTAAATCCTCATTCTTAGGGTTAAGTCTTTTTCAGCTCTTGGTTCAGTAAATTGAGCCCCGGTCTTACATAATCTCTTCTACTCTAGTTGGAAGTCAGTTATAGTAGTTGAATCACCTACCTCTGGTCTTAAAAACCATTGTCACATCTGATCTGTAATTACTATTCTTTCTAAAGGGGATTATTGTAATAAATTGATTAAGAGCTATAGATTTGAAGCAAACTAGATCTTATTTCAAATCTAGGTCTTGTATCCTACTAGCTATGGCTAAGTATATTTATCTGTTTTCCTATTCATTAAAAATAGGTCGATATCCCTAAATAGAATATAATATTTAGTAAATATTTAATAAATGAGAGAAATAATAACTATATTCTCTAATATTATCAGATACTTAAGACTGTCAGAACCAATTCAGATTAGTGAAGAAGTTGAATTTCTCTTTGGATACTGCAAAGCAAAAAAGCAAATTTATTTTACCGCATCAGTTCTATTGTTGGAAACAACTACATTTCCTTGTCCTTTAGAATCAACAGTAACAAGACAGGACACTTCTCTTTTCTCAAGAGTTTTGCCTCCTCAAATATTTTCTTGGTGGCTTGCTAGTGAAGAATCTATTTTATGGCTTAACATGTTCAATAAGAGAGTTGTCTCTGACACTGTAAACCATTTTCAGTGATGCAGATGCCTTTGGAGACATAAATCCTGTCTTTTACATAACTCAGTCAATATGTACAATAGAACACAAGAGAAACATAGATCTCCAAAGTAATTAAAATTATTGGAAAATGTTTCCTTCAGGATAAATTTATCCTTTTAGTTTTTGGGTCGATATCTTCTCAATAAAGAGCATACTAGGCAGTGTACTAAATTATACTTTGAAACTACACCTTTGAAGTCATAGGTACCAACCTCTCTTGTCTTTCTCTTTAATAAGAGGTGTTCATGTCTTAAGTCATAATGGGTACCTCTGCAATCTTGTTTCAAGTGGATTTACCATATAGCAAGGAGGTGCAACAGATCCTTCTGAAAAATAGAGTTCCTGGTGGTTCTCCTCCAGAATTAGAGAAATTCTAAGTTGGGTATAGACTTAGGAATGCCTTGGATGTTCATAACACTTGTACTTTTGGTGTTAAATCCTTCTATTCTCTTCTTCTCTGTACTTGAACTACCTAGTTCTCTTTCCATTCTGTTTTAGAATAAGAGATGCAACCTATTTTTAATAAATTAAGTGTAAAAATTGATTGTGATAAAATTGTTGTCTATTAGTTATTAGTTGGGTCAACCTGTGTAAGTTAATCAGTCCCTCCCAGTATAAATCATCAATCATCAAATCATCAAAATACGAATAATGTATTTTGACAATTTACATGACAGTTACTTAGCTCTAAGTCTGAAATATAGCAATCAACAAATATAAACTAGTATTTCCTCAAAATGGTTTCATTTAGGATATGCCATGGGTAAACTGATTTACTGCTAAACAAAATCATACACCATAATTAGATATCCCAGACCTTTTCTGATTTATGAATAAAAGAATAAAAACTGTTGACTTGATATTTTCAACTTATTATTTCCCATCTACTTTTCAACACAAATATCCTGTCTTCTACTTTCAAAGTGCTCTGAATTATCAAATAACCCACAGTCCTCATCCATTTGCAATTTTTGCATCATATATAGCCTATGAATATTTGTTACTGCTTTAACATCCTAATAACTAGGATTTCAGATCTTTAACTTACCACTGAGCATTGTATTGGCTTTTTACTACATGTCTATTATCAAATACTTATTATAAATATCATCATTATTTTGAAGAAATAAAGATCACAATATAAAACACAACATATTACTTTCTTATAACTACCATATGTGCATCTTATGTTCTGTATTTCACTAAATCTTAGATGAATCTATGGTAGGCCCTATGTTTTCTATCATTCTCACAACTTGCGTCACATTAATTCCCAAACAAATTAGTAAAAATAGATCTAGTCTGATGAAAAAAGACAAATCCCTCAAAGCTTATTCAAAAATAAACTTTTTTCCTCCTTTAGCTTTGGAAACCTATACCTGTGAAAGGGCATTGGGACTTTTGGCTTTTTTATTATTTACTCTTCTTGAACTTAATCATCTTTTGCTAATTTTACCACTAACACCTCCAGAAATGAAAACAAAAGAGAGAAATAGATGTGTTGTAGGAATAGAAAATATCTTTCCAGAAAGGATTTCTATGAGATGTACTCATAGATTCCAGGAAAGGACAGCTGTCCAAAGCTGACTTTTATTTCCATGTTTACTGTGATGTACTTTCTGGAGACTAACTTCAAATTAAGTCATTTAGAGTTTTCTTGATCTGGGAGAATGCATCATTTCTGGGTACTCTTAATTCTTCTTTTAGCACCCATGATTTTGGGAGAAATACAGATCCTCTGAATGCTCTGAAACCCTGTTGGGGTGCTCAAGGACAGAGGCTTAAAACAACTTTGACTTCTGTTCCCTATGTTTCATGTAGAATTTCAGCACAACAAGCCTTAGACTCACCATTTATAATAGTTAACAAGTTGCTTCATTTTGCTTATTTAGTTGCCTTGCAGGGTGCACCAGACAAAGTCCGTTGTTTAGATTGTTTAGGCATGAGTTTACAGCCCATGGAGATAGGCTTGGAGAGTGCAGAGGTTGGACTTCAGTATACTCAAACCCTCCCAAAGAATGTATTTCTCCAATTTCCAACTGACCTCTTTAACTTCACCACTGCGTGTTTTTAATAAGTGAGAGACTTAGTTCCTACCTTGCAAGGGTAGCTCAGCACTCACTCTGAAAAGTGATAGACTTGTTGACGGTTCTGATTTAAGAGTCCAAAGCCATTAAGAAAAAAAAAGTTTGCTTTTTAGCATCTCCTTGACCTAGCCAAGGTTTTGTCACTAATCTCTAATATTCTAGTTTCATCATAACTGGACAGCAAAAAAAATATTGATTTCTTTATGAACAAGCACAGAGTGACCTTGCAATCTTTTCCTTGACTTAACACAGTGTGGTTCAATTCAGCTTATAAAAAGAATTCCTACTTCTGCCCATTTTAAAACACCAGACTTTTAAGGAAACAGGTGGAAGTGGATACACCAAACAGATTACTCATTTTCAGAATTCACTGTTTGTTTATTACAGTTATACTGTTAACCAAGTCATTGTGTTAACACAGTGAGAGTTCTCATTTATCTGAGCCAATGTTTACACAGTTCTTTGGAAATTTCTTCCCCTACAGGTTTGACTGTCTATGGAAACCCTATTTATTCTCCAGGACTCAAGAAACATGGCCTCTTTTCCCCTATTTTTCCTAAAAGAAAAAAACTTCCTCCCTAAAATGTAGTCAAATAGTATTCATACATATTGAATTGATCACTACTTTACTAATATTGCTATTTGTTTAAGAATATCTTTTCCTTTTACACCATTAAGATTCTTGATATTGCATATGGCTATCTTTTTTCTCATTGCCCATCCCATTGCTTAGCATATCGCAAATATTTACTCGAAAATTTTAAGTTTTATTCACTCAACTTTCTGGAAATGTATATAATAATATCATGTGATTTTTAAGTGTTTCACTCTAAAATATAAGAATAGCTGAATAGAGTAAGAGATGAACATTCAACTTGAATGCAATTTTATTAGATTTGAAATAGACTCTTTTGACTTTCACTCATCTTTTTAGATCAACAGATGACCAAATGTTGACCATTTATGATGCTACATTTGAATTAGTCATTGCAGTTTATTAGAAAAAAAATCTATTGTTTTTCATTGTTTTTATAGTAGAGAAGCAAATTCTTAAAGTAGATTGACAACGGCTAAGTTACAGTAAAAATATTGTCAGTTTACTATGCTCTGGAAATCTTGAGTCAGCAGTCAAATATTCCCAAATGTACTCAAAGTTATTGCAGAAGATAAAAGCTGCAGGAGACTCTTAATTCCAAATAGTTCAAGTTTACTAAAGACTGTGGTCATTAGAGAGCATGTTTTATTGAAAGCAGTTATTATGTTGAACGAGACAGTCTTTTTTAAAAAGTTCACTTCAGATGTTTGTGTTTGGCAAAGACTTTTTACGTCAGAAAAAAGATGAATAGGAAAAATAACTCATTTTTGTTTATGATTCATAAAATCATGTATTTCTGAAGGACCACAAAACAGTGTAATCTTCTGTCTTGTATAACTTCTGAAAAAATTGTTTTCAAAGTTTTAATTCTAGACTCAATCCCTTCAATAAAGTAATATTTATTACATTCCTTCTGTGTATATATAAATAGATAGATAGATAGACAGATAGATAGATAGATACAATGATTCGTGGAGACTATAGATAAAGCACAATATTAAATCTTTGCTTTAGCGAATCTTGGTGGCAGAAAATATTTAAATACACAAAACAATGAAATAGTTGATTAATCAAAGCTATAGGTGTGAAAAATATTTAATATGAAACAGTAGAGGAAACTTCAAAAATAAAATGAAAGGTGAGTATATAAGCTGAAAGATAAAAATAAGTTGAGTGAAATAAGTCAGAAATAAAAAGAGAGATATAGGATGGTTGCACTCATATGGGGAATATAATTAATTTAAACAAATAAACTTATAAAGTCCAGCAAAAATAACAAGACTCAGGACTTGTTATGGGGCATAGGAAGGCTGAGGGGAAAAGGTAGCTGCAGGGACACTGGAACTCTGGTGGTGGGTGGTGGTGTGAAATATAGACAAATCAAATTTCTAATCCTAAATGGAATTTAGCATTGTGAACTAAAGAAATAATAAATATTGCCATAACAAAAGGAGAGACAAAAAAGAATAAGCTGAAAAAACTGGGAAATATGGGGGTAACTTGCATAGAATCATTAATAATTTAATCATCTAATGTCCATAGTGTTTTCAAAGGGAAATTAACTTATCTTGCCAAAAGAGAAGTAGAATACTTTATAGCATAGACAATTAGACTTTCAGTTTTTGGCACGGCAAAATATTATTTAACTTTGTTGTTTTTAAAATAGTGTCTCACATGGTCAACATATCATAGAGCTTTTCCACGGCCTTTATTTTTGGAATTACAGCACTTTCAACTTGCCTGTTAGACCAATAGGCCTTGTAAAGAAAACTACTCCTCCCAAAGCCTTGTTGCATGATTTACTTAAGCAGCTCGAGTGAGTAATAATCACAGAGTCGTCATCTGTCCTACCTTCTCCTTAATTGTGATTAATTATGTGAGCAAGGAAGGGCATTTGATTCAAGAAAGGGCATTTGATTCAAGAGTAGCTAATACAAATTTATGACTTGGATTGCTGTGAAAAGCTGTAATTGGGACTTTGGTCCTACTGAAGCAACTGTTTCTTCTCTTGAAAGACTTGTAAGAAGTGGACAGTATGTATAAGGAAGAGAATTAAACAGAGAAAACCTGGGAGTTCAGTTGTATTGAATTACTGCAGAACGTCCAAATGAATCATCATAATATTTCTACTGCTGGATCTATCTTTGCAACTGACATGAATAGTGAATGATACTTCTTTCATAATCAAAAAGATCTTCCCATATAAATATTCCTATACTTGGATTTCTACATTTTATTTTACTTTGTTTGCTGTGTACACATCCCCCTAATCCTTAACTTAAGCTAGCTATATGGCCCCTTAAACTGGTTTCAAGATACCTGTCCACTACATTCCAAGAGATTACTAAAGCATGTACTAGACGTCCTTGAAGGTTTTTGCACATTCAGACACATTTCTGTCTGAAATACTTCCTACTCTTATAGTCTTACCTTCAAATAGTTAATTTGTATTTAACTTTTAAGAATTAGTTTAAAAAGTAATAATAAAAATATTTAGTTCAGATAAACATTCTTGGTGAAACTTTTCTAACCATTTCAAAGATACTTACCATGTCTTCTCTAGGTGACTATTTTACTTCAGGGCATGTCCCTCCCAATCCATTTGTCCCACTCTATTATGTGGCTAAGTAAATAGCTTTTTCCATCATATAATAATCTTTATATTTTTTTAATCGCTCTAGGGCAAAAAATGAGTAATTCATTGTAGAGACTCAAAACTCATTGGTTGTATAAAAATGGCCATGCCTTTTAAGTATTTCAATATTTGAAAGCTAAGAAGTTTCAAGATGTGAAGAAAATATTTATTTTTACTGAAAATATTACCTTTATTTAGAGGAATTTAATAATAAAAATAAACAACACTAACAAATATAAAAGATACAATAAGCAACAACTATTACCAATATAAGTAAAATTATGAAACTAATTTATCTTGTGGGAATGGTCAAGCAAGTACTAAACTGAGGTGTGGGATTGTATGAATTATTGAAATAATTACAATAAATGTAGTGACACAGTTAATGTAGAGATAATATAGGAAGATAAAATATGATTAATAAGTTATTTAATTGCATTTTAAATAATAGAATTACCATATCACTACAAATGTATATTCCATTAGAAATTATAAAAGTACAGATTAGATTTGTGACAGGAAAGAACAGATAACAGATTCATTAGATTCTCTCATATAATATAAATATATATTTCTCAATTTCTAATGAATCTAAATAGTGTATTTCTGGATTGCAACCTTAAACCTTTCTGTCTATAAGAATTTTATGAATATATCAATGAGATTTAAACTGTTTCTATGGCTATAGTATTGATAGCTAGAAGATGATAAGCATGTTGATATAGAAAATAATTATTTAAAAATTTTAATAAAAATTATCTTGAATACTAAATGCATTATTTATATATGGAGAATTTTCTGGTCTCTGTTTTTTTCTTAAAGATTCAAAAGTCAAAATGCTGAACAATAAAGTTAACATGTACCTAAAATTCCTTAACTCTTCAGACACTTCCCGTACTCTCAAAAGCTTTCTTCATCTAACCCTGTCTCATATTTCATTGCAATGCTTGCCAATCAGTTATAGTCTTTGGCCCCATGTCACTTTCATCCTATTGGATAACTGTCATGGGAGCTACCCAATGGTGCGCTGCTAATGAGGCAGCTTAAAGAGCAGCTGGGGATGTGCAATTGCTGGATTAGGGTCAAGGCCAAGAGAGAAAATGGATGAGAGAGATAGTCTGAATGACTGCCAATAAGCAGGGGTTCTATTATCCTGCTAAAGCAGGACATTCATTACCATCTATTGTAACATAATTTGGGTTCAGTCAAGCTGTCTCTGCCTCTCTTTGGATTTACAATTCATAAACCACAAATGGTCCAAAGGGTACATTGTCCCTTGTGGCCACGTAACCCTGGGTGAGGGGGAGGCATGGCAGAAATGAATGAACGATGAAGTTTCTAGTGTGAACACCATCAGGACTGACACCTTGTTCTTTGGAACTGTGACATAAGTTGCAGGCACAATGCTGAATAGTTTTGTATCTCTCTGGAGCCAGTTTGCTCATTAAGCAAAGATGAAATAAAAAGTCACTGTTTATCCTTTGCAAAAATCAAATCCTAATACTAACAGGCAGTATCACCATTCTAATTTCTTCTGGTTACTGGTAAGATTACTGCACAGTAACAGAAGTGAAGTTTGGTTTCCATAAGGATACAAAATCCTTAGTAGATTTTTTAGACCAAGTTCTTTCAAGTCTTGAATAATCTGCTTTTCAGTAGATTTGTGTTATTTCTACACATGAAAAATAACATGTATAAATGATCTCATATGTCATTCTTTAATCACAAAGCTTCCCTTTGAATGGGATAAATGTGCCTCTCTGTTTTCCCCTTCTCTTCTCCTTGTGCCCCTACTGATCTTTTTCAATTATACTACTTATTACCATTTGGATTCAGTGCTAAAGCCCACCTGCCGTCTGAACTAATGGGACCTTAGTGTTATTGTCTATGTGCCGTACTCAGTTAGAAAGGCAAATGAGTTTGGTGAAAAGAGAGCAAGTACAGTAATTCAGAGCAAATCAACCAAGGCACAGTGAATGCAGTTAATCACAGTAGTGAAGTAAGGAACAGAAAATCTACTCATCAACTAGATTCTACCCCAGTTGGTAGTGGAATACTGGTTACCTCTCCCTTTATGGCAGGTAGATACTGCAGAACCTTCTCTACCCCTATACCAAAAGGTCACTTCTGGAAGTCATAGATGAAAGTATTGAGTATAATGTTATGTTTCTCTCTCTCTCTCTCTCTCTCTCTCTCTCTCTCTCTCTCTCTCTCTCTCTCTCTCTCTCTCTCTCTCTCTCCTATCTATATTAAGGAAAGGAGCAGGAAGAAATGAAGGTGAGCAGAGACAGTTCCTTGGTGTACATATATGCACATGTTGACTTAACTATTAAGTCATCAGGGGACATTTTTAATATGATTATAACATATGTGATTTTACATTGTTCTCTATTTTCTGCGGTGTGTGTACATGACTCACATCATGTTTGGTTTCCTCGAGTGTTAAAATCTCATCTTATATGACAATTCCACATGCCATGGCTGAATGTAAATTGGCTGTTAATATACTTTCTAGCTATATCCTTTTATGCTTTAAAGAAAGATTAGCACTGTTTTAACGTTTAAACATTTTGACTTATTCTTACCAGTAGAGGTATCTCAAACTGCCCAGTGATAATGACACATTAGCAAAGTCTGTCACTAAATTTTAATACAGGTTTCAAATACACATTGTCTTACTTAATTCTTAGAGAAAGAATTGACCCTTAATGAATTCTGAGCATTTGATATTATGGTTTTACTTGTTATCATAATAACTCTGATACCTAACAATAGAAAGCCACATTTGATCAACAATATCTGCCACCTATTAACAAAGCCATCTTTACTGAAGTTATAAAATGCTAAACATTTATTTTTTAGTGTGGAAGCATTAATGTTCCTGGTAGTTTAAAACAATTAATTGTAGGTATTTATTTTTCACTGAAGATAATGCAAATAATGCAGTTTATCTAGAGCATTGATCTACTATTTTTAATATTAATGCAACCTATATTAATGAATGTATTAAGTAATCTCTTGAGGATGTCAAAGTGAGGCAATAAAACATATTGAATCTAATCTTATAATATACTGAATGATACACATCACCTGATTAATAATTTTGTCCCATATTTTAAAAATAGTATATTTTTCAAATGTATAGATTGTTTTACTGAAGATTCCATTCTCCATTGTTCATGAAACAAATTCTTTCCCTCACTCATGTTTCAGTGTTCCTTTAATAAATAAATAATCTATGAATTAAAGATCAGACACATAATATTTTCAGGAAATATATTCCTAAAATACTTAAATAGAAATTGAAAGAGATGGAAGGGAATGGGGAGAAGTGAGGAGAGAAAAAGAGGGAGAGAAGGCCTATGGAAAGTTATTTTTATAGCTCTCAGTAAACTGCAAAGGATTCTTCCATTAGAAGTTCTTATGTTTAGGGTAAAATCATTGGTAAAACATAAAAATATAAAGGTGGAAACTGGATTTAATCTTAATTATTCAGTGTAATGAAAGATGTGGAAAAGATTCTGATTCTCTGGAAGTGAACTCAAAGTGAACTCAGTTGTCAGTGATGTTGGGTTATATAAAACCTACATGGAGAGAAAGTTCGAAAAATGGGCTTGGATTGGAGGCAATTAGAATTTAAAAATGTGATTCCTTCCCAAACCCTTAACATATTTATACATCTTCAGTAACATTAGAAAGAAAATGATATACTTTGTAAATGTGTAGACTTTGAGGGAAGGGCTGAATTCAGCACAAAAGCAAAATAAATTGCTAGATGAGACAACAAATGAGTTACACCATAGCTCTCAGCTACCGTGCACTGCCTAAGATAGCACATGCCTTTTAAATGTCACCAGGACACTTAATGCTTGGTCAGCTACTGCTCACAGGTTTGCTGCATACCATTATGATATTTTGCTGGAAATTATTATTATAATTATAATAACAACAACAAATTCACAGTTATTTAAATTTTACTCTGAGACAGGTTGTGTGCTAAATGCTTTTTTCTTTGCTCCATATCACTTCTATAAGGAATTTTTTTCCTCATTTTCCCCCATAAAGAAAAACGAACGAATGTTTGAAAGAGTTTAAGTAATTTGCTTAAATCACTCAGCTATATTAAGTTGTGAAGTTGAAATTCAGATCCAGGCAGTCTAGCTCCACAGTTCACGCTTTTAACCACTGAACTAGACTAGTAGGGTAGGGAATGTTAATGTGATCCCCTAAGTATCACATTTCTGTCAGGGAATGATTTTAATACCAAGAGGAACTGGTCATCTGGAATGAAGCCCTAAGGGTAAAGAACCAATAGAAACTTTGAAACAAACAAACAAACAAAATGATGACCATAATGAAAGTATGTTTCAAGATTATAGTTCCTTCATCAAAATGTTTACCCACTTAGTTTTTAGAAGATTTATTGTGTTACTGAATGGACTCCTAGAGATACGTTTACTTATTAATTTAACTATGCTTAAATCGATATATTACCCCCATTTTTCAACCCTTCCTTACACTTATGTCTAGCAAATTCTCTAGATAAATACACAGACAGTGTTTTCCTAAAAATTCTAAAATCTTCTGTCATTTAATGTTAGGGTTTCTCCATGCTTTCATGGGTATTTATCAAATACCTCTAATTTGAAATTTACTGCCATGTAAATGAATGCATGACAAATATTTTCCTTAAAAGTTTAATTTGATACTATGCTTTATATATTTAATGGATTGGAACTATACACATATATAAGCACACGTGCTCTAATCTCTACTACCATTCCAACCCCACATCGGTGAGTAAAACGATATTTTTCTTCAGGTGAAGTCTGTATTCTTAAAATATTATGCTTTGGTAAGAACAGCTATTAACCCCTAACAGCTTTTAAAAAAGTAGGTATCTTAATTTTGTCAGTGAAAAAGAACATATTTTGCTATTTTAACAGCTATTTTCCTTTAACTCATTAAAATACATTCCCACGGGTTTCTAGACACATTTCATATGTACAAGCCCCCTGAAAAAACTCAAATGGTGACATTAGTGGCACTGGTAATCAGAGCAGGATAGGAGAATGTAAATGAGAAATGCAGTATAAATCAGCCTCGATATTGTTCCGCTGCTTTTATCTGTCCACTGTGGGCTGGGTTCATTGCTGCAAGAACTCATCCTGGCTAGATAAAAACCACAATCACGTTGGAGAGCGAAACAAATGGCTCTCACAGGAATGTCCAGCCGAAATGGGAACTATAGAAGCTTCCACATATTACCTGCTTGCACACGGCTGTAATTTGCAGTCACATCCTTAATAACATGTACATTTTTATTTTGCTAAATGCTAGGCCTATGCTGCAGTTCAGCATTCTCCTGAAATAACTGGCAGTCAACAAGTTAATTCTAACACCATCTGCTTGGCTGGCTTCCCCTGCAATCCATTTACTTGTTCACAGATACTTGGCTAAAATGGCTTATATTTTACCCTCTGTTCTTGGCAAGTTTTTCAGGGGTTAGTATATGGAAATACTATCAGAAGCATGAATGGAAAAGTGTTTGCAATATCAGCTGAAATATATAGAATCCAAGTTTCCCAAAACATCATTACATCTTAAAAAGCTCATTTTAAACAGCTCCACTGATTGAGTGGTGGTTCGTGCCGCTGCCTCTGGAAGAGCTCAATCCACACAAACATCTCAGGGACGCAGGTTCACAGCCAAGATAAACAGATAATTAACATGCTTCTTTCTCCTCTTTCCTCCTTCCTGAATCTGCTTGCCACCATTCCTGCCTGAAACTTCTCTTTAAAAACAGAAGTTCATTTTTCTTGAATTTACAAAACTAGTGATTTATTTTTGCTTTTGTTAGAACAATGTAGTGAGCTCATTTCTTAGGAATTAATCTAATTTTCCTTGTAGATACATGTCGTATTTATGTCCTATGTAATACATATCTAATTTATCCAGCAAAGAAAACAAAATATATTGACACATATATACAGTTTGTTATAATAATCATAATATATTACTAGATATGTAAACACATTTATCAATTTTACATGCCAACAAATTTTAACTCTAGGGAAAATGACTTAAAACATCACTTGTTTCTGAACTTGTGTACAGAAAAATATTTTCTATTTATATCTTATTCTGATAAAATAGCTCACTAACATTGATCTATAATTCTCTGGACATAGAAAAAGATTAAAATTGACAGAAGAAAAAGAAATAATACAATTATCCTTAGTTTTACATATGTGAAGTGTCTATAAAAGATGAAAAATTTTAAAAATTTAAAAATTAAAAAAATTCACAATTATTTCAGATTCGGCTCTCTTTATCTAGACTGATGTTAAAGTGACACAGAATCTACAAAAGGTTGGTTGACTGAAGCATTTCATTCAAATTAGAAGAGTCAGAAAAACAGTGGATAAAGAAAACAATTACGTTGGTTGTTTTACTTAATGGGTCACTTACACAGAATTAGCCAATAAATTGACAAATCAGTCTTAGCTGACTTAGCTACAGTTAATAGCTCCATGTACCAACAAAGCAAAGTATTTCTTCTTTCAATATTCAGTTAAACCAAGAATGAAATATCAAGAAAACTAAAAACTGAGAATATCCTAGCATTTATAATAAATTCACAGATTGCATAACTGCCTTGGATCCTGTCACTATCTGTAGTGCAAATAAATGCAAAATAAAACAAACTATTAAAACATTTCAATACCTATTTGCGGTTAGCATTGATATTACAGATATTAAGCATAGATACAAGATGTGAAAAAATGACAACCACATTAACCATTGAATGAGGAATATGAAGGGGAGACTTTGAAAAGTGGATGAAATAATTTAGAATTACAAGGTAGAAAATGCAGAGATTAGACTAGCCAAGTTGGAATTTTTACTTGAGGTTGAGGGCTGTCAAATTATGACAGTAAAGTAAGTTATGAATTATGACCGCAGAAGTAAAGTTGTGCAGAGAGAGCAACCATGATGCAATGCAGAGATTTGGGTGGAGTTAGGACTTGGATTAGAAGATTTATAACATGCTGCTCTTCTTGTTTAACGTTTTACTGTTATTCATTTTGTTTTGTTGTTTTCTCTTAAAGTTATACACTTTTCACCACTTACACTCTCGCTTTAAAATAAATGAAGTTATAGTACAAAGCAAAGCAGGACATAAGATTATAGTGTACCCAGTCTAATTCTAAATCAAACTATGCGTGTGATTTTAGGAGAAACATTGCTGAGTCAGTCAAATTTCCATGGAGATGAGTCCATGTCTCTAAGATGCAATATGATGCCGTTAATTCTCTTTCAAAATCCCCATTTCCTAAGGCTGTCCAGAAATAAATCTCTACTTTTTAATATTTGCCTCTCAATATTATCATTTACATTATTCAAATTTGCATGGTAATTCACAAAGCACTTTCACATGCAATTTTCTATGAAACTCTCATACTACTGTAGAGATGTATGCCTCTCATTTCCTAGATCTATCTAATTTCCTCATTTGTTAGCTAATATTTGATGCTTTCTCACTAGTGTCTAAGAATGCAGATTCAGTGTGTCATGTAACTGATGTACTATTTGCAGAATTTCAAGCTTCATGCAGATTTAGAAAAGAGTTAATGATAAGTGATGTGGATGTAATTTTCAGGGAACATTATTTTTATTGAAGTAGCATGTCTTATAACACTATGTAGGGTTCAGGTACACAGCTTTGTAAATCAGTGTTTGTACATATTACACTATAATTGACACTAAATTTCTAGTTTCTATCTGTCACCATTAAGTTGACCCCATTTACCCAGTTTATTTAACCTTCCTCCTGCTTAAAATTAATAGATTTGTATCCAATTTGATACATTATTGCTTAAAAAAATAGCATAAGAATATTTGCTTTTGATTTCTTCCTTTTTCTCACTTAACATACCTAATCAGCTATTTCACTGTATGTTATCCTTCCAATAGACTTCTTCACCTACATATTCTTTCAGGTTACTCCCATAATTATAACTTAAGTTAAAACCTATAGTATTATTGCAGTAATCACATTATGTACCTGTTCTTACATTTCAGTATGTTTCTGTTAAGACCAAAGTCCAGTGTTCTAAAGAAGGATGTTAGGATTACTGGGATTATATTATATTACTTTAAAATCCCAGGAGAACTGCAAACAATGATAAATGAACATAGCTAAATATGTGCATCTTTTCCTTCCTCCATGTTGGGATTCATTGGCAAATGCCATACATAGTAGGGATAATTGCACCAAGGAAATTGCAAACACTAGAGATATGATTTTATTTCCTGAGCCCGTTGTTAAACATTTATCTGTATACCACTGTCTCTGTTCCAAATTCCACTATCACTTTATCTGTTATGAACATTTTACTTCTTAAATCTGCCAAGTATGGCCTCTCCCATGATTCTGTGAGGCACTTCCTCCTTGTTTTGACTAGGTGAAAAAGTAAGATTCCTAATGGGGTAGATTTTTTTCTGCTCCAAAGTTTTTTGAGGTGTATGTTTTACATTTCTAAGAAAAAATAAATGTAACATTTATCCTTTGAGGTCAAGTAATAATATCATCTCCTTGAATGCATACATTGCTATTTACGAAATAAATGAAAAAACTTAATTCTAGAGCATTTTTATTCACAGCAGATTTGGGAGGACATAGACTTTTTCATGTAAACCCTCTTCCCACACATGTATAGCCTCTTCTATTATCAACTCTTCCACCAGAGTGGTACATTTGTTACAATTGATGAAACTGTGACAAAATCACTCCAAGCCCATAGTTTATGGTTGGTTTTAGTTATAGTGTTGTTCATTCTATGGATTTAGACAATTTTATAATGACACATATTCATCATTATAATCTCATAAAGAATAGTTTCACTGTCTTAAAAATATTGTGCTTTACCTAGTCATAACTCCACCCCTGATCCTTAACAATTATGATCACTTTCACCTAGCATTTCTCCTTTTCCATTAAAATTAAAAGTCAAAATCATATAGTATGTAGCTTTATCAGACTGATATTTCTTATTTCTTTCAGTAGTAAGATTTCTCCATGTATTTTCATGGCTTGATTGCTCATTTTGCAACAAATAATATTCCATTTTTTGGATGTAATGCAGTATATCCATTCCCCTACTGAAGGACACATACCTTATTTTTCACAACTGAGAAAAATTTCAATCTCCATGCTCTCATAAGATTTTCTTTTTTATAACACAGCATATTACTTACGATCATTACATTTTTATCTTTCCTACTGCAATATAAATGTCATGAGGAAAAAATCTGCAACTTGTTCGTGATTATTAACTTTGTCTACTTGAATATGTGGGGAAACAAAGTGGGTTCAATAAAGTTTAAGTAAATTAATAAGAAATATTGAATGTTGTACTAACCTTGTATTTCCAGTTCCTTCACTTCCCATGAAATCTGGTAATTTTATTAAATAGTTGTTAAAAAGATCTTTGAAAGAGAAATAAACACATGTCCCAGTTTTTATCATCTGTAATGAAATATGAGTATACTAATTGCCAAATGAGTCAGAGGCCCTGCTTTTCAATGACACTTAAGGCAATAAATTGAGAACAAAATGCTAAACTAGCTATTGAATTTCACTATTTTTCTAAAGGAAATAATGCAAACCAACATGATTTTTGCAATAGATACCTTAATGGTCAGTGGGAGAGCAAACAGTACTTAAAAAAAAAAAAAAAAAAACATGTTTCATAGACATATTTACTTAAATGTTACTTTGGGGCAGTAGTATTTGTCTGATAAAATTGTTTCATTAATAGCATACTGGATTTCTCTTTGCTTCAAAACAAAGCTGTGGATTTCCAACACCTCTTATTTTATTTTGTTTTCTACAAACATAAATGTAGATAACTTGAAAATTGAATAAAGAAGTCTATTACTCTCCCAAATGTTTAAACACACTCAGATTTAGGGAGCTCCGTGAATCAACTCAAATTTAGTAGTTGTAAAGTTAAAAAGTAGATAACATTCATTCTTTTATATGAAGATTTTTCTCTTCCAGTATTTTAGTTTTCTTAAAAAAATCAATAAACGTGTTCAATCTGTGACCAAATGAAAGAACTGATACACTCGACATGAAAGCAGGTGTCACTGACTTCCCATCTGGAAACAGCTGAGTGTTTTTTATTAAAATGATCTTGGCTAGTTCAAGTATTAACAAGTGTGTCAGAGGTAAACTAGTCAAAGTGTTTTGTTTTTTTTTTCATCTCCCTGCTCTCTCTTTTTCCCTGACTGCACATTACCCTCAACCTCCATAAGCTGCAGGCAGTACACAAGCCTTTTCTCACGAAGGAAATGAACTAACGGAGATTCCAGCTGGTTCAGCATAAAACCACCCACATAACTAGAAGTAAACGAAAATGTATACAAACCACACTTGTCTTCTGTAACACCATTACAGTCCTGCTAACACCTAAGAATTCCTATAATTAGTATCAATAGAAAAAGAAACTCTCGTGGGTTGTTTTTTGGAGAAGGAAGAATAAATTGTAAATTTAGACTGAGTACTGATGATATTTTGTTGATGTAATTAGAGATAGAAACCATTTCTAGAGGTCTGTTTTTTGGGGGTTTTTTTACTGAAAGGAAAAGTCTCCTTAGCACTTTCTCAGTTTATAAGAGTCAGCATACATTGGTTCCATGTCATGGAAAAGCATCCTTGGAAAAGGTCACTCTCCTACAGCAATACAAAGCAAGGAGGAACTGTAGAACTGCACAGAGAGAATAGCTGAGATAATTGATATTCTCTATTCTGTTTCATAATTTAATGAGGAGACTCTAAATAGGCTATTTAACTTAACATACACATACACAATGAGAATTGACAATGCTAAAATTAATAGAATATATCAATGTTTCATAGGATGTGTCAATACTCTGAAAGTAATTTTTATTATAACCCAATGATGAAAAAACTAGTAATAGTATCAACTAAATTTTGCTTAAAAGCTTTTATATCAGGCATTCTGTGATATGAATTCCTTCCATTATTTCTTATAATCTTCACAGATACCATACAGCAGTAGGCATGTTTTTTCCATTACAAAATTGAGGACACTAGGGCTCAGAGATTTATTTTTTCAAAACCCCACAACTAGTAATTAGTGACAACTGCACTTAAACTCAGGGTCTTCTGCCACAAAATCTTTGTTTTTTGGTCAATAAACTAAATTAAATGTGATAAAATAGCAATATAATAAAAAGTAAGTATTGTAATAAAATATTTATAAAATAAATATACCCATGTTTTTACAGAACATAGACTTTAAGTTTCTTCATTTTTACATTCATATAGTTGAAATTTTACATCAACATTTTACAAAATGTGCTCTTGAGATCATAATTATGCACATTATTAATATAATATTAATTATCATATTCAATAAATGTGTCTAGATTAGATAAATTTGAGTTATGTTAATTCACTTCTCAAATCACAATGTACATTTTTATTCTCAAAAAACATAATAGAATAAGAAAATTTCGCTAATTTTCATTGCCTGCTTATCATATTGCAGGCATGGACGTTACCTTATTTAATTCTAACAGGCTTATGAGTTCAGGTTATTATTAACAGATGAGGAAACTGAAGGTTATGAATGTGAAATAAATTATCCACTGAACCAAAACTATATTCCAACCAGAGAACATTCTAGCTAGACTGCTAGGATATGTTATAAGGCTGTCTTCTATTGATTAAAAGTCATTAATTTTTTTTTCTAGAACACTTTAAACTTAAATAGTTTGAGATGAACTTATCCTTCTGGTCCACAAGGAACTATTTTATGAATTTTCTGCCAAAAATAACCCACAGACTCAGAAGATGAAAATATTGTAGCTGTTTAATTCTTGAATTTATCTTTCTTGTTTTCTTAGTTGGATAAATAGTAAAATTGTGACAACTTTTATGTGCTGTCTGGTTAGATTATGAAAGCAATTATTTGACAGAGTAATATTAGATTATTTAGAAACACATATGTAAATAACCATTAGAGTTAGGAAATAGCTAATGCATTTAAAACAACTTTATTTTGTAAAAGATGTCTGATGAAAACTGAGAATCACTTCCACTTTAGTAATTTTCACATTCACTTTGTATTCTAGGAAATCTTATTTCTGTAGGATATTAAAAGAGTATTGCTGATCTCCCACCAAGGATTACACAGTCAAATAAACTTGTAATAAAACAAAGTTAAGCAAACTTCTTTATTGCAAAGGTTAACTCACAAAGTTTTTTTACATAAAGAACTGCATGAAATTCCCACATGGTACCTAGAATAGAATATTTCACAATTTATATATTTACTCCTAAAAGCAATCTTAATGAATCATCATGTCCCTGTACTTAATTCTAAGCTCTGAAATATTAGTTTATTTAACTGAAATTGGAAACTTAATGGATATTAGAAAGATTGATTTATATATTTATTAAATTCAAATGAAAAGAACTCTGGTGATGGGTGCAGTGTGATATACAGTGACTATGACTGAGTTGCAAATCTATTCTCCAGAAACTTATATAATATTGTAAATTAAATATTAATTTTTTAAAAAGGAAAGATAAACTAACATGTGTTACATGCCTAGGAAGAAATTATTATACTTAATGCTAGGAGACCATCACAGCAGTATTGTAGAACACTAGGTTTGGAGTCAGACTCAGAGTATATTCTAGGCAAGTTATTTGACTTTTATACCTTAGTTTTCTCATCAGTAATGGAGATGGTAATATGAGAAAATATTCTACATGTCATAGTGTTATTATGAGATCTAAATGATAGAATAAATAGGAAGTTTTTAAAATAACATACATATAAGTTAGTTAATTCAATAACCATCATAATTTTAAAAAATTACTTTTAAATTCTTACACTCTAGAAATGAAGAAAATATTCCTGTCAAAGTAACCACGGTCTAATCATTCCAAGCTATACTTCCTTGAGCTAGTTATTCATTTCTTCTGTGTTTCATTTTTCTCCTGTGTGTTATGGGGGTTGGGGTTAGTAATGACTACATTATGCTGGTGAATCTACCTCTACTTTTTCCATGGAACTTTGTTTAAAACAGATGCAATTTTCTTTACTTAACTAGAACTTTGGTCTACCTTAGTAGACTCAGCCTTCAATGCATATGATGCCTTCTTTATCAAATCAAACAATATATAATATTACTCTATACTTATTCACAATTAGGTGATATGGCCTCACAACAGGATGACTAATATGTTTAGAATATTTTTCTCATCTTTCAAAAATTGGGCCAAATTAAGTAAAAAAACAAAAAACAAAAAACAAAAATAGTTGATGGCTATGCAGGCAACTTTTAATAACAATTTTAAGTTGTAATTTACATAAAATTCACCATTTAAAAATGCTCATTTTAAGTATATTTAGTGTATTTATGGGGTTAGAATCTTACAATCATCAACACTAGTAAGGATAATATCATCATTACAAAAAGAAATACCAAGAGAATGAAAATGGCTACCTGGTAGGAATGAGATTCAGAGCACCTATTCAAGTCACCTATTTTCCAGAGGCAAATACAAGGAATGGCAGGCAGTGCAGCTACAAAGACAAAGTGAATTTTGAGATGACTAAGGGTAGGTGAAAATGCCCTGGTACACAGTTAAACCACAGGTTTGGGACTCAGCATAAGAACAGTGGCAGTGGGGTGGAGCTGCAGGAGCATGCAAAAAAGACTGAAGATCTAGTGTAGAGGCAGCAAGGAGCATATCCAGTCAGGCTGTCTTGGTGCAGGTTGGAAGGAGAGTCAATGCCAAGGAATTAAGGAGCACTTGTGGTAAAATTACACTGAGGCATATAACCAGAAGGCAGCTAGGGAAATTCCTCACCCCCACCCACTCCCATAACCATTTTGAGCCAGAGTCTTCGCATCCCATCCACCTGATATTCCACCCCATGGTTAAAAGAAGGTAGTCTCCCTGAAAGGACTAAACTTCAGTGCTACTCACTAGTGCCACCATGAAGGTAGAAGAGGAACTTCAACCTTATTGCCAATACTGAGACAGCAGCAAGGGGTCCCCCTATACAACACCATCACTGCAGGGAAAAAAAACCCTCAAAATATAAACAGAATGCTGAACAGACAAAGACACAGACAAATATACATGAAATGATGGATCCAGTGGAAAAACCCAGGGGAAAATATGAATATAGAAGACATGAAAAAAAAAAAACCTGAAGATAAATTTAGGGTAATAGTGATTAACATAATAATGGGAAATCAGAAAACACTAGAAGTAAAATAAGTAATGAGATCATCAAAAGAGAAAATGAAGGAATATATCAAAGAAATGAAGAATAGAATAGCTGAACTAAAGAATTCAATAGATGGATTCAATAATAGAATGGATGAAGTTTCCAATAGATCAGTGATCTGGAAGATAGGGCAGAGAGATTCACTCAAGCAAACCAGCAAAGACATAAAAAAATGCAAAGAAATGGAGACAGCGTTTGAGACCTTTGTGATAACATAACATGAACAACATTCACATATGAGGGGACCCAGAAGGAGAAGAGAGAGAAAAGGGGGCAGAAACTGTACTTGAAGAGATAATAGATGATAAATTCCCAAACTGGAATAATGAAGCAAGGCTCCAGATCCAGGAAGTTAAAAGAGTTCCCAGAAAATGAAACCCAAACAGAACTATACCTAGCAATATTGTCATTAAAATGTCAAAAATACAAGATAAAGATAGAATCTTAAAAGAAGCCAGTGAAAAATAGTGTCACATACAGAGGAGCCCCTATAGGATTGTTAGTGGATTTTTCAATTAAAACTCTACAGGCCAGGAAGGACTAGCATGATATATTAAAGTGCTATAAGAAAAGCATTTTCAACCTAGGATACTATACCCAGCTATGTTATAATTTAGCATTCCTGATAAACAAAAGTTAAAGACATTAGTCACCATAAAACTAGCTTTACAAAAATATTAAAGGATGCTCTATAAAGCATAAAGAAACACACTTAAAAACAATAAGACCACAAATATAAAAAATTGGGAGGTAGAGAAAGAACAAAAATGTGGATCGGTACAATGAGTGGAAGACTAATAAACCTTCTAAGAAAAATAGGAAACAAACAGAATCGTTGATACTTACTTCAGGGTAACCTCAAAATACATCCCCAGGGATAAAGGAAAAAAAAAAAAAATGGAAATCAACCAAACCATAACTGCATCCGTCTGTAAGAATAGAAGGAGAAGAACAAAGGCCTTGTCTGGAGCAACATACAGAAGACAAATTACAAAATGACAGTAAGTTGCTACATATCAATAATCACCCTAAACATTACTGGACAGAGCTCCCCAGTCAAACAATGCAGAGTGGCTGAATGGATTATTGCTGTGACCCACACAGCTGATTGAAAGGGTCCCCGAGAGGAGGCTACAGGAGCCTGAAAAAAGACAGACAAAATGCATCTAGAAAAGCAAGGCCCAGGTGGGACACTGCTCTCTGAAAAGCCTGGCCCCTTGATTTATTTTATAGGGCAGGGATACAATGAGGTAATGAAGAAAGAATGCAGGCAATTAACTCTACTCCTGTTATCAGGATAGCAACACGAAGATCAAGGCACAGATGCAATTTTGTTGGTTATCTACTCTTGCTCTGCTAGATGTGAGAATTTCTGCTTTGGGAAACTTTGCGGAAGTGGGCAGAAAACAGATTGCTCTCCACAGATTATAAAGCAAAATCCAACTTCTTGCTGCATCCAGGAAACCCCACTTCTTTCAAAAAACAAAGACTCAAAGTCAGTGATTGGAAGACAATCCTACAGTTGAAAGGCAACCAAAAAAGAGAAGGAACAGCTATACTGATATCAGATGGAACAGACTTTCATCTAAAAAGCATAACAAAAGACGAGATAGACATTATATAATGATTAAGTGACCATCTGGAACAGATAGTTCTAATAGATATATACTGAGCACTTCACCCAGTGTCTACAGATTTCTTTCTTATCAAGTGCACATGGAACATTCTCGAGGATAGATGATACGCTGGGACACAAATAAATTTGCAAAGACTGAAGTCATACTAAGCATTTTCTATGATCACAATGGCTAAAACTGTAAATCAACCACAAAAATAAACCTGGAAAACCCCGAACTAATTTGAAACTTAATAATATGTTCCTGAGTGACTCTTGGGTAAAAAAGGAAATTAAAAATACTTAGAGACAAGTGAGAATTAGTACACAAGCTACCAGAATCTATGGGAGGCAGGAAAAGCAGTAATAAGGGGAAAGTTCATCACATTCCAGGTCCATTTCAAGAAACAAGAAAAATGACAAACAACCTACGTATACATTTAAAACAAGTAGAGAAAGAAAAATTAAAGCCTAAAATCATCAGAAGAAATGAAATAATCAAAATTTGAGCAGAAATAAATGAAGTAGGAAACAAAAAGACAATCCAGAATATCAATGAAATCAAAAGTTGGTTCTTTGAAAATATAAAACAAAATCGACAAACCATTGACTAGACTCACACAGAAAAAGAGGGAAAAATTCTCACAACTAGAATCAGAAATGAAAGGGAGAAGTTACAACAGATATTGCAAAAATTAAAAACATCATAAGGGACTTAATGAACAGCTCCATGCCAACAAAGGGGGCAAATTAAGGACACGTACACATTTTCAGAAAAATACAGTCTATCACGACTGAACCTGGAAGACCTGGATAACCTGAACAGAATAATCAAAGAAATTGAAGCAAAGAAATTGAAGAAGTAATCAAAATTCTCCCTAAAAATAAAAGCTCAGGACTAGATAACTTTTCTAATGTTTTCTATCAAACATTCAAAGAATTAATACCTATTCTCTCAAGATCTTTTCCAAAATATTGAAGCACAGGGAACACTCCCAAATACTTTCTATGAGGCTAACATCACAATGATACCAAAAGCTGATAGAGACATAATTAAGAAAGAAAATTACAGACCAATATATTTAGTGAACATAAATGCAAAAATTCTCAACAAAATATTAGCAAACTGAATCCCCCAAATGCCTCATAAAGGACATCCATCATGACCAGGTGGAATTTATCCCAGGGATGCAAGGATGGTTGAACATACATAAATCTATTATGTATACACCATACTAGCAAAACCAAAAAGCAAAACCTCATGACCATATTAATAGATGCAGAGAAAGCTTCTGAGAATATCCAATATTCATTTATGATAAAAACCCTCAAAAAATGTGAAAAGAAGGCACATACCTCAACATAATAAAGGTCACATATGAAAAATCCACAACTAATATCACAGTCAATGGTGAAAAATGGAAGTTTTTGCTCTAAGGTCAGGAATAAAGCAAGACTGTCCACTCTCAACACTGCTATTTAACATTGTACTGGAGGTCTTAGCTAGACCAATTAGGCAAGAAAAGGAAATAAAAAGAATCCAAAGGGAAAGTAGGAAGCAAAACTCTCATTATTTGCAATGACATGATTATAAATATTGAAAATTGCAAAAATTCTGTCAATAAACTTCTAAAACTTGTCAATGAATATAGTAAAGTGACAGGCTACAAAATTAATTCACAAAAATCCATTGTATTTTTATATGCAAACACCATGTTAGAAGAAAATGAAATCATGATAATCACACTATTTAAAATAGAAGTTAAAAGAATAAAATAACTAGGCATATATCTAACAAAGGAAGTAAAAGACCTATATAATGAAAATTATGAGTCCTTCTTGAAACAAATAGAGGATGACACAAAAAAATTATAAGACATCTCTTTCTTAAGTCTGAGAAGAATCAATATAATTAAAATAATATATAACCCAAAGCAATATATAGATTTAATGCAATCTCCATTTAAATTCCATGGACTTACTTCCAAGACATAGAACAAAAAAATCTTAAAATTTGTATGGAACAACAAAATATCCCAAACAGCCAAAGGAATTATTAGAAAAAAAGAATCTGGAGGGAATACACAACCAGACACTGAACTACATTACAAAGCAATAGTGACCAAAACAGAATGGTGCTGAAATAATAAGAGAGGCATAGATCAGTGGAATAGAACTGAATCACCAGAAATTGACCCACTCACATACAATCAGTTAATCTATTACAAAGGAGCCAAAAGCATACAATGGAGAAAGGAAAGTCTCTTCAATAAATAGTGCTGGGAAAACTGGACAGTCAAATACAAAAGAACGCTAGACCACTCTCTAACACTATTCACAAAAATTAACTCAAAATGGGCTAGATACTTGGACTAGATACATAAGACCAGAAATTATAACGTTCTTAGAAAACAACATATGAAAGACTTTCCATGACATTAGCCTTAGAGAGGTCTTTGGAGATCCAACTGCAGCATTAAGGGAAGCAAAAAGAAAAATAGACTGCTGGGACTACATCAAACTAAAGAGCTTCTTCACCATGAAAGAAAACACCACCAAAACCAAAAGGAAACCTACTAACTCTGAGTAGATTTTGCATTTGATATTTCTGACAAAGGCTTAATATATAGAAAGAACTTAAGAAAACTCAGTAACAGAAAAACAGGCAATCCAATAAAAACATGGGAGGAGGAATTGGAGAGACACTTTTCTAAAGAAGGTATACTGATGACCAACAAGCGCTTGAAAAGGTATTTCTATTCACTGGCTATCAGGAAACTGCAAATTAAAACAACAATAAGATATCGCCTTAAAACCGAAACACTAGCTATTATCTGAAAGTCTGGAAGCAACAAATGCTGGCTAGGATGTGGAGAAAAGGGAACACTTTTGCACTGTTGGCGGGAATGCTAATTGGTGCAACCCCTATGGAAAACAGTTTGGAAATTACTCAAAAAACTGAAGATAGAAATCCCCAATGATTCTGTCATTCCTCTTCTGGGCATTTACCCAAAAGATACAAAAACACTTATCTGAAGATATTCATGCACCCCTATGTTTATTGTAGTCCTATTAACAATATCCAAGAACTTGAAACTACATAAAAGTCCAATACCAATGACAGGATAAAGAAGATGTGGTACATAAATTTAATGGAATACTACACAGCCCTTAGAAGAGATGAAATCCTCTCATTTGATTCAACACAGATGGATCTAGAGGAGATTATGATAAGTGAAATAAGGCAAAAGAAGAAAGATACAAAGATTACTTCACTCATAGGTGGAATGTGAATAGACAAAACAAAGGAGCCGATGAATCAAAATCAACCTTTGAACACTTGCAATAGAACTGAGGTGACCAATAGGGATTGGGAGTAGCATAGGGTAGAGGCAATGGTGGTGGAGCCCACGAGACAATGGTGAAGACCAGTTGGGGATTTAGTTAAGGGCAGGGTGTGTTGACGAATATCTAAGTAATGGGGAACCTATACATATGAGATTATCTTAATGTGTACAATAATTTCTACATTAAATATGTATATATAAAAGTTTTTTAAAGCTCTCAGGTAAACAAATCTGTAAGAAAGAAAGATATCTCCTACTTACTATTAGTCATAATCATTCCACTACACTCCAGTCTCTGGCAACCCCTGATATATTTTCTGTCCCTATGGATTTACCTATACTGGACATCTAATATAAATCAAATCACACAATACACAGTTTTTTTGTGACAATTTCCTTTCACCTGAATAATGTTTAAGTAGCATGTATCTATCTCAATCTTTTTATTGCCAAATATACTTCCATTTTATGTATATACCACATTTGGTTTATCAGTTAATGGGAATTTGAGTGATTTCATTTTGTGGCTATTATGAATAATGCTGCTATAAACATTTATATACATAAATATGCATGAATATATGTTTTCAATTATTTAGGATATGTACCTAGAAGTAGAATTCGGGGATCATAGGGTAAACTTTTTTAAACATTTTTGTGCTAAAGTATTCTCCAACATGACCACACCATTTTATAAAGTTATTATTTAATGTAAAAATGCTTCACTTTATCCACATTCTCTCCAACACACTGACTGTGAACACATTAAACTTTGGTAAATGATCAAGAATATATTAAGCTTCATGAAGATATACTCTATAAACTTCAGGCAACTTAAAAATAAAAACTTAAATGTTAATTATCCTTAATGTAGATGATCTAAAAATTACTGTTTTTTTTAAACCCATGTTTTTCAGTACACTTAAAAATATTAATTTTAATAGAATTGCAGATTTATTTATATTTATTTATATTGTAGGTTGCTACAAAAGTCAAAAAATACTTCAATTACATTTAGGAGACAGAACTTTTTGATAAAGTATATTTGAACAAGTTTGGCAAACGCTTTCTTCAGCACTTTGTATACAGAATTTTACTTTCTGAAGTAAATTTCACTGAAATCAATTTGTCTGAATTCAATTTCATTGGGTGGAAATCAAAGGATAAGCAGAGTCTTATTCTATCCAGAAACTCCAGGGCAGGATCTGTTCCTTGTCTTCCAGCATCTGGTGACTGTCCTTGCCTTGTGGCCAAGTCACTCCAATCTCTGCTTTTATAACTACATATAACCATCTATAGGGTTATAGATCATAGATAGATAGATAGATAGATAGACATACATATATATATACTATTTTGCACCTACATATGCAAATGTTACACTTTAAACTTTGCTTAAATAGTAATGAAAAATCATTTACATTTCTGTGACCTTGTTTCCTTAAGTCTCAACATCCTACTACTAGTAGCTATACTTATAATTTAAGGTAAATTGTCTATGAAAGTATAAAATTTTATGGAAAAATTAGACAATATTATAGTTTTAAATTATTTCAAGAAACTTTTATTGCATATTTACACTGTGCCAATGGCGTATGGATCACTAGTAAAACCCATATCCAATAGAGAGACTGACATGGAAACAGGTTATGTCAGTTATAAGGGAACGAGAAACATGAGCAAAGCTGAAATGGACTGGATTCATTTAACAGAGAGTTGGCAACTTCATTCATTGTAGACCAATGATATCTATTGGATGAACGGACAAATTATTTTGATTTTTTAAAGGAACAATTTTTCTTTGTTGAAAATTGAAGATAGAACAGGAAAAAGACAAGTATTATCAAAATCAATAACAATTTAATTATTAAAATAGATGAAAGGAGACCTCACATTTCTATCCATTAAGTTATTTCACATAATTAGGACATCTTCATTATCTTTATTATTCAGAGGAGTCCAAAAGCTTTTGTTTTGTGGATGATAGCTATCAGTATTTACCCTATTCAAAATTCAATCTAAAATGTTCATTTTAAATAAAATGAACCCTCTGTATATTAACAAATAAGATTTTATTAATATTTTTCACAATGAAACAAGTTACACGATTTTGAATTCTCATTCTACTAGTGCATCTAATCTGTGATTTTGTTGTTGTCATTGTTAAAGAAAATAAAGGAAACCCAGTCTTATGTACAGATATTTAGTTGGGGAATAATTATAAATTATTTTAGATTTGTGAAAATCTCTGATAGTACACTAGAATTCTACAAATGATAGTTTAAGGATTGGTTGTAAGGCTACTGTCTACTTCCATTTGCAAATTAAGCAAATCTGTATGTATTTTCTTTCCAGACAGCCCCTCTTGTACTTTGCTATTCAACAGAATGCTTTATTGTGCCAATCCATTTCACTATGTAGAATATTAAAATTATTTAAAATTATTTTTTAAATTAATTTTTAGTATTTTAGCAAGAACCGTCTTAAGTGAGTTGTTTAATTTTTTCCTCCCTACAAGTACATAACAGTGAATAATGCAGCAATTGGTATTATAGTTTGGTGCAATTAAACCAAAATTGAATGTCCACAAGCATTGTTTTGCGTGGCTACTAGATTAGTTGTGAGTTGCTGAGTTATCAAATTATAACAATATTTTGTAATAGAACTTTGAAACAGCCTTTGTTGCATCTCTGCTATCAAGAAAATATTTGCTTTTCTCATTCCTCAAAATCATTGTTACCAAAGAAAGCCCTTTGCTAAGATAACAAGCGCACAGACATTGTCAACCCATTTCAGGAATAAAAAATGTCATACACACACTAATGATTCAGTGAATATAAATAAACAAAAGAAATTAGAACAGGAAATTAGTTGCCTGAACAAAATTGACAAAAGTGAAAGGATTTTTGATTAATCTTAAAATGGGGAAAAGAAAGTATTTTGAACATATTTCAAAGAACTTTACAATTATAGATTCTAGTTCTATAAGGTCTAATAGTGCTAATAACTTTGGGGAATTTGTTTTATTCTAACAGAACGGTCCTTATTCTTACTCTAGATACCTTGTTATCAAAAATAATGTATTATTTTTGCACTGAAATATTTGTATTTAAAAATCTGGAACTAAAAGAAACGTAAAGATTAGCATTAAAGGAAAAGTGTTCAATGGATACTCATTTAAGAATTCCAGATAAATAAAGCAAATTTGAAATCTCTTTTTCAGCATACTCACTCCATAACAGAGCCTGTAACTCTGTACGGAGTCCCTTTGAATTCTGAACATTAAGCTGCCAGCACTATTTCACTTCTCTGGGGAAGTTTTGAGATTTAAATACAGGGAGCACAGAACTGTTGAACGTTAGCAGGCAAAGATAGACTATGTTTCAGCTCTTTATCAGAGAGTTGCTTCAGTACTTTCAAATGAGTTATCAATGCATATTAAAATGAAAACTACAGAAACAAGTTTAAAATCCATTTTCAATGATATATGGTTACTTGCTGTTTAAAATACCTGCCCCTTTCTCAATTCATTTAATTAAACTATTAAAAGCTGATTAGATTAAGAATCTAAGTTGATGTGAAGAGACCAATAAAATTAACTACCACTGAAAAAAATCAATATTAGAGGACACATCAAATTTCACAACTCCTAAGACCATATCTTTGTACAAATGGTCAAACAACAAAAGTGTTTCCATTTGGATTAGAGCACTTCCGTCTCTCTTATATTATCTTAATTGAATCTACATTCTCTGAGGTTTTCATTAGATATTTATATATCTTCCTTCAATTTATATACAAAAATTATCAAAAGCTCAGCTGTAAATATTTTTAAATGTAAACTTTAGATAAGTTAAATATTTAGCATTACTAGAATTTCAGATGTCAATAAAAGCCATGATAAAATTTCCACTTTCAATCTCCTGATGATGACTTAAATACCAAATAATGAAATTAATGCCTTCCAGTGAAATGAATACTTTCATAATTATTTAACATTGTGAAGTCAGTTATATAAACAGGGTAAGTCTGTAAATGTAAGAAGTATGAACCTATCAAGGCCATTAATTTTTTTATTTGGTTAAAGGCTGCCCTTAAGTACAATATATCAGAAAATGTGCTACCTGAGTACTGTTTTTATTATTTCACATATCTACATGTCTCCTTCGAGTTAAATTTACTTGTTTGAACACTTTCCACACAGTTTTTAAAATTAAACTTTTGTTTTAGGTTTTCATGTCATAGAATAGAAGAACAACAATAACAACATGCATTTCTATCTCATGCTGTTTATTATAATCTTTTGTATGTTGAGGGTTAACAGAATCAAAATGACAAAAATTCAAATTTACTATTATCCAAGACAATGCTAAATTTAATCTCAAAAATATTCCTGTGGAAAACATATACAACATTTTTCTCAGGGCACATTGAAGCCAGGACTTCAATATACTTTAACCACATCAGTAGTGATGTATAAATTATGTAATGAAAAAGAATGTTTTATTAGTAAAAACTGGTTTCTGAGACTTCTACATAATTTTCCACACACAGTAATTTGCAGATTATAACTAATAAAGTTCAAGGTGACTTTCCCTGATGAGGATTTTGGAATATAAGAAGAGGTATGAGATTCTTAGGAAAATTATTCTAGTCTAGGTATTTCATCCCTTGAAATACGTAAGAAAAAGCAAATATTAATATTCTGTTGTTTCAGCTGCTTTTTTTTCATTCCTTTTTTTGTACTAAAATGTCATGTTACACTGTATTCTCTGACTCTCTGGTCTAAGTCTATATAATCTTTAATCATATCAAATAAGTTATAAGACCAGCAGGAACTCAATAACAACACATTGTTTAACATAATATTCATCCTTAGGGATCCTAAAACTAATCATCAGAATTGTTTTTGTTTAAAAATGCAGTCGTTGATGATCATGACACCTGATACCCACTGAGAGTATAAGATATACCTGGCACTTGGTAAGTTTCTTAATAGAAATGTCTTTACCTAATCATTAACAGACAATGATAGAAGTAAAATTGTAATCACCATTTTAATAACAAACCTGAGGCTTAGAATTTAAGCTGTATTAAACATTTATCAAAAAATTCTATTTATCTAGGAATTTACACTAAATCAATGCATTTTCTAATGGAACAAGGTGAATTCAATGTTGAGACTCCATCATGAAGTGAGAAAAGGATACATTATAAAAGTAATAATAGTTCAACTGCCTATTATATAGTGTGAAGATACTGTCATAATCTAATAGAGAATAGTTAATAGTTAAAGACAGTTAAAATTTTTGTTATTAAACAAAAATTAATTTTGTGTCAAGCATGATGTCACTTGATGAGAATATACTGCTAAGCAAAATACAGAGGATCTTTGAATTCATGGGATTTGTGATCTAGATAATTCCTCAGTCTGACATAAATTGTGTTAAAAATACCTAGTAAACAGACTATTTGAGGTTTAGTAAGGATTCAAGTTTTATGTTACCTAGTGTGCTAGTTTCCTAGAGCCAAATGTGTTTATATTCATGACTGTTATTGATTACTAACTACCCAGTTTCAGTGAATCCACTGGGATTGCTGGAACAGTTTTCCAATTTATATATACATATATATGGGCGAGGGCAATGTAATGGTTAATCTGCAATTACCCTTTCGGCCATTTCCTGATAATGTTTATTAAATACCAACAATGAAATTGAAGTTCTTTTAAAAAGTTCTGGTGAAACACTGTTGGAAAAGAAAACAAAATATTACTTGATAGAGTTTGAGAATTTTTAACATTTTTATAGATTATTTTTATCAAATAAGCTAATATTTATTTCTCTTGTCACCATTAAAAAGGGATTGGATAAAGAGAGGAGGCATTCTCTATGACATAGGGAAGTTGTGTCCACTTTGTGATATACAAAAGATCAAATGAACATTAGGATCTAATCTCTAGGTGTTTAACCAAGTATTTAAAATAAAAAAGCTCAGAAAAAAATGCCTATTAATGCAACCAGGCCATTTTTGAAGCAATGTGCAAAATTATATTGTAATCATTCAACAGAATGGAACTAATGCTTAGTAGGTACCAATAAGCTTAGGAAAACAAAAATAAAACAGCCCATATTTTTAAAAAGATTACATGCATGGTTGTGACAAAAATGGAAAGAAATACCAACACAGGTGCCACAATTTCTATGACTTTGCTGATGGTATCATACTGGGATGGGTAGTGCTTAACACTGTTTTGGTGATAAACATAGTTCATACACTTCCCTACATTTAACTTGCAATTTCTTCTGTAATAGCTGTAATTTTGAGTACATCAAGTGTTATTCAAGTGACAAGGGAATTGTGAATGGAAATATGCACTTTTCTAAAATGATGCCAGATTTTTTTCTTTAACCTTTACAGTTCAAGTATTTAGTAACACATAGTGTTTGTAAACCTACAGAAGTAAGTTAAACACTTTAATTACTTCTGAAAACACGCTTAATATGAAGCCCCAATCAGCTATTCTTCCCACTAGTTTTCTCAGCAACAATACAAATTTCTACTCAGTCTTAAGGATCAGAATTAGATGCCATTTGGTGATTAAAAAAAAAAGTCTGAATCAGTAAGAGCTGAAATGTTTTCAGCCAGATCCTTTGGAAATATTGTTTGGGGAGGGGGGAATAACACATTAATTTTTCAAGAATCTTTAAAATGGAAGTGAACTTTTCTCTTTAGATTTGTCAAGGAATAATCTACATCTCAAAGTATTATCATCAGCTATGATTTGGTAAATATGTAGCTGTTAATTTTTTCAATATATATAAACTGCTGTGTGCATTTAACGATTAAAAGTTAACATTAAGCAAAATCACAGCTAAAGTACATTCAGCTTTTAGAAGGCATTTTACTTGACTTCTCTTTCTCATATCCTACAATCATTCCATCAAATCCTGTCTATTCTAACATCAAATGACGATTTTGATCCTACTTTTCTCCACTTATAATATCACCCCTAATTTAAATCATCATCATAACTAGGTTTCTGGGTAACTTCTAAGCCATCACCATCTTTTTATTCTTGCCCCTCTTTTACCCAGGTATCATACAAATAAGAGGGATGATATAAGAAATATCACATTACAAATAACTGGTTACAGTCTTTGCTTCCCTTTATCTAGAAAACAAATTCTTTCCATTAATGTAAAATTCCCTGATTGATGGTATAACTATAGTCAATCTTAAAAAACAAACAAAACAACTCTGGTCAATCTGACAACAACAACCACTAAAAATCTATCATGCCATTCTGTTCAAAAATGGACTTGTGAAATATTTAAGAATAGATGATCTGTCCCAAATTAAGGTATTTTCCCTGCTTGCTAAAGCACTTTCTTTCTTTCTTATATATACCAGATGGGAAGAAAAGCTATGCTAAGTTTACCTGACAAGTTATCAGAAACATTGCTTTGTAATCAAACATCTATTAATCTGAAATAATCTCTTTTGAGTATTTAAAATAATATATATTTTATTTCTATTTGTCTATATCCTTTGCTAGAAAAAACGAATTCATGAAAGCACAGGTCATATCTCTGTTTAATAAATGATCAAGTGAATCAACTATTTACAACCCTTGATTACTGTGTTTTGATTTTTAAATGAACAGGAAAGGCAATAATAAACATGATAAAAAACACCTAGAAAATGAAAATTTCAAAAAAAGTTTGAATATATACCCTAAGAAAAATAATATGAATGATAATAACTAACATAGTTCAGGTATTTTACACAAACTATTTGAATCTAAAATTCAGTGAAACAATTAGAAATTGTTAGGAAAATTAATACTCGCATCTGGCAGATGAGAAAATTAAGGTCCCAAAAAGATTTTATAACTTGTGCAAAGTCATAGGGTCAGTAATTGAATTATTCCTTAAGCCCAGGCAGTCTAATATCAGAAAGTCAACTTCTGAGTTTTTCACAAAAGTGGGCACCTTAATGTTGATGACATTGGCACTTTTTATGAATTTGTTATAACTTGTCTTAGAAAATCAACTTGAAAGTCATTAATGCTCAGTGATATATAGAGATGCATCTTACTTCACATCATGCGTTAATTCCCTTTTCTATAATGTTTGTATATCTCGTATGTTGATGTCTTCATTCATTAAGTCTACATGAAATATGAGTTTATTTCAAACAAAATTTTAAACATTTTGCCTCACTATATATAGATACATATATACACACACAGATATATACATGTATGTATAACCTCAAATTACGAGTTTTCAATAATTTTTCTAATATGTAATATTCTCTGAATATGCATCTTTCATGATAATAATTTAAAAATATAGGATATTTAGAAGATATTTTTATATTTTATTGCAAAACTTTGTTTTGTAGCAGTTTTGTACTTCGTGAATATCCAAAATAATACCTATAGGATGAATTTCAGCAGACTTTACAAAAGTAGAAGCACTGATTTTTAAAAATTAACTCTAAATATGTACATTATATATTTACTTGCATGTCTTAAAATTTTTTAGCTACTTTTAAAAATATTATTTCATAATGAGTCTACTCTCTCAACGAATGTCACATTGAAATTCCACATAGACTATTTTAACTGCGCTTCTGAATAACATGAGGATATTTCCCTATTATTTACTTTACAGGTAAGAGAGGTCTTTGGGGAAATTTATTTGCAGTTTTTCTATGAATGACTCCTCTGGGCTGTTTTACTCTAGGCAATAAAATAAATTAAGATACTAATTATCTGTGTATAGCACAAGTAGTGATGTGACCAAAGAACAAACAATAGCCTTTTGAAATGTGTTAATTTTTTTAATACAATATAATCAATAATCATTTCCCTTCATTTAATTACAGCTACAAAAATAGCTGCAATGGCTTTTTAAACAAAAATGTTAAGAAAATTGAATTAGTTTCTTAGCTTTAAGATGAAACCCATGACTTCCACCATGTGTATTTTCATTTTTTGCTAGTGAGTCATCGGTTTGCCAGCCAGTGGTGAGAAGGTTAAAAGCAAAGGACATTTCTTGGAAATATTTGTCTACCATTAATGCAAGAGTGACTTTGTTTTTGCCAATAAATAAAATCAATTCTCTACCCTGTCTGCCACTAGTATGGATGGAGTCCCTGCATCCATTTAGTCCATCAACTGCTTATCTCATAGGAGTACAGGACTAAATGCTTTGTTCAAGAGAAAACAAGAAATAAAACCCATACGTGGTACTTAAAAGTTTCAGATTTTTAAATGCTGAATGTAGCCCTAAGTCACGCTGATAAGGAGATTACTTTTTGTGAGATATTTCTCAGTGGTTAAATTATTAATACTTCAATATCTACGTGTACATTTTGAAAGTCTAGCTTCTTCAGGTAGTGACTCAGTTCTCAATAAAGAAATTCCCTTCTCCCTCATAGCCATAGTGTAAGTTACTTAATGTTATATGACTTTAATAATTGCTGTGTTTTATCATTTTCATGCTTTTATTCAAGTAAAAACATAAATTCATCCTTGCTTCTGTATTTTGCATAGGCAATGACATAGAAAGTAATAAAGGTTCAATATTCCATCTAAGTGATTCTGTCAGATATATCTAATGAACTTGTTTTTACATAACAGACAAGATCAGAGTGCACTAAATTCTTTGCACAGTTTTTTATTTTTGTAAATGAAGTGAGAGTCTAAGCATCGCTGGAAAGACCTGATCCAAAGAATTCTTGGTTTAAACAAACATCAGTCATTATAGTGAGCATTAATATAGAGACTATCCATTTAACTGATGTTCGGAGGCTAGGAAAGTTGTATCCAAGTGTGTATAAATCAAGCCAACTGCAGGACCTAACATGCCTTCCATTTCCCATGGGAAATGATGCTGCTTCCTTTTCCAGCAGAACTGAAAGAAGGAGGTCCTTTAAAAGGTTATATAGGAGTTATTAGCCTTGAGAGTACACGTGGGTCTCACCATGAATGTACTTTCCATTTTGTCCTCTTTTTTGTTTCTAAATAACCCATTTTATTGTTGGAATCATGATTAGCTTTATTTCAGGTTCAAGGTCAACAATACATGGAGGAAATAGAAGAATTCACTGAAAAGATCAAGGAGTGTAGGAACCAGGAAGAGGCCAGGATTGAAAGCCTGAGTAACTTTGCTTTTATGTAATTCTTACATGTTTGTGTGACAGACGGTATAGATAGTTTAGATATCACATATAACAGGTTCCATGTTCTACTTAAAGATTTCTAGAAGAGAAAATCTGACTGTACCTCCTAAAATTCTGGATTTTCTGGTGGGAATAAAAAAAATATGAAAACTTCCCACTTACTTTCTATCTTTGATCCAGTTAACTGTCATTTGTCAACTTGGAATAACATGGCATTGTGCAATGTATTATAGAAGATGTGAAGTATAAAGTGTTAACCTTTACACTAAGATTCTTAAAATTACAAAATGTACATAAAAATATTTATTGCATATAAAAGTTGGAATACACATATGAATTGTCAGTATTTCATTCTATATGAAGAAATTATTAGATCAGAAATTTAGAATTCTATTTTTGGATAAAAAGCTAGACAAACAATGTTGTAAATGTAATTAGAAGTATCTGAATATATTCCATAATACCAATTTTTTTTGACTAAATGACTTTGGACACCATATTCTCTAAAATTTCAAGTCCATTACTTAATCAAGAGGTATCGAAATTTAATGAATGCTAAAATGTACACTTGCATGAAAATGCTTATAAATGCAATATGCAAAGGTTGTCAATACAAATTAATAAAATGTCTACAATAAAATATATTAAAATCAAATCAAATAAATGCATTACATTATTGAATAAGTTGAGGATTACAAATTTATTCTTTAAAATCCTTCAGAAAGATCAATATTTTTTCTCTCAATATCATGTAACTGATATTTTTTTAAAAAGATAAAGTTTCCTGATTTAGTTTGTATGTAAAATTACAACAAACTTCTATACTAGATATTCACAGGAAACATGACTATTTCCATATTGTGAGTATTAAGACACTGCGCTCCCTTGTACTCTTATGAAGTAGGATAGAGTTCAGTACAATGACTAGCAAAGAAAGCTCTTCATAGTGACTACAGTAAGTAGAGACTAAGGACTACTTCTATCATACCTCATTGCAGGCCAGTGCATTATGCCAAAGGGCAATTCATCAAAAGTAGTTGATTGGGAGGCAGAAGAGTAAAGGGTGCCAAAATAAAACAAAACACAAATTGATCCAGTTCTACAACTTTGCTATACCTGATAAATCCAAGAATAAACACATTGTAGAATATTAAAGAACTGACTGTATAACTCACCACATTTTACATTAAGTGTGATATATAAGTAAATTTGAGGTTTTATTTTCACAAAAATAACTATTGAATAGGCATTTTATATTATTTATCAATACAAGGTCATATGCTTCTACAGTGAGGTTAGGAATCAGTATAGTTTACATGTTTTATTGAAAGAACACCTTGTAAAGATACAGACTTTGAAAGCATATCATCACATAGAGATTGGCCCAAAAAATAGGTTCTACTCTAAATTAGCTAAATGATAAATTAACCAACTACATGCTTTTCCCAAGGAAGCATACATTTCTGCAATTTGTCTCCCTCTGTATCTTAAATAGATACAAATATTTTTGCTGTTTAATATTATATATCCCACTTATTATACCCAATATGAAAATTCAAGTAACCTATTTAGCCAACATTTACAGATAGCATATTATGCACAAGGCTTTATGTTCATCACAAAGTATGATTATATTATAACAGAAAATAGAGTATAGTTAACTAGATGATATAATTAGTAATTGCCACTATGAAAGTATCCAATAAATATTATAGGAGCACAAATAAGGATAGTCGATAAAAGCTAATATTAGTGTGTACTATATGATAGGAACTATTGTATTTTCTGTATATTTTCACACAATCCTCCCATTTCATGGAGTAGAAAACCAAAACACTGATGTTCTATATAATTTGCTCTAGGATAATGTTAATACATGGGGAACTTGGATGCAACTTTAAAAAAGATGGGCATGTTATTTAAAAGAAGGAGTGACATTAGAATTGACCCTAGGTACCAAGGACCAAGATGGCAACAGAGGACATTCCCCATTTTGCTCCCAGGAGGAATAACTAAATTAAGCATGAAATGGATACCACAGAAGAAATTCCATAGCATAATTCTATAGCATGATAGAGAGAATAAATTACCTCTAGCACCTCAGATCAAAACAAACTATATTAGAAGAGAGGTCAAGTAGATCCACACATCTCTGGTAGAAGGTAGATAGAGATGTGAGGAGATATAAGACATGGTAGGGTGTGTGCCAAACCAGGAACCATGGGGAAAAAAGAGCTTGCAAATAGTAGGATATATCCAAACAGAGAAACTGGGGTGCTGCACAGAAGTCAGGATAGTGTAAAGAAGAGCAATATAGAAAGTACCTCAGTCTACACTCCTCTCCTACCCCTCAGGGTCAAAATACATCAGTAGGGGATGTCTCCTATCTGGAAACTCAGAGAGGAGATTTAATCCTGATGTATTTCATAAAATATATACTTAATATATATAGACAAATAGACTTAAAGAGATGGAATATAGTACTGCAAGCCAATGGAAGACTGACAAAAGTAACCACCATACTTACATAGAATAAACTTCCTTCCATCAAGAAAAGCAATGAGACATAGATAAATACTATATAATGAAGCACACAATAAAAATAATACAAAACACTAATATAAATGCACTGAACACAGAAGTTTGAAAATAAATTAAAAAAAATTAACAGAACTAAAGGACGACATTAACAGCAGTTCAAAATAACCATGGATATTTTAACAACCTATTTACTACAATGGATAGATCCTTCAGACAGATACACAAAAGGGAAAAATGGCCTAACATGATAAACGAGATGAATGTAAAAAATGATATGGACTTACGAATACACTATACAGAGTACTTATTCAAAAACACTTAACCTTTCAAATGTTCCTAAATCTCAAGGAAAAATCATATACTGTGACAAAAAACAAGTCTCAATAAACTTGCAATTGTTGATATCACACCAAGTATCTTTTCAGAATGCAATTCATAAAACTATACATCATCAAAAAGAGGAAGAAACTGTAAATTTGTGAAGAATAAACAACATGCAACTGAGCAACTATTGAGTTAACGAGAAGTCAAAGTTAAAATCAAAATAAAAGGAGACACATGAAAATGAAGACAAATATCAGAAACTATGGAATGCAGCAAAAGCAGTATTTAGGGTGTTGTATAACAATACAGGCTTATCTACATAAGGAACAAGAAAAACAAATAATGAATTCTAAGCCTACAACAAGAGGAGCCAGAAAAAGAACAAAAACAAAACCAAAAGTCAGTAGACAGTAGGAAATAAAAATTAAAGCAGAAACAAAATAGACACCAAAATGACTTCCAAAATATCAATGAAAATAATATTGGATCTTGGAAAAGATTAATGAAATAGGAAAACATTTAGCCACATTCAAAAAGAAGAGAAAAAAATGTAAAAAACCACAAACAAATCCCAAAACAAGTTACAGCAGATACTACAGAAGCACAAAGGATCATAACGGAGTATAACACCAACAGGTGAATAAGTTGAAATACCTAGGAGATATAGAAGAAATAGACAAATTCTTAGAAAATACAGCATTTCAAGAATTAATTAGAAAGATAGAAAATTGGAAGATTAATAACTAAAAAGTATTTTGAAATCAAAAGTCTCCCAAAAAAGCAAAATTCCAGAATTCTTCCAAACTTTAAAAGGAGAATTAATAGGCATCTTTCCTCAAAATCACCAAAAGCTTGCAAAGAAGGGAAAACTTACTATCACATTTTATTAAGTCAAAATTACACTGATCCAAACACTAGATGAGGACATCACAAACAAAACATAGACCATTATCTTTGATGAACACAGAAGCAAAAAATCCTCCAAGAATACTAGCATCCTGATTTCAACAATATATATCAAAATAATAATATACAATGATCAAGTGAAATTTATTACAGGGATAAATATAGGCTTTGACATACACAATCGTAATACACATACACACACACACACGGACAAAATCATGATCATCTCAAAAGAGGCAGAAAAAAACATTTGACAAGGTTCACCATTTTATATTAAAAACCTTCCAAAATGGATAAAGATGGAATACACTTCAATGTGCTTATATCTAAAGAAACCACATACAATGGTGAAATAGACCCATGTTGAAGGAGTGTTATCATGGACAGAAACCTTTCATTTGTACAAACAAAGTTCTGAGAAGCTGAAGTAAGAGATTTAGAAGCAACACTGTAAGGTAAGGGGGAAAACTGTAGAATTTGAAGTTTGAAAATGGCTTGATGAAATCCCAGAAAACAAGTACATTATATTTTATTTTATCTATTCAGTTTAAATCTCAATACTTGATCCCAAAATATTAGTATGCAAAATATAAACATTAATTTTACATAAATTATATGTGACTATGTATTTCATCAAAATATTTCTTTATGTTTTCCATAATTTTAAACTTCTCCAAGCCACCTAAATATATATTCAAGAATCTTCAAAAGGTCAGTTCTCATACATTTCCTCATAATGTTTTAAAATTGAATCCTAGTATCCTTCACCAGTAACCTTTCCATTCTTGATGAACTCTAGGTGCTGTAGGGTGATACAGCTGCAAGATTATTCCTACAGTTAATTGTTGGATTGGGAGTATTAAGTACTGATTGATACTGTAAATTTATACAACAAAAATAAGATTGCATTTCAACTACAAGCAGTTTACCTATATCCATGAATTCTCACCAATATGGCTATCTTTTAAATGTCTGTCAAATCAAAGATGATAAATATGGTGTCATCATTTTTACTTTTCCAATGTCATTAATAGTGTCTTTTATTAAGTGTCATTTTCCATGCAGAAATTATTCATCTGTAATATCTTAACTCAGGATTATAAAATGGCTGCTGTTATATTTTATATATGCTCATTAATATTTTTATAACTTCTATTGAGACTGAGCATGTATATGCTAATGCATGATTTAAGATGAACAATTTAAAATATGAATATTTACTTTTCCACATTTTTCCATACCAAATTATATAAAAGAAATGTATTAAATAATTATATTTCCAGAGCTTTGCAAAGAGGTTTTATAATATATCAAACATTCATTTGTGTATGTATGTGTGTGTGTGTGTGTGTGTGTGTGTGTGTGTGTATATACTATACCCATATCTAATCTATCAGTCTGTTTATTTCTTTAAAGATACTATAATTATTTCGTGACCATTTCATTTTAGTCAGTAGTTTTGAGAGTATAATTTCATAGATAGTATGGTAAATGCCCCCTAAAATTTTATTAGCTAATTTACAAGAATTATTATACCATGTGAGATACAGAATTAAATTGTCAAGCTTTTCCATAATATCATAAACTAATCAAATTTTCAACTGGAAAACATTGCCTTTCATTTGAGTCCTTTTTTGTACCCATCAATTTATTGCTCTTTGTATAGATTTTTTTCACTTCCTTTATGCTATTGCTATGGTGAATAATTTTATTATTAGGATTTAAGAACAATATTAACCACTGCTTATATGTAAACAAATCCCTGACCTCTTAATAGTTTTAGTTCTTCCAGCTGATTTTCTGTATTAAATATTCCCTTGATTTTATCTTATGACTACATTTCCAATATTATTTTATTTTCTCTTCTTGATTTATCACGAGTTTGCACCATCAGTACATGCTGAATAACAAAAACATATTTGCTTTTAGCTTGGTAATACTTAATAGTATTTTATCCTAAAATACATTTGACATATTCTAATATATTTTATTAGTTAAGAAATCTATTATTGTTGCTTTTCTAATTCCAAAAACATAGTTCAAAATTTATTGGGACTCAGTAATGAAACCATAATAGTGTTTTGTAGAAAATAATATATCATGCTTTTTATTTATTCTACAATTAACTTACAGTATGTATTGTTATTTAGTTAAGTACTTAAATGGCCACATAAATTTTTAACTGCATTAGAAATTTGAAAGATCATTATATAACTTTAAATATTCCTAAAATAAATATACGGTAACAAAATAGTTTAAAAAAAAAACCTCAAAACTCCTGAAACTTACATTTTAGAAAATTTTTTTACTGTTTTATCCAGATTTTTACCCATAATTTGAACTGTAAACACCACAACCACCAGGCTTTACTTGACCAGAGTAAATGGTCAAGTAAATGCCTTTTATTAAAATGCCAATTAATATGATTTCACACTAGAAAATTAAATATCTTTTCTTGACCGGGCACTAGAATTAGAACTCTAGCATCAATTAAAAAAACTGTATTACTTGTTTTTTCTAATTACCCATTTGTATAAAAATATTTTTAAAACAAATTGAAGTAGAGTTTGTGGAAGATTAATTAGTTATTGGAGGAAAGGTGTAGCCTCTGAGGAGATGACAATACAATACACAGAACATAATGAGGAAACGGTCAGTTATGTTCATACCAATTCGCATTACTATCTCGGCCCTGCAATGAATTCAGTATCTATTATTTTCTATCCAAGAAAAGTGAGACATAATTCATGCCATCTGAATTTCTTCCTCACGTACCTCCCCAATACTTTATTATATTTTTCAGAATATTAGAAGAATACACTACATGGTTCATACAAGTCCATGGAAGTCTTGATAAATACCAGAATGCAGTTCCAAATCATAATCCACCGGCTATATAATGGAATTTTAATGCATGATTATTTTAGTAAATAAGTCAAAAACTGTCTCTAGAAACAAATGATACATCTCTTGTTGAATTAAAACTTGTTATTTTAGTTGTAAACACATATACATTTAACAGAGCACTTAAATATATAAAGCAAATATTAATTTGTATGAAAGGAGAAATTGACAGTGAGATAATACTAGGAGATTTTTAGCCCCACTTTCAATAATGGATAGACGAGATAGAAAAGTCAAAAAATAAATGAAGAGGCACTATAGATTAAATTGATTTGTCAGAACTTTCCACCCAACAGTAGAAATGCATATTGTTCAAGTGTACATGAAACATTCACTAAGATCACATATTAGGTCACAAAACAAGTCTTACAAACGTAAGGAAGTAAAACAGATGCGATCACTTCTAACCACAAAAGCAGTAAACGAGAAACTATTATGAGTAATAGTGGAGAACAGAATTGGACTTTCAGTGATGATCATATTGTAGTATATACAGATGCGAAAATATTTTGATAGACACCTAAATATATACAGAGGAATAAATCAGTTACTTCAATAAAAACAGAATTTTTATTTTTAATTAATAAGAAAAAAGCAGAAAATTCACAAATACATGGAAACTAAGCAAAATTGTTTTGAACAACCATTGCATCAAAGGAGAAATCAAACAGGAATTTAAAACAGGTAAGTGAAAGTAAGAATCCAGAGTACCAAAACTTATGGAATGCAGCATATGTGGTGCTAAAGGGAAGTTTAGAGCAACAAATGAGTACATTAAGAAAAAGAACACAAATAACCTAACATCATAGCTTGAGTTAGATAAAGAACAAAGCCCATAGTTACATGGAAGCTGAAAATAGAGTGAATTAAATGAAATTGAGACTAAAAGAATAGAAAAGATCAATGAAACTAAGCAATTTTTTTGTTTTTGTTATTTTTTTAAGAGATAATCCCTGAGTTACAGTAAGGAAAAAAAGACTAAAAGAACTGAAATGATACTTTATCTAATATATATAGATGCTGGTTTACAATGATGTATACACACCCTTAAACTTCTTGTTATGTGGAATTGTCCCTTCGATAAAGTTTATGAATAAAAGTGAAAAAGTAAACATTTTGCTAATAAAATGAAAGAGGAAATATTATAAATAATTCCTTTGAAATAAAAATAAGAAATTATTATGTATAATTACATATAACTAACTGGAAAACCTAAACTAAATTTCTAGAAATATTCATTATATCAGGACTAAGTCAAGAATGAAATAGAAATTTTAACCAATAATAGTCAGATTAAATTAGCAATCAGAAACTTCCTGGCAAAGAAAAGTTCAGGGCTAGATAGAATCACAGGTGAATTCTGCCAAACATTCAAAGAATTAATACAAATCTTTTGCAAATTCTTCCAAAAGATAAAAGAGAGAATGCTTTATGACAGCTGTATCACTTCATATCCAAAACACCACAAGATAATTAGCAATCACTTAATTATAATAAACATAGTTACAAAAAAGTTCATAAGATACTAGTAAACTCAATTCTACAGTATATTAAAAATATTATACACCATGATCACATGAGATTTATCTCTGTAAAACAAGGATGTTTCAATATACATAAAAAATATAAACTACTGTATTAGCAGATAAAATAACATAAAAGAAAAACTGCATGAACTTCTCAATATGGAAAACATTTGACAAAAATTTGTAGTACAAAGCAAAGATGTGAACCCTTACCATTTCTATTAAACATGTCACTATAATCCAAAAGAAATTGATAACAAAAAGTACTAAAAGTCATCCAATAAAGAAAGTAATATTATCTGTCTTTTTGCCGATGATATGGTCATATATGCACACGTGTGTGTGTGTGCGTGTGTGCATGTGTATGTGTGTATACACAAACCTTGGTATACCTGGTGATTCAGTGGTTAAGTCTGCATCTTTGGTGGGTGACACACAGTCCATGTGAAGGATCTTGGTTTGCAACCAAGGCCAGGAGACCAATCAAAATGAAAAACTAAATAAAATTTTGAAATGCTTTTTCTTCCTCTCTGCCTGCCTGCCAACTTGTCTTCATTTCTGTCTTCCTCTAAAATATTATCATTAATTTTTAAAAAATGAAAACTTCAACAACAAAAACTGATGAAATAAAATCAGTAAATTTTCAGGATACACAAATAAAAATTTGGTTTAATTTCTATAAACTAAACAATGAACCATCCCAAAAGAATATTAAGTTATATTAATAATATCAAAAAAGTTATAAAATACTTAGAAATAAACTTAAATAGGTTAAATATTTGTACACATAAAATATCAAACATTGAAAATGAAAATGAGACTTCAAAGCCATTCTGTGTTTATGTTGTCAAAAATCTCCATGTTAAAGTATATGAGGTACAGATTGAATTAAATCACTGCCAAAATTACAATAGCCATCAATAAATATATAAGTTCTAAAATTTATAAAGAACAAAAGACCTCAACCCACCAAGCAAATTTAATCAACAACAAAACTGAAAGTATTACACTTCTTAATTTCAAACTATATTACAAAACTCTAATATCAAAATAGTGTAGTTCTGGCCTAAAACAGAAATAGATCAATGGAACAGAATACAAAGAACAGAAATTATACATTTATCACCAACTGGTGCTTGAAAAGAATGCTAAGAATACACTATGAGGATAAAAGTATTCCATACAGAGTATTAGAAACACTGGCTGTTCACATACAAAAGAAGTAGACACCTCACACCACATATACAAAAGTCAACTTAAAATGACTTTAAAACAAACATAAGACCTGAAACAAACTACAAGAAAAAAGGAGGTAAAATCTCTTAACATTTGTCTTGATAAAGATGTGTTTAATACAACATCAAAAGCACAGACAATAAAAGCAAAAATGACACTGCATCAAAGTGAAGCTTCTGCAAATCAAAGGTGACAACAATGTGAAAAGGCAGAAAATAATCACAAAATATTTTTAGGAATACATACACTCAATAGCAATAATAATAACTTGATTTAAAAATGAGCAAAGGAATTGAAAATATATTTCTCTAAAAACGATATGAAAATATTTAATAGGTATATAAAGAGGTGCAAAAATTTAAAATGTCAATCAATTTAAAGGAGCATTGTTCTTTTTTTATAGCTAAACTAACATTTTGGTACTGCATACAAACAATAAACTTAGGAGGTATGGCAATACAACACTCAAATCTCCTGTGGCAAGAAGATGCATTGATAGAGACACACTGTTACCACAGGTACTTTATTTCTCCTCAGTTCCTCCCAGTCAATATTTAAACATGGTTGAGGGTATAAGTGTGGATTCATTCCTGCAGTATAAGGGATTTCTTTTAACAGATAACAGAGTCAAGAACTCTCCAATGGACCAAAATGTTCTTTGCAACAGTGCCTAAATCTACATCTTCCTATCCAATTCTTCTCTCTTCCTACATGTCAGGCTTGAGATGTGGTCTGAGGACTTTTCTTGCACATTTATATTTCACAAGAGTTCCATATGGCAAAACTTTTTCACATCTAATTCACCCGTAGTTTTGGAAAAAACAGATAATGTGTTCATAAAGGGTATTTGAAAATTTAATAAAGAAATATTAAAAAAAAAATAATTGTGAAGCATCCTGGAACTAGACTCTTATATATCTTAGGTGAAGAAAAGAAGAAAAGAGATCTGGAAAGGAATAAACAGATATATTAGGGAAAGGAGGGTAAAGATTTACAGTCATTATTACCAGTATTTCTTTAAAAGTTAGCATTGGAAAGCGAGCTCAAATTTGTTCAGCTGCAAAGGCCTGTTTCTACCATGTAGAAACAGATTCCAGAGAAACAAAATCAAGATTTTTTTACAGATACGTACAAATACATAAAATATGCACATACATGTGAAAATTATATATAATGTATTCATATGTGTATACATACATGTGTGTAGTGTGTGGAGAGAGAGATTTAATACAAGGTTTTGACTCACACAGTTATGGAGACTGAGAAGTTTGATAATCTACTGTCTGCAAGCTGGAGGCCTGGAAATTTGGTAGTGTGGTTGAATATGTTCATTGGCTTAAGCTGACAGTATAGATTCCAACCTGGGTCTGAAGGTCTGAAACCAAGAGACTTGAGGGACAGAAAACAATCTGTTTTCTGTTTTAAGTACCAGCTTAATCAGTCAAAGTTAATTCAAACTTCCTTTCTTTTTGCCCCATCTAGGTCAACAGATTAGATGATACCCACCCAACACTAGGGAAGACCATTTATATGTTTCAGTCAGTTCACTACAAGTGCTAACAGCTTCTAGAAATCATGTTCAATCAGCTATTCATGCTTCCCATGGGCCAGTGTGAAATTGGCACAAAAATTAATGACCACATACCACCATACAATCTATACCTTCCTTGAAGTTAGGTAGTTGTGTAATAGCATTCCATTATTTCTGAAGAAACAAGGTAGATATAAAAGAAATAATAGTGCATTATATTAATCTGGTCCGCATCAAAGAAACTGATTTCAGGAACACTTTCTAAATCAGACATTGTCATTGGGTGAAGATCACCTTGAGGCCCTTGTTGTAATGTAGACTATGTGGAATGTGTACTGTTATTCACCATAAAACTGATTGTATTAATGTATCTAGTGGTGTTCTGAAACTTAGCTGTCTTCTTAGCACTTTCACATATTCCAGTTCAAGATCCATTCAACAACTTGAGCAAAGTAAAACGAAAACAGGGGCTAATAACATACTTTCAATTGATGCAGAAAGAGAAAAGGCCAGGTTTGACAGAAAACTGCAAAGAGATCAAGTTAATTCAGAGAGGATAAAATAGTGCAGATAACCTCAGCATCTCTCCACCTCACAGGTCACCTTTAATGGCAGTGATATAACAAAAATGGACCATTTAGGTAAGGGAAGCAGTGTTGTAGTTAATACGACCAGCATTACTCATTTTCTGGTCTCAAAAGGAAAAAACCTAGGAAATCAGTTCAAACTTAATGCACAATAAAATTGTTTTCCTGACTTTTATTCTGATCATTTATCCAACTAAAATTCCTATTTCAAATATTGTACCAGTAAAGTTTTAAGGTAAGAATTTTAAGTGAGAAATCTATATTCCATCACAAATATGCAACACAGACACTTCTCGAAATAGTGCTAGTCCCCTGGAGGAAAAATCAGTACGTTAAAAGAATCTACAAAGTGAATGAAGTAAGTACACTAGAAATAGGAAAGAAATAACATGACTTTTGGGACACTGCTATAATTGTAGCAAGTAACCCTGCAGAGATTGAGTTGCAACATTTTTGAAAAGGAAATAAAGCTAGGAGCCTGGAACATACTTTTAAGCTCTTACCCACATATGTTCATTTTAGTCCTTTGTCAAGCATCCACACATAGGTCTGGGGATATACATAATAGCAGTAGTATGAGTTTGCTGAGTGTATTAAGTTTAGGTGTTATTAGTGAGCAGAGATCATGTATTACCTTCCTAGACACTTCTGTTTGCATTCATGTATTTAGGCAGGGACTTTGCAACACCTGGTTCAAAGGCAATTGTGACTCAGATTCTAGTATTTGTAGTTCCCAGACATGTCACAGAGGAACTCAAGGTCCTAACAGAGGTCTGGGGAAAACTGAGGGTAAGTGTGAATGTATGAACTGGAATACTTTGGGAGGAAACAGGGTAACATATCTTTTCTTTCTATAGTGATCAGGACAAGGAGTGACACTATATCAGCAGGAATGAATACATTAGGGTCAACATAATAAGATAAATAGGTGCTTGCCAGTAAGAACCTAAGAGGCCAAGACAGCCAGGCCTTAAGCATGGACTCTTAGTATCATCATCTTCCATTGCTGCCATGAAGCAACTCAACTACAGACATTGAGCCACTGGGAGAGTATAAATCATGTCCTAAATGATTTATCTGCTTCCTCTTGCCTGGCAGAGAAAAGCATATGAGTAATAAAAACAATTTAGTCAGGAAAAAGTATAGCAGCCCTGGATTTGTTCAAAAGTAAAATCACAGGAGATAAATATAGTCAGAAAAATGTAAATCCCAGAAGGAATTTTAAAGTACAAATGTGAAAATCACTTCTGTACAATACTCTTGTCCAAAGTACCAATTTCTTATTGTCCCCATCATATGTCATGTATGTTTTATTTCAGGACTAACACTATCTTGCTAGAAATATTGAACAATTAAATTTGATCATGCACTTGCTTTTTAAAAAAATTTAAATGTGTCCACTATTCCCACTATGGCAAGACTCCTAGCTATCACAAATTGAATAAAAGTTTATGAAGTCAAATTTTCATAGCACCTACAATATGCTTTTCAAATGTGGACATAGATATGTCCTGCATTCTAAATTCCTTGTGAAGTAATTAAACATTACAGGTTTTATTGGGAGTTCTGGAATTTGGGATATTCATAATTCTGATGTTCTATGTTCAGTGTCTCAATTGTTCAACCACTAAAATGAGACAATCTTTCCCATTTCTATTTTCTATCCTCATAGGTGTGTTTTTAGAACTAATGAGATAATATTTACAATCCTTGGGAGTAGATAGCTTTCTTTCTCAATGCATTAGTGTGCAGTTTAGTGCTTATGAAGAAGTAATTTACTGAATGGCACCCTAGTGGTATGAGAAATATTTCAAGGACTATTTCATTTTGAGAAAGTCAAAAATTGGTGGATTCTGCATAGCACAACCTGACAAAACTTTTAAAATGAAGAGAATTAAGTGATAAAGAAAAGTTAATAAGTATATATTTTCTCTGAAACATATTGCCTAAATTTACACATTTCCAGTTTGAATGTTCTTTTCTAAAAACAAAATTTATTATATGTAATTCAAGATTTATCCTTGTACTTTTTACCTTGCATTTTTTATATCATCTTTTGAAAACTGTTTCAGGTTTTAACTGTTTTGTGTAACCTTTTCTTGTTTTAATATCTTATGATTTAATCTCATCTGTATATCATTATTCACAAATCTCACCATTACAAGAGAATAAGATATGTTTAACCATTTAAAAATATTTAGGGGAGAAAAGTAAAGATCTAAAAAGCAGGAACATGACTCAAATCCGTATTAAACATTGACAATGTTCGAAAAACAAGCTTTTCACATATTCAGCATGAGAACAACTTACCTGCATATCCCACAGAGTCTAGAATATTTGGTATATACATGATGGTTGTGTAACGACCAGTACCCTTAAAATTAATTTTAAGATGACTTGTATTTATACCCATTTTCAACTTGATTTTAAAGAGAAAAAATTAACAAAGGGAAAAAATCTAGTTATGCTTAAAAGCTGATTTTAAGAAAAGAATTATACTAAGCCTAACTGCATGGCAACAAGAAGTTTTTATTATTCAGAATAGAATTTCCTTAGTTTTTATTTTTGAATTATTATGTTTTGTTTCCATTGTTATATACTTTTAAGTATATTGAATTTGCACCTCATTCCATGTGCACTGCATACCACATCCACCACCAGAGTTCTAGCACCCTTTAACCACCACTTTCCTTCCCTTTTTCCTTTCCCCCTCAAACCCCACTGCTAGTCATAGTCTTGAGTCCTATATATTTTGTTGAGATTCTTTTCATTTGTTTTGTTTCTTTATATTCCACATAAATGTGAAAGTGAATCCATCCCATATTTCTTTTTCTTTCTAACTTGTTACTTGGCATAATCACTTCTTGTTCCATCCAGGTTGCTGTAAAGGACAATTTCATCTTTTTTAACAGCAGCATTGAATTCCATTGAATATATACACCACAGTTTATACTTCCAGTTATCTATTGATGGGTCTTTTGGTTGTTTCAATGTCTTGTGAATTGTGTTTCTGTGAATACAGGGGTGCACATATTTTTCCTATGTTTTTGTATTCTTTGGGCATACGCCTAGAAGTGGGATTGCCAAGTGAGTAAAAGAGCTGAACAGACACCTTTCTATAGAAGGCACACATATGGACTATAGACAGATGAAGAAAATGTTCTACAACACTCACCATCAAAGATATGTAAATAAAAATCACAGTGAAATATCCCCTCACACCAGTGAGAAATCCCCTTACACCACTGACAATGGTCTGCATCAGAAAGACTAGACAAAGATGTTGGAAAAGGTATGGATTAAAAGGAACCTTCCTACACTGTTGTTAGGAATGTAAATTGGTACGTACTCTTTGGAAAATAGTACAGAGATTCCTAAAAAAATTCCTTAGCTTATCAAGTTCTGAAGTCATTTTAATGACTAAAATGTATAATAAGTTAATAAAAAGTAGTAAATTAATTAGTACAAAAAATATGAGTAACAAAATCAGAAATTGAAATATGAGATGTGTATATGGATAAAAAATTTAACAATGCTACAGGAGTTAATATTTTACAAGTCACGAAAGACATAACTAACTTAACTCCATAACTCTTAATCTCAAAGATTTTTCTTATTAAGATCATCTTTAAATTAGAATGTTTTTTTTTAATTGTGGTATAAGTAACATATAACTATGTAAATTTCAGGTGTATAACATTGATTTTATACATTGTGACATGATCAGCACATTAAATCTAGTTAACATCACTCACCATATGCATGCATGTAAAATCATTTCTGGTTATAACTTTTAAGAACTAGTCTTAGCAACTTTCAAGCATACAATGTAGCATTAGCTAATTACCATGTTTTACGTTATAATCACCCATTTTTCCCAACCCCTGCCACTGGTAATCTAATCTGTCGCCCATATCTATGAGCTTTTATTTATTTTTTTAGATTCCCTAAACAGTATTTGTGGTTGTCACTTATTTTTTATGTGGTATAATAAAAATAAGTTTAATTCTGAATTTCTACAAGGTTAATATTAGTAAAGAACTAAAATTAGACATTAGAAGTTCCACCAGCATCTCAGAGCTTTTCCACGTATTTTAGTTAATGTTTTTCCTTCAATATTTTTTCAGTACTCAGTAGTTTAACTCTCAACTAACTAGGCTATCAAGTTAACTCTCAACTAACTAGGCTATCAAGTTAAAGATGACATTTTCTTTAAGGCTAAAATCATGCTTTGCTTTTCCCTAGCATTCACCAACGCCTTGAAAAAGAGGTGTTTGAAAAGTATCAAGTGAACGAATGTATATAGAATTTTATCATTACTCAAAATTTTCTTTAAGGTCCTCATTGTCTTCCTGAAATAATAGAGCAGATTCACTTTGATGTATATTCTCCACCTCCAAATTTTGCTAATACACTTCTTAGATTGAAATTGAGTCTAGGTTTACATTTTTTAAATAAGTTAAATTAATTTTGTTTATATAAATGTCCTGATTCCTTCATGTATTTTACAATCAACTTGGACCTGGATAATGTTTCCATGTAGATTTTCAGACCAATAAAATGAGAAAGGATGTAACAGTTTTGAATGAATGTAAACCCTATATTCCCATTTTCTGGCAGAAATGCATAAAAGCTTATTTTTCTCCTACTGAGAAAGCATCTATCCATGGGAGGCAGTTAAGAACAGTAGTTAAGTTTGAAGTTTCTGGATGCAAATTTCTTAGATTTATATCTCAGCTCTACCATTAAATCAATCTCTACAATATCAGTTTACCCATGGATAATTCATATAGTGATAGCTCCAATTACATAACCTATTGAGAGAATTAATATATAAAAGACAAAGCATCTTGCTTAGCACATATTAAGTCCTTAAAATTTTAGCAGGTAACTATGTGCTGCATTTGAAAAAATAGAATTACATTATATATAATTAATAATTACAATAAATTGTTCTTTTAGAATACAATGTTTCAGTTTAAAACACACAGTTCTGTTTTCACTATGTTCAGTTCCTTTACCTCCCTATTTAATTTCCCACCAAACTGTTTTGATTTTTTAATCTTTTGAATAAATACATTAAATTTGTTTTCCATTCATTCTTATAACTAACTTGCTTCCAAAATGGACTCATAACATTTTAATAATTAAAAGTAAAAACAAAGCATGTCCTGGTCGAGGAGTGGTTAGGTCCAATGCCTCAGGATGAGCACAATCCATATATATTCCAAGCATCTGGGTTCACATCTGGAGTCAGGGGGAAAAGTCAAGATGAACAACCAAAGATAGAGTAAGGTGCTTCTTCCTTTACTACTTTTCTGCCTGCTTGCCTTCTTGCTTTCATTCCTGCCTGTACCTTAAAAAAAAGAAAGAAAAAAAAATACATTGCTATGTATGTCAAAATATTAAAAAAAAATAAGTATGAGAATCAGATCTGTGATTCCTAAGGTATTTTTAAAATTTTCTCTTGATTCTGGTTGCAAATATTGTCAACTACTTGCTCTTTCCTCATTGGATGCTTCTTTCATCTTTTTTATACTTAAATAATGATGAGATGGGTCCATGTAAAACAATATAAAGAAGAAAACCAGTAATGATGAGATGGGTCCATGTAAAACAATATAAAGAAGAAAATCAGGCCATAGTCTGTAGAAGTGGCACCAGAGGGTACAAATTTATTTGCTAACTTTCTGTAATTGATGCCTGTGCTTGAGATAGTAGAAAGGATTCCAATTTTCATGACTTTGAGTTTTCCTTATTATGAGCGACTTTTAGAGAACAATGATTCATGTCTACTTGACTTTAAAAAAAAAATAAAAACCTTAATACTTTATTCAAATGGTCTTCCAATTAGCTAAATTAACTGATAATTTTAGCAGCAATTATAGTTGCAGCTTCTATCTTTCTGACTTCTGCCTATTTTGGCTTTCATTCCCTGTAACTACATACAATTTTGACTGTGATATGTAATATCTAAAGGTATAGTATATATTGCCCTCTAGTGATTCACATGAACATAAGAAAAGTCACGCAGACTTTCTCAGCTACATACAGCTGCATAGATTGTTTATGCCTCATGCAGAATCTATGTACTATTTAGCTTTGGTTTTCACATATATATCTTTATGTTTTATTATAATAAGTCCAAAGTGAAATTCTATTCTTTAGTCTTTATATATTAGAAATGCATACCAAAAACAAACAAAATTCACTCTATAGAGTAGAAATATTTCCCTTTCAGTTGCTTTTATAGATTTTTAGAAGGCTTGTAACCATGAAAGTTAGGAACATAAATCCATAAATTCTTTAAATATAAGCACTTTTCTTATTTTAACATTTTCTGAGCATAAGAAATGACAAGTTGGGTGAATTGAATGTTATGAGACGTTCTAAAATAAGCATGATTGTTATATGCACTACTTCTAGCAGAATTACGTGAGATACTTGTTTGAAGGAAAAGATCAACTGTCTGCAAATCTGAATCAGAATGTCTGAGAATGGTGCCAAGGGAGCACTGGTTTTATTTGGATTCTGAATGATTGACCATTTAAAACACTGCTCTGCTCTGAGCCCTTTCCCATGCATTTCCAAGTTTCCTTTTGCTAGATTAATCTTTCCTATCCATCACAATTGCTCATCTATGACTTTAAGTAAAAAATACTTTAGACACATGATTTTATCACTCTCCTTGCTTTTCACAGGCAACATGTGTCTTATGGTTCTATCTTAACTTGATTTTATATAACATTTAGACCACACGGTAAGAAATTTCTTTTTAAATCAGCTAGATGTCCAAAGAACCAGTGAGGACTTCTTAACTTACAGGATATGACTGCTCTGTTTTAGCTTTACCTATGCTGAGTCAGAAGTATGGTTCAATTACTAATATTTAAGGTATTAGTGAATTATTATTTAAAAGCTGTTTTCATATTCTTTCATTAAACTCTCATAACAGTGTTGTTAGGCATTACTATTACCCTTCCTGTTTATAGAAACAAATCAGGATGGTAAAATTTAAATCTCATCACTTGACCTAGTGATGAGAATGAGAAATAGAAATCAAATTTCCTATCTCTACTGTATCAAATAAGATAATATTTGAAGATGTTTTAAAAATATGAGTTTCAGCAAGCCTTTGTGGAATAGGGGTTAGATCAGCTGCCTCTGAAGGAGCTCAACTCACATATATCCCATGGACCTTGTTTGTGTCCTGGGTCTGGAGAGAACAATCAAGGCGAAAAACTTATTAAAAATAAAATGCTTCCTCCTCTTCCTCTCTCTTCCTGCCAGTGTCTCCTCACATTTCCCCTTAATTCCTGTCTGCATGCTTCCTTAAATATAAATAAATAAATAAATAAATATGTGCATACGTGTGTGTTTGTGTATGACTTTCTTGTGTTAGCACTGGAGAAATGAGAAATGCAATATATTTCAAGGTAGAATAAAAGAAAATGTTTCAGTAGCATCTAATTTTCATTGCTAAATTATTTTGAAAATATTATTGATCAAGTTACTGACCTAGAAAAATCATTAGAAAGTCAAAAAATTTTGCTTTCCTTTTAAATTAGGAATATAGTCTCAAATAGCTAAGAGCTTCTTGATTTAAACTAGATCTATAATCACATGCTCTTTGTGGAATTTTTAAATGAAATAAACCATATTTCCAAGGGCACTTTCCCACTGTCTCTGATATTTTAAAATAAAAGCTATTTTTAAAATGCATCGTCTACATTTATATGATACAGATAACATAGGCATATATGCTACACAAATATAAAAATCATCTAAATGTATCTAAATGTAAAAATGTATCTCCAAGTAAGAAAAATATTTAAAAATTGGATCTAAAATTTAACTAAATTTCCATCTTGCCTGCAAGACCTGTAAATGATTTAAGAAACTGAATAATCTTGCCAAATTCCTCTTAAAAGGTGGATCAATTCAATGTTGAAACAAACAAGCTATTGCCTTACAAGCACCAATCAATTCAACGAAAACCAAGTTAAACTGGAAACTTACAAACCAATAAATCATGACTAATTTTACTAAAATTTGTTTCACATATTGTCCATGGGAAAATGCCACAAATAACCAGGAAGTTCTCACTAAAGATTTCAGCAAAACAGTTCAGATACTGCCACTATGCTTTTAATTTCTCTTCTCCATGTACCCTTCAAGGCTAGATAAATGCCTTTCTACTGCACTTTCATTCACATTGCGTACCTTCTAGATGTGGCAGAACTTTGCAGAACTCTGTAGCAAATATCAAAGAAATAAGCCATGTTTGCATCACACCCTTAAGAATATTTTGACCTGGTATGAGAAACGCCAAAATAGAGAGGCACTCAATGCAAAGTAAACTATAAGGAATATAAAGGGAAACAAAATCTGAAAAGGGTTATATTGCAGTTTGTTATAATAATTGGGCATGATACCATGGTACATGAAAAAGATACACGTTGAAGTGAACTTCAAAAATAAAGGTAGATATTGGCAAAAGATGATAGAGAGGACTTTCTGGGTGCTCAAGAAATAATTGTCAAGTTATAGAGCTAGGAATGTGTGCGCAGGGCCCAAGAAATAGTGTTTCAGCTTCTCTGTGCCTTAGTGTTTCTTCAGTACCTGTTATCTAGAATTTGCAGTTTCCTAATTAGCTTACTTCTCTAGTTCCTTCTCAGTTTCCATTTGTTACTCTTTATTCTGCTACTTATGCATTTAAACCATATATTCTCCATCATTTAGTTCAACCCAAGGTTTCAATCTACCGGTATGTTAATTTCTACTAAATCTTAATCTTTAAACTCCAACCACATACTCAGAGTGGATGCTCTTGTCTGTGACACTCAGAACCTCTGAGGAGTAGAGGACTGTAGCTCTAGGCTTTCAGGCATTGCATTTAGCGGAAGAGAGTGCTTTGAACAAGGTCATGTCCTCTCCTCAGGCAAAGACAGATACATTAGTTGCTAAATACCTGAATACAAAGAGTGGTCTTCATTATTGTGAAAATTTAGCACAATGTGAAAGGACCAGCCCTAGTCCCAAACTTTCCTGAGATGGGTTAAGGTACGTTTTGGAAATATATCTTATGCCATGTCTTCCAGCTGCACAATTTTACTTCCCTCAGCCCCTGCCCCAACCCTCACAATAGATGTTGATCCTAAAGGCATTTCTTAATCCTGCATGAAAATATTTTTAGTGTCCATTTTGGAAGTAATATGACTGAAAACAATACTCAGCCATACCAAGTCACCTGTACTGGAATGGCAGATTTTTCAAAGTCAACATGCTCAAAATTAATTTAATTATCTTTTTCCCCCAGATATGCTAACACATTTATACTTTCTTTGGTAATATTCTATACATAGCAGTGGAGCCATCCTCTTCAAATCCTTCATTTTAAAGAGAGTCTACTATATCATCCACAATATTAATAGGATTTCTCCAAAGTCTATGTACTGCAGGGAATATCAATAAACTGAATTATGGTAGTCATTTTATTCAATCAATTGCAAATTTGGAATAGGACTTAGAATATAGACAGTACTTTGTAGAGTATAAAACTGGTGCCAGTTTTTATTTCATATATGATCAAGTGCAATCTGGTATCATAGAACAGAAAACAACAACAAAACAAAACCAAAAACAACTGTGAACCTTGCCAAAGAAGTCAAATTACAGAAGGAAAAATAACAAATTTGTAAAATCATAAATGAGATAGAAATTGATAAAAATGGATATCATACTTGCCTGATTACTTCCTAGTTCTTCTGTATTCAGATAATTACTATCTGAAACTTGGTTTCTTCAAAAATCAAGTTTATTACTGAGTCCAATAGGGTTCTAGCCCAGCTGTTTTAAGAGAAAAGACCCAAGGCTGTTTTCTCTGAGTCAAAACTTTATTGTGTATCTCACAATGAAAGAGAGAAGGGCTCCTGTGCCTTTATTCACCCTCTCTCCCAACTTCAGACAGAAGAAAATTCTTCCATGGAGACGCGTGATATATGTCAGATGTTTTGGGCATTCATCTCCTGGCGCATATACTGTCATTTGTCATGCTTATTCATGCCTCTTCATTCAACACATGTCTCATTATAATGTTAAATCTCCAAACCTGGGTATGAATTTTACCATGCTAATAAAGCAAAGGTCACTATATACACATATATACTATCTATGCATATATTAATACAGTACAAGCTCAGTGATCTGGCTAGAACTGATTCATCAACTGAGGCTCTTTACTCTATGCTCATTGGTTATTATTCCATAGGGAATGTTTTGGCCTGTCTCAAATTTCCTATTTACTACAAGGTAGTACAACTAGCTTTTCCTAAAAGGGGAGACAGGGGTGTAAGGCAGTTCTTAACGTTTATCTCCCAAAGCTGATTAGCTAAAACATTCTATTTCTGTTTTGACACTTTTTCATTCTATTTTAACTACCCACACTCAGAACTTCCCTCTTTCTTATATGTCTTATATGTCAATATAGGTAGATTGCCCACAGTCTGGATTCTGGTTTTGAACTTCTCCAATCAATCTCTATGTATAATATGGCTGGAAGTGCCTCGGCTGCCTCCACCTGTCTCTCTGTAGAGACTTGCCTCAGAACACAGGCAGGCGAAGAGTTAGAAGAAAGGAGAATTAGAACACAAGAGCTAAACAAAAGGTGTTTATTCAGGAAGGAAAAAACACTGCACCTTTGCATAGGTGTGAGGATGGACCTTCCAGAAAGGAAGCCACCCTAGAGATACAGAGCTTGAGTTTTAGAGTCAGGCTGCTTGCCCTCTGCCCTCATCCTTTTCATGGGTATTCTGGGGTTGAACAAGGGTTTGATAGGTTTGTTAGCAGTTACTTTTAAACTGATTGGATGTCTTCAGACTGGCGTCATTTTATGATTTACTGCTTTTGTTCTCTTTCCCACCCTGCATCCTGCCTAACATATGTGTATGTATTCTTATATAAATACATTTTTTTATTAATGTCAACAAGACACTAATAGCATCATTTTTTGTTAAACGTTCTTTAATGATCTTATCTCCATATCTACAGTATAACATAACTGCTATAAAATTGTACGATGCACTTTCATTCTTTGATCCTATCTGCCAGTCTAACTACATCTTCTGTCTCAAGTAATGCTGGGGTTTTATGATCTGCTCTTATCTTTCAATAATTTTATAAACTTGCCATATTTTCTAAAGTTTCTATTCTTTTTCATTCTTTCCACTGCTTAGAACATACTCTTTCTTTCTTTGGAAAACTATTCATTCTTACTCACCTTAAAAGTCAATCTTTTTAGCCAAGTAGCTTATAAATTTAATGAGGACAGATCACATTTACCAGAGAATATTAAAAGGTTCAGATTTTTTCCTGTTTTAAAAATTAGCTAAAACCTTTTCTAGCTCCACAGATTTAGGCATTATTCTTGTCTTGAGCATTTTGCATAAAATTCTATCATTGCAACTAATTTATCCTATTGTAATTTTGTGTGCAAAACTCTCTTTTTACAAGAATCAAAGCATTTTGAAAGTAAATTCCATAAATTTTCATATTGGCAAATGTTGCCAAGAAACTAACAAAGTACTTGGCATATTGCACTCAAAAAGTGCTGTATGAATGAATGAATACTCATAGGGTAGAAATAAAATATAAGGCTACAGATCTAGACAAAGCTTTAAGTTCTCAGTAGGAAGATAAAACCTCTGAGGGATAAAAACTAGTAATCCCATTTTTTTTAGAACAACAGAAATAATTTACTTGGACAGAGGGTAAGAATTTCCCCTGAAACCAGATTGTATGAAAAAGTGAGAAAGACCACAAACAAGCTATTTTTACCAAAAGCAGTCTTTTGATTCAGGAGGAGCGAGTGAGCAGAGACTGCATTACCAGCAGCCGTGCAATACTAAACTCAGGGGGCTGGAGTAAGAAAATGCTAAAAGAATGTGCTCTCACAACGTGGGCCCCCAGAATGATTCCTATTGACCAGTAAAAGAATTCTTGTCTTCCCTATGGTGACACCCATACAAACATCTCCTACCAATAAAAGACCTGAGAGGAAATGAAAGATGAGCAATGATCAAAAAGAAAGTGGTCTATATAATGCAATGTCCTTTCACTGTATTGAAATCAAAAATCAAAAATGAGAAAAAGTGGCAAGGAAACATACAACTTATGGAAAAATAAAAATAAAAAAAAACAGAAAAAGACTTCAATAAATAAAGAAGCAAACCCCTCTATAAAATAAGATTGCAGAAGGGACAAGATAAAGTCTTAGAGAAGTTATGGTGAAAAAAAATACAGAATGAAATAGCCTCTAAGCTGGAGTAAATCAGAAAAAAATTAAAAAAAAAAAAAACTTGTGTCCCCACAGAAATGAAAATCATATTAGAGACAGCAGAAAGGATAGAAGATAGAGCTCAAATGCTAAGTGTATAGCGCACACCCTGGTGTTCCAGCTGATAAGTTTGCCACTTCCAGCCAGCACAAGCAAAGCACATCCCAAGGAGCCAGGTTCACATTCTGGGTTCAGGGGTATAACAACCAAAAAAGAACAACTAAATAAAAATAAATAAAATGCTGCTTCTTCTCCCTTCCTTCCTGCCTGCCTTCTCACCTTCATTGGTACCTGAAACTTTCTGTTAAAAAAGAAAAAAGTGATATATATATATATATATATATATATATATAATCAAATTCAGAAACATAGTTAAAATGTCACTTAGAAGTATATATTTCTATATAATTCTAAATAACATTTAAATGTTTTTCAGAAATCACTGACATTCTTCTCATATGTATAGGAGTCCAAAACACTAGGAGTAGCCAAACCAATAAGGAACACAAAAACTTTGGTAAAGTGACTTAGAAAAATATCTAAGCTTATTATGAAGCTATTTCGGTTACAACAATATGGTGCTGTCATGGAAACAACAGTGACGAAAATGATATTAGTTACACATACGTATCTTACTTTATGTAAGATACATAGCAACCTGTGACAAACACAATGTTAAATGAAAATTTCGAGATGGGAATTTAAGCAATGTGTCCAAGTTTACAAGTATCAGATACACTTTCTAACACATTTCCAACTCATGTTTCAAGTTATGGATTTTACTGCTATATGCTAAAAAAAATGAAACAAAGCAGAGAATAATGCATATCTATGCATATGTATAAATTATAATATAAATGGCACTTCAGAAACTGGGGAAAGAATGGCTATTAAATAATGCTAGCATAATCAAATAACTCCGTGATCAAGGATATTAGATCCATACCTCACTCTATATAGAAATTCCAGATTGAATATAAACATAAATATAAAGGACTCACTTTGTATAAGAAAATAAAGATTATCTTATAGTCATGAGATGGGGATGGTTTTCATTCACAGATATAAGAAAAAACACAATCATTAATAAAATATTAGACAAATTGAATTGCATTAAATAATTGCTTATAAAAGGTTATCATAAAAATTAAAAGTTGAAGTAACTTAAACAGAAAAAAAACTCTACAAAATCAATACAAAAAATAATAAAATTATAGAAAAATGAGGGAGAAGACATAAACAGAAATATCACAAAAAAGGAAACTGAAATTACCCAAAAACATGAAAATATCTGTTTTTAGAGGTCAAGGAAATGCATCTTAAAAGAGCAATAATACCATTGTTATCAACCAGCACATTTACAATTTTTGAAACATCAAGCACTGGAGAGCATGCAGAGTTCTAGCACTTTGGTGGAAGCCTTCATTTTTTATTTTTTATTTTTCAGAGAAAAGCTGCAGGCAGGGTTGAAGGCAACTAGACGGCAGGAAGGGAGAGGAGGAAGAAGTATTTTATCTTTATTTTTAATTAGCTGTTCATCTTGGATCTTCGTTGTTTCCCCAGCCCTAGGATATGAACCTGGTCCTTGGGATTTATATGGCTTGTGCGGGCTAGCGGTGGTGGAATTCTCTGCTAGTCTACCAAGGTGTGTCAAAACTTGATTATTAGAAACAAAAATAATATGCCATTGGATGGTAGAGTAGAAAATGCTCTGAATCTACTACTGTTTCACTTTAAAAATTGCAAGTACTTGGGTGCTGTATTACAGAATGTTCAAGCCACTACCTTACATTCTCTTACAAAAAATGTTTTTGACAATTTGGCCCATTGGTTTACTAAATTTGTCTTGAATCTCAAAGGTGAACATTTATACAGATTCTGGGATTTCTGCTGCACTATAATTGACCTTAATTATTTTGGTAGCACATGGAAATTAGTTCTTCACCAAAGCCAATTTATGTTCAGCTCTCAATTTCAACTGAATTTATCTCTCTCCAATGTATATCCCCCTTAAATCTTGTGGAAAACCAGAGTAGATCTCTGGTCCTACAACTTTCTATTTGGTTAGTTGATATATACTGCGAGGTTAAAGTCATCAGAGATTACAGAATAAATCTGTCCTCCAGTTGGAAGAAGGTGTAGTGGTCATGTGGAACTGGCTTTGAGGAGAGACTCCATCTTGTCTCTAAGTTCCATGTTAAATTATCTAGGTGGAAATTAAACTGGTTGACACAGAAATTCCAGCACTGCTAAAAAAAAAAAGAGAATTGTTCATTGGACAGCAGACCCCCCAGGCTATACTTTCTGTCTGGGGGTAACAGCACACAAATCGTGGACAGATAGGTTAGGAAACAATCCAAAGTTACATAGAAAATGGCTGAACCTCAGATCATCTTCCTATTTGATCCTTTAAAACTCCCTATGATTTGATCCTGAAGATGAACACCTTTAAACTGGCCCATGTCATGTATTTGAGTTACGATTCTAGTTCTCATACACCTTCTTGATTATAGTAGAGCCTGATAATTTCTTTGAGTCAAGAGTCAACATACAAATTATTCAGTTTGAAATAGTCTGTTAGTCTGACTTCGATCTATAATTCACTGAAAATTTTTTTCTGAAACCCTATTGCATGCAATGGATAACATAAGTGATAAAGACACAATAGTTACCAAAACAGTTATATCTTGATCCACACAAAATTTAAAGTCTAAGAAAGTGAACACTGACAAAAAAAAAATGTTTTAGGGAGAATATAAAGGGGGAAATTTGGGTTCTATGGGATTTTATATGGTCTTTATATAAATTTATGTGGAATTTAGGGGAACTCCCTAAGGACATAGTATTTAGTGAAGATGTGACACACGAGTAATGAACAAATGCACACAAACACATACACATACAGATATGATTGAGACAACCCATAGGAAAGGAAAAAATTCTGCAAGACCTAGTTCTTCACATATTAGGGGAAAAATAAATGAAAAGAGAGTGGCATGTAGAAAGTGGGGAAAATAAGAGAAATATGTCAGAAACATGAGGCTGTAGAGGTAAGTAAACAAAAGTCATGCAAGGTTTGTACACCAGAGAAAGGGCGTGGAGCACCACTTCGGGTTTACTGTCGTTCAAATACATCCCAAGGACCTGGGTGTGCATGCCGAGGCTGAGGCAAACAACCGAGATACATAACTAAATAGAATAAATGTTTATTCCTCCTCTCTATTCCTGCCTGCCTTCCTACTTGCCTTCGTTCCTGCCTGCACCTTTCCTTTAAAAAAAATATAGTACACACACATAATGAAAGGTGATTTAAATAAGCAGGAAAGAAAAAGTTTGGATATAGTACAATTAAAACACATGAAATAAATCTAATGTGTGGTGCTAGTTGCAGGTCTTAGCTCCCCTCACCACTTTGTCAGAATAATTGAGTCGTTAATATTAAATCATTCTTCTATGTGCAAAAATATTCCATTTGTACTAATTTAATTATTTCCGTGAGATATAAACCAATGTTTTTCTCCTTTTATAGAGGTTAAACTGACTGGGAAGCTTTAAAAAGCAGGCTCAGTCCAACACACAGATAATAGTGTCACTGAAATTGCAACCACTGATTTTGATTTCAGAACCAGGGATTTTAAAAGCGAATATTATATTACACCTTGTTAACTAGGTAAACCTTCATTCTGTATCGTGTCATAATATGCAAATAAATACTAAATACAATGGAAATATTTTTCCTTTGGATTCTCACATCTTCTTCCTGGAATAATCAAACAAACATGAAGTGATAAGAATATGAATGAGCCTGTATAAAATGGGAATCTCTAGAGACAACAGGCATTGAAAAAGATGACGAGGAAGCAAATGTACAAGCACAAAAGCAGCAACAAAGCAAACAGTACTGTGAGTCCCTGGTTAGAGATTTCTCAGAAAAACAAATTTAAAAAAACAGTGAAAAGAGAAAAATATTTTGTAAATCAGATTATAAAGTAAACTGGTGTTTCCCAGGAAATCTACTCTGAATAAATAACACTTTAAGCATAAAAATGATATAGCTGTCTCACAGAATCACTGAAGACTAGAAAAATATCTTGAGGCAAGCATTCCAGAGATAAAACTACATCTCAGAATCTGTAACCCCAATTATCACCACTCGCAGGGTGATCACCTAGCACCAAAGATCAGAAATTCAGCTTTTCTGCTAGAACTACTGCTGCCAGTTAAGGGACCACACCTGAAAAAGAACTGTTAGTGATGAAACTAATGTAGTACATACTAACGTTTATCTACAGTGATACACAACTTTAACCTACAATGCGACGTAACTTGTATAAACTTTTAAAAATTGAAAAAAAAAAAACTTATCTCTATGTAGTTACTGCCAGTCCAAAAAGGAACGCTAACCTAAATTGAGATGTCTATGGTTACACTTGTATCTTAAACAAAAATCATTGTATATATTTGAGGTTTTAGTTCTATATTGGAGAGGATAATTTTATGAAGTAGGAAATTCTCCAATTGTAGAACAGAAATATTAAAAATTTCTACTGTAGCTACAGTTTGATGAATGTCCACTATATATGCACAGACATTGGGTTTTTTTTTGATAATTACAGTATTTCTTACATGTCAAGTATTTATATGTATACTGGGAACATTTGAATATATATATGTGTGCGTGTGTGTTGTGTAATAAATACATATGATTATTTTCTTCCCTCCTCTCTTCTGATATTCCCTACTTTTCTTTTTACTTATATCAATACTGCAAATGCATAAATGTTAATGTAGTTATTAAGTACTACATGAATATCATAACTGAGATATTTAACCCATGTATGTATATGTCTTCTTCAATCTTCTGTTCATTTTGATACTGGAATTTCTTTAAAATAATTAACATAAAAATACAATAGTCAACCAATAAAGTTTTAGGAAGAAAGTTAAGCTCTTTCTTGCTGGATGCTCAGAGAAACTATAAACAAATGTTTTCCATTTCTCTAGAAAATACAATGGAAACATAAATTTTGTTTTCTCACAAACAAAAAATAACAGACACACACACACAAACCCAACTCATTAGGATCCTCACCAAGTTTTACTCTGGGTATAAGGCACTAAACCTGTGCCGTGGAGCTAGAGACACACAATAGTAGCCTGATAGCATAAACACTGGCTCTGGTATTGAGCCATCTAACACTTAAACTCAATTTCTTTGAGAGTAAATGAAAATCATAGTATGTTGCAATAAAACAATTAGGAAATATAGAATACATGCTAGTGATTTACTCTATGATCTCAGATACATAAAATGGCATTGATTCCACATTCTCTCATTATGAGGTTATCTTACACTACCCAGAATTTGCTTCACTGAGTTTGTTATAATTGTTTCAGATGTTTCTGAAGAGAAATATCATACCATAGAAAACGTATCTAGAGAAAGGTTTACTTGAGTGTCCAGAGATAAGGATTTAACAGCCTACTGCCTTGTGAGGTGGCAATAACAGATTGAAAATTCATAGAACAGGGACCTTCAAATATCTAACGAATGTGCCACTTTCCACAATAAGGACAGAACATGGAAAACTGATGCAAATTAAGATCTTGGTCTAAATCCTAGACACCTGGTTTTGATATTTACATTCTCAGTCATCAGATTTTCATTATGAAATGGAGAGAATTTCCACGCAAATTGTTTTCCCCTTAATTTATATATAATTTGTTTATTCAAATATTTTCCAGAGTTTTATTGAAATCCTACCACATGTCTACAGACAGAAGGAAGAGTGGTGGTGTTATTTGCAAACTCTCCTTCCAGTAGTTAACATAACACAGCTGAAGAACAATGCAACCCAAATGTCATAAATGTTGCAATACTGAGAAAACTCAATGTAAACTGTTGTCGATTCTTTTTTAAAATTTTAGTATTTAATTTTTCTACATAGAGGGCATAAAAAGTACAATTTGCTTAAACTAGTTTTATTAAATATGGTTTATGTATAGCAGTAAATAAGTTTTTAAAATATAGTTTGCACTTCTATGACATTTAATAGAAGTCAAAACATTTTATATGAAGACATTATAATCTTGCTCATACATTCCCTGTTGTGAATTTTCATAGTATTCATATTAATTATCATACTTCTGTCCCCCAGTTAAGCTAGTGTGTGTGGTAGAGGAGCACATGCTTTGGAGATTTATTTCTAACAGCTTTATTTTGAATGACTAGTACCAATTAAAAAACACCCTGGTGGGAAGGAAAAGATATAAATGTATCTATATATTTAAAAAAACTAGATCATTTTCCTATATTTTAAAATAGAAATCTACCTGGGGATGCTTGTTTCTGAACTTTAGAAGTTAATGAAAAATGGAAAATGAGCTAAATGTTTTATTCAACCAAAATGAAAATTGGATATAAAGACATGAAGAGTACAATAGGGGTATTTCCCCAAAGTAATAATCATGTTCCTTTACCCTTCAAATCAGAAAATATAAGCAAAATAAAGAAAATTAATGACATACAAGACAAATACAGCTGGTCTTTAAAATATTTGTTTCATTAGGTACCATCAACTGAATATTGGTACTTCAATGAAGAAGTCAGTTTATATTATTTTACTATAGTGTTAGAGTCAGTAGAAATCCCTTGTATTGCTATTTGGGAAAATTATTACTCATATCCTCTAGTATACATAGTGTTTCTTTGCTCCTCTTCTTTCCCAATCATTTATTCATCCCCAAAACATGATTTTCTGTATGTCTACACACAAAGTATGTTAGTGTCTCAGAATTAGATGGTTTTAAAAAAAGAACTCAACAGTCTTACAGGTTAGTCTTTGGGGTTACAAACAACAAACATTCATTATTCAGCAGCGATATGGTTGGAAGTGTGTTGCATGCTGTGATAGCACATAGACAGGTTTAACATGAAAGGATGCCAGGGTAAAAAGTACGGAGTTGAGAGTTGTCCAGCAATATATGCCAGTACAACATCTAGATGAAGGTGTTAGCCAATTAAAGTAGGAAAAGAAAAACATCCAGAGAGCTGTGCATGAATACAAAGATTTGAGAGAACACTACACTGAAGTTAAAAAAAAATTCAATTAAGAGATAAAAGAGTCTCCTATAATTATGGATCAAGAATGGGAGAATGGGCTGGGAGTAGGAATTGCTATTTGGAGTGAATATATTTGAAGTAGAAACCGAAAATATAATCAGGGTCAGGTCATTGCAGGATCCTGTAAGACATAATAAGGAACATGAATTTTATCTGAAGAACAATAAGCATCTATTTTGATCTTTAAGGTCAGGAGCCTTTAAAGTCAGGGTTCATGTGTATAACCCCTGATAATTACTTCAACTTTTACGACTTTCTCAAAAGTCTTCAACTCTAGATTCTTATATACATTGGCCTAAACACACACACACACACACACACACACACACACATACACACACACACACACAATAATTCCACAAGCATCTCTACATGATGTATCCAAATGTGACTATCTTTTTCACCTCATCAGATTTTCTTTCTTGTTAGATAAATTCCATTCCTTAGGAAAGATACCAAAGATTCCTTCACTCAGATACCAAATTCAGAACAGTAGAAGTCCTCATCAACTTTTGCCTTTCACATAGCCTAACCTTGTTTTCTTAGTGCTATTAATTGTGCTTCCACAAAGCATTTAAAACTTTCCCAGTATTTTCTATATCAACAATAATTGTCCTGCTCCCACTATGTATGTACAGGGTGACACCTTCTTCATAAATATGACTAAATAAAACATATGTATACTTCCTCTCATAGTACCTAAAACATATGAAGTTGATTATAATAAATCTCACCTAAAATGTTCAAACTATTTCGACTTATGGAATAAATCCAAATGTAATTTACAAGGTACATCTCATTGCACTCCATTTCCAGTCTGTGCTAAAGCAATCCAAGTCCTGAAAAAATTTCAAAATGCTTCTTCATACCTGTTATTACACAGTTCTATATGTCTGGACTAGCTATGTTCCTGCTATTCTTCTCTTCCTCTTTGATTCAGATTGGGTGTCACCATTTCTAGACAGAAGACCATAAACTTCCATCAAAGCCCAAACAGAATAAATAGGAAGAATAGGAAGCTCTTCATAGAACCCTATCATAGTACTACACTGTTTAAGCACGTGTTGTTTTCTTCTGTGTATCTTGATACCCATAAGTTACTGACATATAACAAGTGCTTTATATATTCTCGCAAAAGTGGGGGAAAGGAAGAAAAGGAGAGGGAAGGAAGGAAAGAAGGATATATTTTTCATCACATAAATTGTTTTAAGATATTTTTTTCTGTTGATAATGTTACTTGGTCTCCCTGTCAAAAATATCTCACCACCATAGCTCCATAATTTAAAAGTTCCTATAGAAAGCTTAGATTAAGGAATCATATTAAGAAGTTCTGCTAAAATGTTCACGTGCAATTCATTTCATATCTTCCCTCTGGTGAGAACATTATCACACACCAGATACCTGATCTCTCTCTCCCTCTCCCTCTCCCTCCCCATTTCCGTCACCCTCCCCCTGCCCTATACACATATACACTTCCAACTTCAAAAAAAAGCATCCCTAAATTTTTAGTTGAACTTCTGTTTTGAACGTTTGTTACTTCCTTTATCACTTTATCACTTATTGTAAAATCTGACCATGTTTCAAGTCAACTGATAGAAAGGTCATGTTCCTTTTCTTTCATCACAGTTTATAAGAAATTTAGTGCATGTCTTTCATGGCACTACTTAAATCCTAGGAGAGAAGCTTAAGGAGTTCTTTTACAAATCTGAGGATAATTACTTCTGTATCTTTAATATCTTCTTATAATTTTTTTAAGTTCAAATTCTAGTAATGACTGCCCTCTACATATACAGTTTTGAGTTTCAATGAAGAGTGCATAACTATATAGCCCACAAAACTACACCAAGTGGATTCAACATCTCTAGAAAGAATTTTCAAAACCACCTTTCTTTCTTAGCTACTTCTGCTTGCAAGACATAGATATAGAACTAGTGGTGATCACTGAAATTCTAAACAGAGTTGCTGAATACAGGAATTGCAATCAAGGAATGTGATCTTGTCCGCCAGTAGTAACACCAGACTCTTAGGCTTTTTAGTGTTTAAACTCATAAAGATGGGATTATATTGCTTGAAGTACTTCCAATTTTCTATGATTACAGTTGCTTTCAAGTTAGTTCTTCATGAATTTTTAGATGCAATTAAAATGCAGGTAAAACATTAACATAATGTTTCTAACACAAAGATTAAAAACATGAACATACAAAAATATCATAGGTTTAATGAGTAGAAAATATGATCATGTTAATATAGTGTATAGTATAGTTAATAGCTTAAATCTTATACTAAATCTTATAATTCTTTCAGAGACAGTTTCAATGTACAATTTGTCTGAATTCCTTTGCTCTTTGCTCTTACCTTTCTTCTCTTATTTTTTCCACATGAGCTACTTTATTGATAAGTCAAAAGAAAAAGGATCACATAGACAAAGAAACAAAGCAGTAAAGTCCTCACTTCAGAGTTTTAACCAATCTAATTAATTTTTCATTTGGTTCTCATGGATTTGAAGCCAATCAGTGTAGGATTATGTTTACAGAGCTATAAAAGGAAAGAAGATGATCCCTCAATTTGTTATCTCCTCTGCCCAAATTAGTCTGTTAAATGATCCCAGGAGATACCATGAATTGTATCAATAGGTTCTTGTAAATATCTTTTCTTTTAATTACAGATCAAGTTGTCAACACTTTCTATGGACCTTGACTTTGATAGAAGGGCAAAGTCCTGAAATAAAATAATGGGGCTTTATTTTTCAAATATTTTTTGGCTTTTCCACTGACATATTTTAGTTAAAATGTCTTTAGAGAACTATTTTAGCATATGGAGGTTTAGAGTGTTTAAGAATTGGCCATTATTCAATGAAAGGAGTTTCCATCAGATAAAAAGTGATATTAAGATTAATGGCCTATATCCTGTAAGAATTTGTCACTCTTACAGATATACTGTATGACTATAGAAAATAGATTGCATGAAATAGTAGGAAGGTGCCCCATATTTCAAGGAAATAAAGAACCTTGAAAAGTAGTGTCATCTAAAATGGAGATCCCAGAACATTAGGGTAGAGCAAAAATAAGATTTATGTGTTGGAAAAAATTATTTTGGTGGTATAACTGTGCAAGGTTTGAGGTATACCAATACGCAATAAAATCAGTGTTAAAAAAAATCACTGCTCATGAACAGGGCATTTTAATATAATTAACCTGAGAATATTTAGCAACATGTAGAATTATCCTTGAGTTCTCTCTCTCTCTCTCTCTCTCTCTCTCTCTCTCTCTCTCTCTCTCTCTCTGTGTCTCACACATACATACATATATACACACAAATATATAAGTATGAATATATACACATATACATACATTGGTCACCCAATCCTACTTCTCCTCTCCATTCTTTCCTCAGCCTCCCAAGCAACATTACTCACCTGTCCTATTGCAATACATCCTCACCCTTTAGCTAATGCACTAGAAAAGGCAATAAAAAGATCATGATTACCTGTTGACCTGGGAGCAGATCCCAGGCAATTAGAGAGTCCTCTCTCCCCTCCCTCCTGAAATAAACAGAAACTGCCCAAGGACACATCCCTATGTTGCTAAAACCATCTGGTAGGTGTGATTAAACCCAGTAAAGCTTCTGGATAAATGCTTAAGATTTGACAGGCAGATGCAAAACATTGTGGGCATCCAAGATAAATCCTTTGAATAATTTCCTCTGGTATTAAAATTACCACCTACTAATACAGAGAGATTTGTTTTTTTGTTTTTCTTTTGTCTATCCTTATCCTATGTAGAGGGAGTTGCTTTCAGATAACATGTGGGCTGTGACCCAACAAACTCCAATCAGGACTATAGCAATATCTCCTGTACCATGTTAATTCATCTTCTATAGTACTGTTAAAATCACTTTAAAAATATAACCATACTCCTCTTTTAATCCTGATAATTTTATAATGCCATTTAAAAAACTCATTGTCTCTGTGAAGGTTTTTGGGAAATAATCTTTCGATTGTACTCAAGAAATCAGAAAACGTTATAGAGTCACTTTATACCATAAATAGACTGACAATAAATATAAATATAAAAAATTCTGAAATACTAGAACCAGTCTTTGGTTCTAGAGAACTCTATAGGCTAATGCAACACTTCATCGGGCTATGATGAGCTAGAGAAAGAAAGAAAAAAAGATACAAAGTAATGGATATTAAAGAAAAGAGGAGTGGAAATGAGTATTTTACTATACACACATATAAATATAAATATTTGTGCAACTCTTCAGACTTTTTAAAAACTAAAAGCCAATAAACAGAATCCCCAATCATTTATATAAAAATATTCCAGAATAAATTTTAACATAGTCCATTCTTTCATTAGAGAAGATTCTCCCTTTCTCAAAAAGAAAAAAAAAATTGAAGTGGGAAAGGAAATACACTCATACTACAAAACAAGACATTCACAGAAGGAAAAGATGTATTTCTGAGGTTCTTTTACTGTGGGAAAAAGGCCTGCTTACCACTCCCAGCAACTATGAAGCAAAGCCATGACACCTCCTGTAACCTGAGCTAGCAGGGGACAGAGGGTGAGTCTCCCACTGACCATTACCCTCCTGGAACCGGAACGCCTCCGAGACCCTGGTTCTGCACACTGCAGCATCTTGGCCAATGGCAAACAAGCAAAAAACTTTTGCCTTTTAGAAATACTTGTAAGCCTTGCAGGCATCCTCAAGTAATTATGGGGTTAAATTGGATCTCAAAATACTCCGCACTCTTTGTAAATTAAAGGGACCTTATATCTTTTCCACAGTGAGAACTCTTTACAAAGTTGTGACAGAAAACCCAGGCCACCCTGTTCGGGTTTTCCCCGCATACTAGACCAGTGATTGGAAGATGCCCAGGTTGAGCCTCTGTGGGTCCGGTTCTGTGTTAGTAGTAATTTTAACCAGTCAGAAAAGGAAGCAGAGGCAGACAGACCTGCACTGGGACAAAACTTAGACGTTAAACCTCCCCACTCTCATCACACTCATGGGTGTCCAGGGACAGACAATAGAACCACACCGTGCCTCAGTTAAGCCATGAAGAGGGAACCAAGACCTGCAGGGAGGAGCTGGCAAACCCAGGGGCCAAGCCCAGTCTGGTGCCCAGGAGAACTAGAGCTGAGGTCATTGCTTCCAGGGCTTCCGATGCCCAGCGAGTCTTCAGGCCACCTGGGGTCAACTGCAGGCATCACTCATAGAAGGACAGGTGTGCCCTTGGGTGCTCTGAAGGCCAGGCCTGCCCCTCATCTGTGCCTGTACCCTGCAGCTGGCGCTGCCTCTGCTGAAGTTGTCTCGAGTGATGACCTGACACCTTGATGGACTTGGGGGGTCTCTGAAACTGCCTTTGCTCTCAGCACAGCCCAGTGGAGGGGCCAGTTTAAAGCAGATCCTGCCTAGCAGTTCCCAAAGCATGATGCCCTGGGTGGCCCTCGCCCTCCTCTGGGGATCGCTGTGCACGGGCTCCAGGCTTGGTGAGGTAGAGACCCGGGAGTGCACCTACTACAACGCCAACTGGGAGCTGGAGCGCACCAACCAGAGCAGCCGCAAGCACTGCGAAGGCGAAAGCGAGCAGGAGAAGTGGCTGCACTGCTACGCCTCCTGGTTCAACAGCTCCGGCACCATGGAGCTGGTCAAAAAGGGCTGCTGGTTGGACGACTTCAACTGCTACAACAGACAGCCACCAAGGAGAACCCACAGGTGTACTTCTGCTGCTGTGAAGGCAACTTTTACAATGAGCACTTCACCTACTTGCCTGAGGCTGGGGTCCCTGAAGCCCCCAACGGGGCTCACAGGTGCTGTCATACTCGCTGCTGCCCATCGGGGCCACTCCCTCCTCATCATGCTGGCTTTCTGTATGTACCGCCATCGCAAGCCCCCCTACGGTCATGCGAACGTCCATGAGAACCCTGGCCCTGCACCCCGTCGTTTTTGGTGGGCCTGAAGCCACTGTAGCTGCTGGAGATCAAGGCCCAGGGGCGCTTCGGTTGCATGTGGAAGGCACAGCTCAGGAACGACTTTGTGTCTGTTAAGGTCTTCCCGCTACAGGACAAGCAGTCATGGCAGAGTGAGCGGGAGATCTTCGGCACCCCTGGCATGAAGCTTGAGAACCTGCTGCAGGTCATTGCTGCCAAGAAGCGGGGCTCAAACCTCGAGATGGAGCTGTGGCTCATCACAGCGTTCCATGACAAGGGTTCCCTCACGGACTACCTCAAGGGGAGCATCATCACGCGGAATGAGCTGTGCCGTGTGGCAGAGACGATGTCCAGAGGCCTGTCGTGCCTGCACAAGGACGTACCCTGGCGCCGTGAGGAGGGCCACAAGCTCGCCATCGCCCATAGGGACTTCAAGAGCAAGAATGTACTGTTGAAGTGTGACCTCATAGCCGTGCTGGCTGACTTTGGCCTGGATGTTCACTTTGAGCCAGGGAAGCATCCAGGGAAAACCCACGGGCAGGTGGGGACATGACGGTACAGGGCCCCGAGGTGCTCAAGGGCACCATCAACTTCCAGAGGGACACCTTCCTGTGCATCGACATGTACGCCATGGGGCTGGTGCTATGTGAGCTTATGTCCAGCTGCAAGGCTGCAAGAAGATACAGACTGCCATCAAGGACCACTGGCTGAAGCACCCGGGCCTGGCCCAGCTAGCTCTGTGTGACCATCGAGGAGTGCTGGGACTAGGATATAAGACCCGCCTGTCTGCAGGCTGTGTGCAAGACTGTGTGTCCCTGCTCCGCAGGGCAGGTGGCACAGCTTTGGACTATCCTGCCCCTTGGTGACCTACTTCACCAACATGGAACTGTCTCCTAAAAAATTAAGCATCTAAGCCCAGGCTATCCAGCATTCTCAGAAGTTTTAGCAAGGAGCTCTGCCTGGCCAAGCTGGAACACCCCATGATGTGAAATCTTACTCTCAATAAACCTACTCTGTCCAGCCTTTGTCACCTCTGCAAAGGTTTAAATCTCTTCCAGAACCCACCACGGCACCCCTGGCACCTCCATGACAAGGCCACAACGTAGCCAGCTCCAAACTCTGGATGTTGAAGTTCGCCGCCTTTTTAGAGCAGCAGCAAGACCCTGATATGTACAACAAGCACCTGTTCTTGCACATTGGCCAGTCAAGCCCAAGCTATAATGACCCCTAACTCGAAGCCCTGGACATCCACCAGATCTATAACAAATTCCAGAAGAAGAAGGGTAAACTCAAAGAGCAATTTGAATGGGGACCTTCCAATGCTGTTTTCCTCATGAAGTTCTGGGCAAACCTCAACACCAATACTGAACATGAAGGCAACTCCTTCCATGGAGTCTCCAGCCAGTATGAGAGGCCCAAGAACATGAGACTCACCTGTTCCCCAACGGTCTGATCTTTGGGGAAGCAGACAGTGGAGAAAATGGAGACAGAGTACATCCACTATGAGAACAGCCACTTCTCCTACTGCGTTCACTGGTCCCCACTCTGAGTATATGATCAACTCCATCCATAAGCTGAAGCACCTACCTGAGAAGTACATGACAGACAATGTGCTGGAGAACTTCACCATCCTGCAGGTATAAAGCCAGGCGATGGGCGGAATGTATGGCATGTCTTCTCAGCAGCCTGCACCCTCATCTTCCTTTCACTACAGGAGGTCACTGTCAGAGGTGTTCTGGGTGTGCAGTTGTATCAGACTAGAGACTATATAGGCAAAAGCCTTGTCTGAGGAATGGTCAGCCCAGAATGTAGAACTATGGGCCTTAGTCAGGGCATTAAAACTCAGCAAGAATAAATGCATCAACCTCTACGCCAGACTGGCACTGTGCCCTTGCCACTACGCATTATACATGAAACTATAAGGAGAAGAAATTAAAAATAAAGAAGAGGTCTTAAACCTACTAGAGGTACTTTGAAAGCCCAAAAAAGCAACAGCCATATGCTGCAAGGGGCATCTAAAAAAAAGGATGGCTAAGAAACAGTACTGTCAAGAGTCATGCTAATCTAACAGATGAAGAATGGTGAACACACCCAGAACACAGAAACTATCCCAGAACAACACTGGATAATCTCTCAGCAGCATGAACTTACCCACCTAGAAAAACTGCTCTAGAAACCCTTGTTACCTGACTGCTTAAATAACAGCGTTGAATCCTTTGTGCACAGAACACCACCAGACGGGTCCTGTTGGATCAACAGGAATGTAACACTGTGACCAGATTCTCTTTAATGATTTAAAGACAGACTGTACTGAGATAAGAACTAGCAGAAGAGATAGATATCTCTTAGTTTTATCTGCATGTTCTCTGTACAGAAAAGGCTAGGAAGTAACCAAGACACTGCTGAAAGATATTATCCCTTGATAGGGGATGTAATTAACTATAGAATCAGACAATGACCCAGACTTCATAGCAGATGTAATATAGCAGATAGCTAGGGCCCTAGGTATCCAATGGAACTTATACATGGTTTATTGGTCCCAGAGTTCAGAAAAGGTAGAACACATGAACCGGACCCTCAAACAGGCTATGGCTAATTTATGTCAGGAAACTAGTCTACCCTGAACAGACATTCTGCCCACAGCCCTCCTATGGGTATGCTGTACCCCCAGGGCCAGAATAAAATTTTTTTTCTCCCTTTAGAGACTCTATATGGTAAAACCGACTCCATTAAATAGATAAGAGGGAAAACCTAAAGAAACCAGAAGATTATGTATGGAAAACAAACAAACAAACTGGGAAAGAACCCTTTCAACCTACCTGGAAGGGACTTTATCTTGTCATACTAACTTCTCCCATAAGCCTTAAAGTTACAGAGCTGGATTCCTGGATCCTTCATTCCTGAGTGAAAACAACCTACCAAAGCAGCAGATTGCCCAGTCAAGGGAGAGGCCGCTCTAACCAGAGTTCTGCCTGGAGTGTCCAGCAATTGTCTTCCACCCATACCAGGCTGAGCCGTGACCTGCCAGAGGTTTAGAGAAACTGATAACCCACCAGGAGACCCCATGTCTATCTATCCATTGCTCTTATCATACTCTGAGCCTTACTCCTCTCAGTTGCCTTGTCAGCCAGGTCTGCAGACCCCTTCCATGGGATTGCTACCTGTCAAGCTTATATAGATCATTGACAAAACCAGGCCTCAGTTTTTCCTCTTAGAAAAGTCTATAGGGAAGACATTAGGAGTTAAAGTTTATGTTAAGTCAGACAGACCAAAGCGGAGCATAGACACTGGTCTTACTTTGGTGATGCTAATGGATGAGGCAATGAATGGCCCCCTGAGAAAATAATTCAGACCTATAACCCTGCCACTTGGGCACAGAATGGCAGCTGGGGCTACCAAACCCCCCATCTACCTCCTAAATAAACTAATAAGATTACAAGCAGAAGCAGAAATATCACTTGCTAGCTACCCAGACAAGAACTGCAATTCCCCAGAACTGATTGGCCTTAGGTTACTTATTAGCAGAAAAAGAGGGGTTTGTACTAAGTTAAATTTAACGAGCTGCTGTTTACAAATAGATAACGAGAAAATAGTTAAAGATATTGCCAGAGGCATACAGAAAATATTCCATGTTCCAGTCCAGAAATGGGAGCCTCTTTTTGACTAAAAATGGTGTTCTAAGTTTACTTGAATTAGAGGAATTAAAGATCTACTAGGAACCATGAGACTCATTTTAAGGAGCCTGCCTATTACTCCCCTTGTCCTCTACCTGGCATAATAGGCCTGATTCCATCCACCATAAACACGATTGTTCAGCAGATCACAACAAAGCAAATCCTGCTAGCACAAGACTATAACCCAGTACCTCCCCTCACTACGGTGAGCAAGATTGCTAACTATTTCTTTTTCCTAAATTCAGTTGGCCCAAGGTGTCTCAACCCTACTACAGCCCTGTACCACAGGAAGTAGTCAGAATGACCGATTCAGTGTCCTTTTTCCCATCCTAGGATCCATCAAAGCTAGTGATCAGTTTGAAAAACAAAAATGGGGGAATGTAGGAAAAAGGCCTGCTTACCACTTCCAGCAACTGAAGCAAAGCCACCACACCTCCTGTAACCTGAGCTTGCTGGAATGTAGCCAGCAGACAAAGAACCTCCTGCAATTGAAACCCCTTCCCCTAATTTACATCCCTCTCTTCCAGCATTGCTCTAGTGTATATATGCACATTCTAACCAGAAACCGGTGCTCAGCTCTTTGAGATAGAAATCCAAGGTGAGACCATGTGCGTAATAAATCTGCTTAAAATACTTCCAAAGAGTGCCCGCTTGGTTTCTCCTGAAAAACTGTAACATTACAACTTTCTGGTATTTTTCTCTCCCCACTTTGGGAAGATTGGTTGGGACTCCATGGTCTTTAGCAATATGTACATAATTACCTAAAATTCATATTTCAAAACTGGATAAGAGTAGAGTTCTTTTAGAACCTCATAAAATTGACAAATTTCCTTTATTATCATTGAGATTTTATGACTTAATCATAGCTTGGTTAGGAGTCAAGTAAAACAACTTGGTTTTAATTCTTTACTCTCGGATTCATTATGTCAATGATTCCTAAACTGTGTGAAATAGTTGTAGCTGTTTTATTTAAAAGTACATTTCAGTCTTAACTACAGATTGAGTAAAATATAAGCAGATTTTACTTTTATAGAAGTTAGGTTTTATAAAAATACCTATGAAAAATTATTCTTTTAAGGGTAAAGTTAATGAGTTTTGACAAATTCATATCATTACCTACCACCACTGTAGAGCTATAGAAAGTTTTAATCATCCCACAAAGTTCCCACAGCACTTTGCAAACAATACCCTGTCTCAACTCCCAGTCTATGGCATTATTGATCTGATTTCTATCCTTACATTTTTGAATTTAGCTTTTTTTCAGAAAATCATAAGTGAAAAATTGCAGCTGTGCCTAATTTATGAAGCTTAACATTGATTTTAAATTCATACATGTCACTGCATTTATCTTCAGTTTGATTATTTTTAAAAATTTCTGAAAAGTATTCCATTGTTTGGGTGTATTACACTTGATTTTCTTAGCACAGAATGGGCATTTGGATTTTCAAATTCTAAATCATTTCTCAAAATGATTGTTCCATTTTGCATCTCCATTAGTAGCCTACTCTACAACTTTTGAATAGTAAATATTTGAGTTACATAATACAAATCAACATTTCAAAATACACCAAGTTGATCATTTTTTAATATATATATTTATCATAATGTAGAAGAAGAAAGCTGCATGCCCAGTTTCTAGCCACTGTGGGCCAGCTATGAAGGCCACCAAGCCATCAGGTGCCTTGCAGTCTGGGCTGGCAGGAAGCTACTGGCCAGATAAAAGGACTTTTCTTTACCACCTGAAAATGGAGCCCTATGTTCATTTTTGCGATTAAGTGAATCCTGTGTGTTGCCCACGTGAGGAATTCACAAATGACTAACTTGGGTTCCGTTTGTAATTCCTGTTCTAATTTACACCTCCCCCTTTCCCTCAATCTATAAAATTGTACCCCCAAATTTGCTTGTTCACTCAGATTATGAAATCTGGACCTGTGTGAAATAAAGCTGCCTTTATTACTTCTAAAAGAACACATGCTTGGCTTTGTCGATAGAGAGAGAGCTATAACTATAGTAATTATTCTACACATTAAAATAATATCCTATGTATAGGTTCCCCATTCCATAGATATATTTCACCACACCATAACCTCCACCAAATCACCAAAAGTTTTTCACCATTGTCTGCTGGGCTCTGCCACCATTTGCCCCAACTACCCCATTCCCTATTGGTAACCTCAGTTCTGCTGTAAATGTTCAAGGGTTGGTTTGTTTCATCTGGTCCTTTGTTTTATCTATTCACATTCCATCTATGAGTGAGATCATCTGGTATCTATCTTTCATCATTTGACTTATTTCACTTAGCATAATCCACTCTAGTTCCATCCGTGTTGATTCAAATGACAGGATTTCATCTCTTCTAAGGGTTGCGTAGTATTCCATTGTATATATGTACCACAGCTTCTTTATCCATTCATCTGACATTGGGCAGTTAGGTAGTTTCCAGTTCTTAGTTATTGTAAATAGGGTTTCAATAAACATGGGGGTGCACAATCTCTGCAGATGGATGCTTTTGTATCTTTTATGTAGATGCCCAGAAGTAGAATGAAGGGATCATCTGGGATTTCTATCTTCAGTTTTTTGAGGAATTTCCAAACTGTTTTCCGTAGGGCCTGCAACAATTAGCACTCTCACCAACAATGCAAGTGTTCCCTTTTCTCCACATCCTTGCCATCCTTTGTTGTTTTCAGACTTTTGGATAATAGCCAGTTTTTCATGTCTAAGGTGATACCTTGTTGTTTTAATTTGCATTTCCCTGATGTTCAGTGTTAGGAACATCTTTTCATGTACCTAATGGCCATTTGTATATCCTCGTCAGAAAACTGGCTCTCTAATTCCTCCTCCCAATTTTTGACTGGATTGCCTGTTTTTCTATTATTGCGTTTTACGAGTTCTTTGTATATTTTAGATATTAAGCCTTTCTCAGACATATGAAATGCAAACATCTTCTCCCCATTATTGTTTCCTTTTGGTTTTGGTGATATTTTCTTTTGCTGTGAAAAGTTCTTTATTGTCTCAGTTGTTTATTTCTGATTAAGATCTCTCAATGGTGCAATTGAGACCCCAAAGGCATCTCTATTGATGTATGGAAAGTCTTTTCCATGTTGTTCTAAGAACTTTATGGTTTCTGGTCTTATGTCTAAGTCTAGTACATTTGAGTTAATTTTTGTGAATGGTGCTAGAGAGTCGTCTAGCTTCATCATTTTGCATGTGGTTCTCCAGTCTTCCCAACACCATTTGTTGAAGAGACTCCTTTTTCCATCGTATGCTTTTAGATCTTTTGTCATAGACAACTGACTGTATGTGAGTGGGTCAGTTTCTGGTGATTCAGCTCTGTTCCACTGATCTGTGCCTCTGTTATTATTCCAGTACCATACCATTTTGATCACTATTGATATATAATATAGTTCAATATATGGCAGTATAATCCCTGCAGATTTGTTCTTTTTTCTAATAATTGCTTTGGTTTCTGTGACTTTGTTTTCTTCTAGCATGCTGTTTGCATATAAAATGAATTTTTGTGCATCAATTTTGTAGCCTGCCTACTTACTATATTTGTTAATGAGTTCTTGAAAATTTTTGACAGAACTTTTGGGATTTTCAATATATATAATCATGTCCTCTGCAAATAATGAGTTTTAACTTCTCCTTTCTAATTTAGACTCCTCGTATTTTCTTTTCTTGCCTAATTGCTCTGGCTAAACCCTCCAGTACAATGTTATATAGTAATGGTGAGAGTGGACAGCCCTGCCTTGTGCCTGACCCAAAAAGAAATGTTTTCAATTTTTTGCCATTAACTGTGATGTTGGCTGTGGATTTTTCGTATATGGCCTTTATAATATTGAGGTATGTACCTCCTATTTCCATTTTATGGAGGATTTTTATAATAAATGGGTATTGGATATTGTCAAAAACTTTCTCTGCATCTTTTGATATTATCATGTTTTTTCTCTTTGATTTTGTTGATATGGTGTATTACATTAATAGATTTATGTATGTTAAACCATCCTTGCAGCCCTGTGATAAATCCTAGTTGGCCATGATGGATGATCTTTGAAATGCATTTTTGGATTTGGTTTGCTAATATTTTGTTGAAATTGTTTGCATTTTGTTCATTAGAGATATTTGTCTATAATTTTCTTTTGTGGTGACTTCTCTATCAGTTTTTGGTATCAGTGTAATGTTAGCCTCATAAAAAGTATTTGGGGGGTTCACTATTCTTCAGTATTTTGGAAGACCTTGACAAGAATACATATTAATTCTCTCTGAATATTGGTAGAACTCATTAGAGAAGCCATCTGGTCCTGAGCTTTATTTTTGGGGAGGGACTTGATTACTTCTTCAATTTTTTTGCTTCTGATTGTTCTGTTCAAGTTTTCCAAATCTTCCCAGTTCAGTCTTGGTAGATTATACTTTTTAAAAATCTGTCCATGTCCTCAAGGTTGTCCAATTGTTGGCATAGAGGTGTTCATAGCAGTCCCTGATAATGTTTTGAATTTCTATGGTATCTCTTGTAACATCTCCCCTTTCTCATTCTAGTTATGAGAGTTTTCTTTTTCTTTGTGAGTCCCAATAGTTTTTCAATTTTGTTTATTTTTTTAAAGAACCAACTTTTAACTTCATTGATTTTCTGGATTATCTTTTTATTTTCTATTTCATTTCTGCTTGAATTTTTATTTCATTTCATCTGCTGAGTGTGACTTTAATTTTTCATTCTCTACTTGTTTTAAATGTAGAGGTAGGTTGTTTGTGGATTTTTCTTGTTTCTTGAGGTGGACCTGGATTGCGATGAACTTTCCCCTTAGTACTGCTTATGCTGTTTCCCATAGATTCCGGTAGATCATGTCTTCATTATCATTCGTCTCTAAGTATTTTCAAAATTCATCTTTGATTTCATCTTTTACCCAAAAGTCACTCAGGAGCATATTGTTAAGTTTCCAATTAGTTTAGGGTCTTCCAGCTTTCTTTTCGTGGTTGATTCACAGTTTTAAGCCATGGTAATCATAAAAAATGTTTGGTGTGACTTTAGTCTTTGTGAATTTGTTGAGAGATATTTTGTGTCCCAGATATGGTCTTGAGAATGTTCCATGTGTACTGGAGAAGAAAGAGAAATCTGCAGCATTAAGCAAAATGCTCAGTATATGCCTATTAGATCTACCTGTTCCAGACGGTAATGTAAAGTGGCTGTTTCCCTGTTAATTTTCTGCCCAATTGATCTATTCATTGTTGTAAGTGGGGTGTTGAAGTCTGCCACTGTTGTTGTGTTGCTGTCCATGTCTCTTGTCAGGTCTAATAATACTCATTTAATCTATTTTGATGCTCCTTCATTTGGTGTATATATATTAATAAGCATTATGTCTTCCTGCTGGGTTGAACTTGAATCATTATATAGTGTCCATCTCTGTCTTTTCTTATGCTTTTTAGATGGAGTCTGTTATATGAATATAGCTGTTCCTGCTCTTTTTGGTTGCCATTCAAATGTAGCATTGTCTTTCAGTCATTGACTTTGAGTCTTTATCTTTTGGAAGAAGTTGCGTTTCCTGAATGCATCAGAGATTCAGTTATGCTTTTTAATGTATTCAACCACTCTGTCATTTGACTGGTGAGTTCAGTCCATTAACATTTAGGATGATTATTGATATATAGCTGCTTAGAGTCATTTTATAATTTGTCTTTTGTATATTGCTCTAGAAGATGTCTTTGTTCTTTTTCTCTTCTTTAGTTCAGATTGTTGTAGTTATGTTTTGATTGATTTTGCCTTTTGTTTTCTTCTTTGCATTTTCCACGGGGATGTAGTTTGAGGTTAGCCTGAAGTTAGCATTCACAGCTCTAAGTTTATTTCCTAATTTTATTTGAAAGTATGTTAGTCTTCCACTTACTCTAACTATCCACATTTTTGTTCTCTTCTCTCCCTCCCCTTTTTAATATTTGCTGTTACTGTTTTTCTGTGGGATTTCTTTATGCTTTAAAGAGCATCCTTTAATATTTTTGGCAAAATTGGTTTTATAGTGATGAGTTCCTTTAACTTTTGCTTATCAGAAAAGCTTTTTATCATTCCTTCAGTTCTGAATGATAATCTTGCCAGATAACATATTCTAGGTTGAAAATCCTCTTTTTTTTTTTTTTTTTTTTTGCACTTTGAATATATCATGCCATTCCTCCTGGCCTGCAGAGTTTCAGTTGAGAAGTCCACTGACAATCTTATGGAGGTTCCTCTGTACATGACACGTTTTTCTCTGGCTTCTTTTAATATTCTTTCTTTAGCTTGTATTTTTGACATTTTGGCATTTTGATGATGATGTGTCTAGCTATATTTCTATTTGGGCTTCTTTTATTAGGAATTCTTTGAGCTTCCTGGGTCTGGAGGCTTTCTCCATTCTTCAGATTGAGGAAGTTGTCATCTATTATTTCTTCAAATACAGTTTCTGCCCCCATTTCTCTCTTCTTCTAAGAACCCTATAATGCAAATGTTGTTCCTTTTTATGTTATCCCAAAGATCTCAAATGTTATCTTCATTTCATGGCATTTTTAATCTCGTTGCTGCTTTGTTTGACTGAGTTCTTCTTGCAGTCCTATCTTGCAGATTGCTGATTGTATTGGAAGTTTCATCCACCCTATTGTCAAGTCCCTCTATTTAGCTCTTTATTTCAACCATCGTATTCCTTAACACTTTGATGTCTTGTTCCATTTCTTCTCTTTCTTTTCTCATGTTCTGCTTTACTTTCTCTACTGTTTTCTGTATTCCCATTAGTATGTTAATCACTGTTAACCTAAATTCATCTTCAGGTAATTTTCCTATGTCTGCTGTATTCAGATTTCCCCTGGGTTTTTGATTGGATCTATAATTTTGTATATATTTCTTTGTGTCTTTGCTCTATTTAGCATTCTGTATATATTTCTGAGGGTTCAGTTTCCTTGTAGTAATGCTTTGTGTGGGAGTGATTACCTTATTGCTTGCCCAGGACTGGCAATCAGGCTGCACTTCTGCCTTTACCCACAGGGTGGAACTAGTGCGTTATGTTGAGGTTTGGTTCCCTAAGGGAGATTATCTACTTACTGTAATCCTTGGGGGTGGGAAATTTGGTGGCGTGGGCAGGATATATGGTGGGCAGGATATCCGCTGGGGGGCAGCCCTGTGGCTCTGATGTGAAATGGTTGTGGGAGGGGTTGAGGTTGGGAATTTCCTTAGCCATTTCTGGTTATGGCGGCACCCAGTGCGATTTCACCATGCAGGATCCAGCTCAGTTCCTGGTGCACTGGCTCTCCTTCCACCTCTTGCCAAGTTGGTGTTCCCTGGTTCCACATTTCAGCACCAGTGGACATGCTCCTTGTTGCCTCTGCAACTGATCTCCGGGCCCCTAGCAACCTCCCTCAGCTCCACCCCACCACACCTTGGAGACTTCAATGCTGAGTTCCAAATTTGCAGTTTAACTGAGCACCACACTGGACAATCTCACTCACCATTGATCTTCAGGATGGTTGTTTCATCTCCAGTAAAAGTGCCAATCGTTTCTTGGTGTTTGTCTCTGGACAACAGGTGATTTTTTTTTCAGTGTCTGTAGGGAGTGACCCGAAACTTATTCCTACCAGGCTACATCCAGAAGTCCTCTCTCCAAGTTTATTCTTATGCACATTCAAGTATGAGGTAGTAGGAATTTTATCTTCAAGCCTGATGTTATTTCTCCTAACTATAAATGATCATAGTTATTAAGAAGCATTTATTGAACAATTGAGTTTGCCAGTTACTCACACAAACATAATAGCTGCAAAGACAAAATCCACCATACACTATTTTTTCTATTGCTGCTATGAATAATTATCATAAAAGAGATGACTTAATGCACAATTTTACCTCAGGGTTTTGAACATAAGAAGTTCAATACAGGACATACTAAAACTGTAAAATTACAGGACTAAAATTTAAAAAAAAGTTTTCAGGGTTATAGTCCTTCCTCCATAACCTAGAAAGGTTGCTTCCTTACCTTTTCCAACTCCTGCAGTTTGAACACATTTCTTGGTTCATGGCTCCTTCCTTAGCTTCAAAGCCTGCAACCTCACCTCTCTGACCTTCTTCCCTAATGGACTTTCCTTTCGACCTGAGCTGGGAAAGGTTCTCGACTTAAAAGACCTCCTATGGTTAGATGGGTTCCACCTGGCTCGTCCAGGATACTCTCAATATCCTTAATTCACATGCAATTTCCTTTTTTGCTGTAAAGAAACTTAGAGCATCCAAGGATCAGAATGTGTACATTTTGGCTGCAATTATTCTGCTTACCACACCATAAGATTCTCATGAAATTATTAGAAAACATTGAGAGTTTTGCCTTTTTACTCAAGTCTGGCTTTTGTTTCCATTTCATTGATTTAATAAATTTGGAGTAAGATACTCAACCTCCTGGAATTTCTATTTTTCTATCTGAAATGAGAGGCATAAAAATTGATGCTTATAACCTCAAAAAATTTATGTCCTTAAGTACAACATGATCTCAGCAAATTTGTTCATAGCATCCTGGCTTGTTAGCTGAGTGTTTGCAAACATCAGGAATTGCAAATGTTAGCATAATTATTGCCATCAGTCTTTTTCTTGTGGACCACTGTCAGTAAGGACAAAAACATAGTTACTAATCAGGCTTGGAGCCACGCAGTGAAGAGATAGCATGCTCGCATCTGGTCTCATTAGTTAAATGCAAATTGGCACTTATTTTAAGACAAAATATACTCAAAGTTAAGAAAAACAAAATAAGCTTTGCCACATTTCTCAAATCATAAATACTATTAATATATGCTACTTTATTAATGTAATTTAAATATTTAAGAAGATGCTTCTGAACATGAAGTACCAAACTTACTTTTTATTGTTAGGACTTAGATATAATAAAGACAGAAAAAAATAAAAAATTTAAATTTAGACTATTCAGGTTTCAACTCTGGGTTTATCATGCAATGATGTGCTGAGAGATTTAAGATAAACCTATTTAAATCTCACTTTCCTCCTCTGTAAAATTTTATAAAATGTAAGTCATGAGACCTCCTTCCAGGAATGAAATGTATCAAATGAGAAAATAATTTAAAAACTATTTTATCAAAATAAGAGTCATTATCACCAATATTTTATTGTACTGTACCTACATCACAGAATTTTGGATCATAACATGAGATGTTTTATATATATATAAAATTGTTTATAATGAATAAAATTAGAAATAGCTTTCATGTTTATTAGAAGACTAGCTAATTTGTGGAAGAGTCATTCAATGAATACTATATGGCAATAAAAATGAATCAACTATTATTGCATGAGCAAAATGAATAACTTGAAAATATCTCCTTTAAACGATGGATAATAACTAAACTTATTGCAGTAATCATTTCATAATATATAAAATTAAGTCATGTGATGAGTACCATAAACATACAGAGTACTGTATGTCAGTTATATCATAGTAAAACTGGAAAAAATTATTATTAGGAATATAAAAAGGTTGTAAATATGAATATATAATAATAGTTGTGTTAATATATAAGATATAGTTTATATAAACCCTTAAATCACTACATAAATAGTAAACATCTAAAGAAATGCATGTAGTTTGGAGTAGGATTAACAAAATAGAGATGTTCAGTGAAATCTGAATTTCAGATCAAGAATCATTATCTTTTAAGTAAAAGTAAGTTTTATGCATACTTGAGATAATTAAAAGGTTTTTGGTTATATAGAGAATATAAAATTAAAGGAACTATAAAAGGGAAGGGTAATATAGTAGTATCATACTCTATATTTCGTATAATTAATATTTTTAATTTGTGACTTTTTTTCCAAATCACTAACCTGAAATGGAATGCTTAACTACAGAATTCAACCTAGATACAAAAGTTTGGATCAAATGTTTTTAAGACTATTAATTTCAGCTATATTCCAATCAATAAAAATATACTAGGCCACAGGTAAGAATTGCAATAAATGGAATGTTTAGATTTATAAAACAACTTGCAAAGATTGACCATCATTGAATTATTGTAAACCTAGGAGAAGAAAAACAAAAAGATGAAACAGAATAACAAGATACATGTTTACTTTCCTAGTGAAAATTAGAAATAGTGGCTCTCAATTCTGGATGATTTTTAACCTGGAGAATTTAAAACATATGAATGCCTTAACTCACTGAAAGCAAATGTGATTAGTTTATTTTGCAGGAGAAACCAATCACTGACAGTTTTTAAACATTCCCCAGGTGATTCTGATAATAGTTTCAAGAGTTAAAACTTGAAAAGTCCACACCTGTGTGGGAGATAGTGCAGAACAAAATTACTTGTCATGTAAGTGAGAACTTAGAGAATACATTCAAGCATCACCTGACTCCACTGACTGTATACCGTGGTTTAACATAAGTATCAGGTTCAACATAGGTGGAAGCATGATACCTCACATACAGTCAGTTGTGAGCAAACAGGTATTCACTGAAATAGGTGAAGTATATAAACACCCTAAAGAATATGACACTTGTAGTTTACATAGCAATCCTTGAGGACTACAAGCAAAATACTAACAAACTTGGAAAAGATCAGAGTTCAGAAAGTGGAACATGGACTCTTTCTTTTTATCTTAGACTGAAAGTACGTCATTGTTTTCCAGCAACCCATGCCTTTACCTCAAGTAGATGGATTTAAGACAGTTTTTATTCCTACTTGAGTAACACAAGCTTTGGTTTATGGCATTTTTAGCCTCTTACCCTCATAATTAAATGGCTAAATCCCATCTATAGCATTACTTGAACATGACTGGAGAAAGATTAGCCATTAAAGAGAGAGGGGATTGCTATTATGGTTTTTGAGGCCTATAACCACCCACTCTCTTAGGAATCCTATTATAGCTGAGCATTTGTACTATTGGTATTGTAACTCAATCACATATATCAAGCTGTAAGCTCCATTGACAGTCAATCTATATTAGGGTCCCCTCTAATAACTTATTTATTTGTGTGTTTCACTCTGGAAGAAGTTATGTGCTTCAAAATAACTTCATCCATTTCTAGTGACAATGAAACTTCCTTTTGTGGTATAATGAAGCATTTTGTCCTTATTAACTAAAGCCCACATATCTGCTGCTTTACCATTGGTTTTACTTAAAGCCTCATAGAGACAGGTCATGATAAATCGTGATTTCAGATATACTTTTAGTTCAAAATAACAATAATAATATAGCATTTTTTCTGAAGAATTCAGATAAGGATAAATCACAGATAATATACACTAGAAAAAATGAATTTAATATTTACTTTTATCATTAAAAATAATTATATTAAAAATGGTTATGAATATCAAAGTTCAATTCTTTAGAAACAAATGACTAACCCAAGTTAAGCAGGTAACCACATATATCAACCAACTACAGTATTCTATTAATTACAAATTGTGCATGACAGAATAGTTTGAAATGTCTGGTGAGCCTTCATTTTCTTCCTCTCCATCATGTTTGCCTAAGTGAAAAATTTCTCCTTTTTCTATGTTTAAATTCATTTCATTGACAACAGACATTGCAAACTCCTCAGTGATTTCTCTGTGCCAAATGAATTTCTGTCAAAAGACTCAGATGAAATCCGTCTACTTCTGGTGACCAAATTGATCCAGCTGCAGCGCAAGATGAAACAGATCATTCATCTAAGTTTGGTCGTGCCAAAGTCTGCTCCCTCTTTCATATTCACCAGTGCTGAAAAAGGGGCAAATAACTTTATCTTACAACCAGGGCTTAGGGTAGTTGAGTGTTTTCAATGCCTGTGGACTTCAATGGCTTAGGGATATAATTAATCATGTTGAAATCACTTCATTATTTTAATGAGGTTTCTCTCTTTCCTCTATGATAAAAAGTACAGGGGAGAGAGATTTTTCTCATTATTTCTGAGACTAAAAGAGAGTGAAAGAAGTGGAATAGAAACATACAGATAACTATTCAAAGAGAGGCAGTCATGTACAGTGCTTCTTATTTCTCCTTCTGCTTCAACAAAGAAAAAGGGAAATGTGAGGAGGAGGAGGTTTTGTTCACACTAAACTCAAAAGGCAACATGGCTACCAAACAGGGCCTTGGTGTATAAAGCACAGTGATTTCATCTTAAACTCTTCAGCACTCTAGTTTACACTGAATATTTGAATGTTTTTAAAAAGAGAGGGTAGGGAGAAGAATATATTTATCTATCCTAACAGGAAAACAGAAAACCTCAATGCTCTTTAAATCCAATTTCGCTCTTTTTCTCTAATAAAGGTATAGGATAAATATTACGTTTAGAAATTAGAGAAATATGGGATATCGTTTGTACTTGTGAAAATGTATACATAATAGGTATTAAATATTCAAATACTCCTGTTATGAGATAACTTCATTAAGATTGCTTCTGTATAGCTGATTGGATGGTTAGTGATGAACTAAGTATAAGCGGATGTTGATTTACAAAGACACACAGCTTAAACGATATAGTATTATAAGGCAATGTTATTTCTAGGAAATTTAAAAACATAATAAAAGCAGTTTGTTAGTAGAAAAAATATGAACAGTGATAAACTAAGGTTCAGAAGATTGGTCAGCATTTAATATTCTATTTTCCATTGTGTCCTGATGCCTTGAAGGTAAGTCTGCCAGGCCTTAGTTCACATACATCCCAAGGACACAGGTATGTGACAGGAATAACCCAGATGAACAACTAAATACAAGCAAAATAAATAGTTCTTCTTCTTCTGTCTCCCTGCCTACTCACCTTCCATCCTGCCTGTATCGTTCCTTAAAAAAAAGTTGATCCTCGAAAAAAGTAGTGATTCTCAGACTTTAGTGGGCATCAGAATCATCAGCATCATGGATTTCTGAATAACAAGCGCACAGTTTCTGATTCAGAATTTCTGGATGGGACCTGAATGTTCATTTCTAACTAATTTCCAGTTGTTGCTAATGTTGCTTGTTCAGGAACCATGTTTTGAGAACAACTGTCTTAAAAGTCATGTTGTGATACAGCAGTCATGTGTTGTTTTGTGAAGACATTGCCAAAGCATGACTTTTACAGCCTAAAGCCTCCGAATCCCTTTACCATGAAAATATTCTCAAAAGATACTGACTTTTAGTAAGTCTAAAATGTTGAGGTTGATACTATACAGTCTTGTTTATCATTACCCAAAATGAATCACTTGCCATTAGCAGGTGAATGAAGTCATTTAGTGGGTATTTTTCAAGGACCTCCAGCTCTTTTATTTTCACTCTTCGCATACTTAGCAACATTAGAGAAAAATGCTTGCATGCTCTCATTTGTCCTGGTAGTTTTGTGTTTCTGAATTATGGGGTTTCATATAAATCAAAAGCCTCAGATCTTGATAAAAGCTCAGATTTGTGTGTCATGCAGATTAAACCTAGAAGACGCATTATGTATTTTTGTAGTCAATCCAACTCAATTTTTCCTTTACAATCACTGATGTTTGGAACCAGAAGTAGAAGTACATTAATGATATCACACAGCTATAAAGTAAAAGGCAGATGTAGAACCAAAATCTAATTTTCTATCCAACGCTCTATTTTACTCACACTCATTCATATACACTAATTTTCTTATCCATAGATTCCTTTATTTATTAAATAATATTATTATATATGATATATGTCAAGATCTTCTGGGAATGGACCATATAAAAGAAATAGTTGAACAACATCTATCTAATGACTATTGTGTGCCCAACACTGTGCCAAGGAAGAATACCGCTTATGGTTTCCCATTTAATCTTCATAGCTACTCTAAGAAATATCACTGTCCCATATTTACTTGTTAAAAGAAAAATAGTGGTTGAACCCAAGTATTCTGATCCCAAATTTAATAATATTAATATGGTAATACATAGTCATGGCTGAGGTTGTTTTTTCTAGTGTGAAGATTTTTCATGTCTCTTGGAACTACTTTTTGTTTTTCTATTTTTTTTTTTTGATTCAGATCCATTTTAAAAGTCAAGACCACACCCATAGCTCATGATGAGAAAACAAAAAATCCCCATGAAATGTTTTAAGAATCACAATAAATATAGAAATAAAACTGCAGTAAACACTGCCTATGAAAGAATGGTAGCCAAGTTGACACTTAATTGGTTGTGTACTATATACTAGGAAATTGGACCAATCTGACTTGATCCTGTCAAAAATCCTGTGCAGAAAGCACTATTAGCCTCATGTTACAAATGTAAAAGAGAAAAACAAATAGAAAAGAATACACACAAAGTTCCAAAGCAGATCTGTGTTGAAAGTTAGATATGTCCAACTCCAAACCCCATATCTTTTCTATAAGGCCTACTTCACATATTCTATGTTACACCAAGGATTACCTCTCAGTTTTGCCTTGAAATGTACAAACCTTCTGGTATATGGATTACTCAGCTTTTTATCTACATATTACCAATATACTTCCATCCTTCTCTAGAAAAGAACCTTCCTGTGTCTCCAAAAAGTAGCCTCATTGTAACTAATAGCACAAGCTAAAAAAAAAAGTCCCTGCAAAATAGTACTAAAGGTTTGACTGGAAAATTTTTATCCTGACTAGAAGCTTAAGTTCCTGATATCTTAGGATGTTTTTCTTTCCTTCTGACAATTGTATCATTATGAGTTCACTCTTAAATGGAGCAGAATAGGCAGAGATAGAAAGCTATCTCCTTGGAGAACAACAAACAAAATAGCATTCCAAAAGCATTAATTTCATAAAGAAATTTATTCACTAAGAAGATGAATAGAGTTGATAAGCTTGGTGTCTCTAAAGACTTTCCCAAACTTGCACTTTCAAAAAATTAATAATACAAAGGAGAGTGCTTTAGGAAACAAGTGGTACAGTAACTACATTCTGTTTTATTACAGAAAGATAGGCTTCCCTCCCAGGGTAACAAGGTTTTTCACAGCTTTCAGCCCTCCAGACTGATTAGATATAGTTAAATCCATCATGGCCATGCAGTGTCTGTTGATTCTTGGGCAGATCTTGGGACTCTGGAGGCAAACAACCCTGAGCACAGGGAAAGCATTATCCTGAGCAGCTGAATGACGCCTGAATGCTGTCTGCCTCTGTGTCACTTTGCTCTTCTGACAATGCCATAGGGATTCTGAGCTCTGAGAACCTCCAGAGACTAATAATGCAAGTGTTAATCGTTAGCATCTCCCAGAATTCTTGTACTTCTCATCTCCTCCAGATTCTCAGGCTGCTGTTTGTGTAATTGAAGAAAACAACACAGCCAAAGGGAGGCAATTTATCAAGTGAGCCTCCCTGTAGCAGAACAACCGAGCTGGGTTGCATAACGAAAATCCAGGCAGAGAAATAATTGATCATCAGGGGACCCTGGGTGTGGTCTCGACTCTTAAAATGAATCTGAATTGAAAGATAGAAAAAAGCAGTTTCAATAAAAATTAAGAATCTTTAGACTTTAAAGTGATCTCAAGGAGACACGTTTGTACTGAAAAAGCAATCTCAGCAGAGAAACATGCAATGATTTATTATTCGAAGCTAATAAATATCAAGGAATGACATCCTGGGCTAAATAGGTCTATCTTGTGCTCACTGGCTTTGAATCACTAAGTTGAAAGGGTACTGAGAAATTAGTAGTCTAACACAGCTAGTTAGATGCAGAGCAGAAAACATGATACAATCATCCCGACACCTTCTCAATATCGATGCTGCTATTATTATCACCATAAACTTAAAGTGCCACACGCTAGAGAACAAAGATCATGCTGCACTGAAGGATGCCTACAAATTTATAGTCTGGACATTCTGTTAAAAGACTTTCTAGGTATACAGACATAAATTCAGGTGGTCTAAGACTATTTCTAGGTTTTTTATTTTTTCTAATCATTTAGGAGGGACTAGAAGATAAAAGTAGCAGAAAAAAGTGGAACTGCCATCTACTTAGCAAGTACAAGTTCAACCTCTTCTGGAAAGTTATTAGAAATGCTGAACCCTGGGCCCACCCCCAGACCTCCTGAAACATAATCAATATTGTCCGTGCCTATACAAATCATCTGAGGCTCATGCTAATAATCTTCTATTGGTTGACATTCTAAAAACTCCCTTTCATTTCTCTCAGCTTCACTGAATTATTTTAGTGTTTTAAGGAAACACATTAAAAGTGAAAAAAAAGAAAGAAATGTATACAAGTGAAAAGTATAATTGGGGTGTAAAATATTACAAAGGGACATTGGAAAACTGTTTTTTATTCAGTTTAAGGGCATATCCCTTAAGTTTTCAGTTTTGCTTCATTTTTCTTTTCAATATCTTACCCCAGGTTTCATTATAGCTTTCCTCTGTGTCCTCTGCATCCAAACTAAATTTTGGTACCGTCACCTCAACTTGCCCCTTTTTGTATAGAAGTGATAGAACACCTGCTTTGGAGAGCATTGTCTCATGGTTATAAGCTTCCATTAGAGGAGTTACACTTCCCCACAAATCACTTACTGTCTAGGGCTCACTTGGTAAACTGTCCACTTAGCAGTCATTATTTTAAAACACCCCCCTTACTGGTGTTTCCTTCCCCATTGTTTTATTAGGTTGCTAATGTAGAAGAGAGATCCTGTAGGATCAGGCTATATCAGTGTGACCAATGGAATCATGCTGGACTAATTACATGACTGCAGAAGAAGCTAAACAAAAGTGGTATTTCATATGGTCTTCTGAAAGCAAAATGTTACCGAGGCCATAAAAGCACTAAGTATATTACCTCCATCTTAATATACCTTGGTCAGAAGGAAAGATTGGAAACAGTAGGAAATCTCAAAGGCTATTTTCAACTAATTGGCATTAACATCTTTATGCACATACAATCTTGAAAACATCAAATAAAAACCCAAAACTAAAGTACTGAACAATTATTATCTTGCCCTTTATGGGAGCTATTTAATTATAAATTTCCCAATAAAATAATAGAAAAAAAATAATAACTCAGAAAAAAATATGATTTTATACCGTCCCACTAAACCATATTTCAGCATCTATTTGGGTAAAGTAAGATAATCTGTGTACTAAATAATGTAAGTGAAACAACTAGATACATGGACAAGTTGGGAAAAAGAGGCAAAATAACAAGTATAAGAGCTAAGATGAGAGCTATTGTGGGACTAGCTTACTAGTTCCAGAAAACAAAACAAAAAAAACAAGCAAACAAACAAGATTTTACTGGTGACATTCACAAAAATTAGAAAATGGCAATTTTGCCTATGTTGTTATTTTTTCATTTTAGTACTTAACAGTATACATTTGTATTTATATTACCAGGACTTGAAATATTGCAAAATGCTCCAATCAAGATCTGAAATAAGAAAAGCATGTTGTGTGCAATTCTGTTTCTGATAGGCTTTAGAATTTGGTGACGAATGACTGCTATTGCCGGTCAAAAAATTCGGTGATGAACTTTAGTTGTGAATACAATGGGATCTATCTCTAGAGTTGTAAGACAAAGTTCTAAGTATAATATTAATTCAGGACACTCCCCTTTACCAGATATTCTGAAACACAATGAAGGAAATCCTTAACATGTACAATTTTCTGAAATAATTCAGATTGCTAGCAAAAAAGACTAATGTCCAGACTAATGACCAGCAGTCTGGGGAGGAAAGTTAATCTACAAGGGCCTTTCTATATCTCAGAGGATACAAAGAAATCCAGAGTCTTGGAGTTAAGATGAATCTGTTAGTGGTATATCTATAACTATTTAATGCCTAATTTGTAAGTAGCACAACTAATAAGTAAGATTTTTTAAATATAAGAAAGTCACCTTTCATGAAATTTTTAAAGTAATGCTTTATAGCAATTTTATTATTTCTTTAGTTCACTATGTTAAATTTCATCTAGGATATTGAAGTAGAAGTCTATGTTTCTTCCTCATAGTTTGGACCAGAGAAATTCAAGCTAAATAGAAACAATATATAATTGTACTTAGTATGTAAAATTCTGTGTCTTTATGCTGGTTTCTGAAAATAAGATTATTTAGTAGACTATTGACTCAGAATCAACAATAGTAGATATCTAATCAATTGGATTAAAAAAAAGTTCTATTTGTTTTTCTATTTGTATATTTTCTTTTAAGAAAATAAATTATGTGAATGTCCACTAAATAAAATTGGGTTTTTCCATTCCAAAATGATTTTTATGTCAGTATTTTAAGAACAGTTTTCAGCCTTATGTTACTTATTAAAAGAAACACTAGACAACCGAAACAGAAATTTAAACATATATTAGTAAGTAATCTGTGAAAAGACCTTTCTTTGTTTAGACTCTGTCTCTAAGCAATGATAACATGTGTTAGGAAGCATCCACATTATGTGATAACAGTTTACTCTGACACCTTACAAAACAACCAAATCTCTCCTATTTAGCTTCAGCAAAATGTGTATAGAGAGCATATCCATCAGCCTTCTGTTCTTAGAGTGATATAAAGCACGCCACATGCTTCTTCTATTATTTAACACCACTAAATCAGTAAGTCTATTCTTGCTATATGCAGTAGATCTGATTTCAGGCATATACCTCAGATTGCTAACTTGCTTTTCTGAAAGACAGAGTGATAGTAGTGTTTAGATATTTGTTCTATGTTCCAAGGATGACCACAGAATTAGATCTTACACATATTTCATATATAAAAAGTCTACGAAAGTATGTCAGGGACTCAGACTTCCTACACTGTCTTGTCTTACTCATCTTATAGTCTTTAGGAAATTGCTAAGCAGAATCTCTCTTCCATTTTGGTTTTATGGATATTACTCTAAAATATTTTAAACTTCAGGTAAGCTTTGAGGCAAAGGTGTAAATCCTATATCTTTAAAACTAAAAATGTCTATTTTAAATGAGAATAACTGTAAAGAGTGAATCCCGTTTCAATGATTTTTCATAGCCTAGGTGCCAATAACCCAAGTACATAGGTGAAATGAGGTATGAACAGAATGAATATTCTGTTTTAAGAAAATATAGGAAGATTTATTTTATGACAAACATTCTTCATGTAGAAATAAAATACTTCCGTCATTTTAGTGGACTTCTATGTTGATGAGTTGCTTAAAGCAGTGATACTGGTTGCACTTATGTTAAAATAGCTGTCAGATGATGGCTGTTCCAGTGATAACACAGGACACCCCCACAGTGTGCAGGAGCAGAGTAGGTGAGAGAGAGAGACTGATGCAGAACTGACAGTCTTGATAGGAGCAGATGGTGGTGAACACTCACAAAGCTTTTTAATACACACCATTCCTTATTTCATGCTATTGTATGGGGACTTCCTGTATGCCAGTTTTCAAAGCTAATTTCCTTTGTATCTGCTGCCATTATTATGTTTGTCTAAAGGGAAAGCTGGGGTGAGGGGACAGAGGAGAGTATAATATAGACTTTGTGACACTCTACGACTTCCTTATTCAACTGTCTATTAATTATGTAATTTCACAGTTCATAGATTTCAGAAGGTGCAGCCAGAAATAGATCAGATGTCCTTTGGGGTTGAAGAGTGGAAAATAGAAGAAATAGGTGAGGGCAGAGGTTGGAAACAGCTATGCTTAATTTCATGATAAAGTCATAAAATCAAGCTCAGAGTTGGGAAAAAAACACCATGATAAAAAAAGTTATCAGAGTTCATCCAAAGAAAAGTTAGGGAGATTGAGAGTGTCTCCTCAACCTGGGTAGGAGTTCCTGAAGGGGTGCTCCCTGTTCCTCTCCCTAGGAGAGATTTTGTTTCCATGAATCACCTTTACAACCCAAGTAGTTTACTTACTAAATACCTACCGTGTGCTGTTGTGACTAATAAAAGATGTGAAAAAAGAAACAGAACCAATAGGATGTATAGTCAGTAAGACAGAGATTTACTTTAAGAAATTAGGTCCAAGATTTTGGTAGCTGAATAGACCACAATTTGCAGAGTACACCAAAGATTAGAGACCTAAAGAACAATGCTGCTGCAATTTGAGTTTGAAGACAGTGTAGAGGCAAAATACACTCTCCATGGGGACCACCATCTTTCTTATCTTAAGGCTTTCAATTGATTGGATGAGATGCACTCATATAAGAGAGGATAATCTGCTTTACTCAGTCTACTGATTTATTTATTAAGCTCATCTAAGAATGTCTTTTAAGCAATATCTACACGGGTATTTGATGAAACATCTGGATATCAAGGACTAACCACATTAACACATAAATTAACTATCACACAACCACCTTTTTCATTTAATGTAAAATGAAAATAAACCTCTATAGAATTTGTTATCAAAGAGCTTTTCATATCTACTCATTTAATAGTAGTGCCTGTTCGATGTAAACTTTTTTTAAAGAAAACTAAATTTTAACTCCATTTCCTAGGAATAGTCTATAAATACTATTTTATTTAAAATTCTAAAATGCCACAAAATTCACCAGATTGTTTTCTGTTGCTAGTTACAATTACCTCTCCCAACAGCCCTTTTTGTTTAGGGAATTGACTTAAAAGAAAGCAAATGGTTTTGCTTTTTCCAAAACTTGGGAACTTTTAAAGACCTTGTTAGTCTGAGATTTAACATTTTCATCTGGTTATGTTAAACGTCAATGTAATTTTTATAGTGTGTGTGGATCAGGTAGAAGAAACGGGAAGAGGTGGGTGAATTTCTTATTTCAAACCATCAAACTGAAACATTGAGATTTTCTTTTCTTTGGAGAAATGGAGTGAGAAGGAAATATGGCTATGCTATTAAAATAGTGTGACTAATTAATGGACGATTACAGTTTATTATATGTGATTTTTTTTTATATATACAAAGTGCGTTCACTGAGTTTTTATTCATTCATTTCGACCTCGCCAAACTTTCCTAAGCAATTTATGCTTCAGGATTGGCAGCTGTGGTTTACAGCAATCATGAAACTTGAATTTGGCTACTTAGCTGGTAAGTGGCAAAACGTACTTAAGCTATATCTCTCATTCTAAATCTAAGGAACTGAAGGTCTGGGTAGCTATAAATTAAATTTCAGGCTGTATGCTTTAATTTATCCATCAACTGAGAGTAAAATAACACTGTGTAGAATTTGCTTTGAAGACTACATAACATTGTACAGGAAAAGCAGTTAGCACAGTTGTGTGGCATATGGAAAATTTTCAATTCTTATTAGTCTTTGGAACGATTAAGAGTCTAAAGCCACAACTCTAATGCAGTGTTAGGGGAGGCTGATGAACCACTCAGCATCAGCACCAAGAACAGAGACTTCTTGGTTTGCATTGCAGTGTTGCTTAACTATAAGGTTTCCCAGCTGTGTTAAATACAATAAATTCAATGTGAAAGGTACCCGCTGTAATTGAGCAATGTCTCTGCTTATTATGACAGTACAGAAGCAGCTGCCACTTTATTGTCAGTGGTCAAAATATTAGCCAAGTTGAGAATTTCTGCTCCCTAAATAGGATATAAGAAAGAGGGGGCTAATTAGAGCAGAACCCACTGGGGCCGTAAAGTGTCATTAAGTTAATAGCACAGAGATCTATATGAAGCCAAATTGTAAAATTCACTAGCTCACACAACTCAGAAGTGCATTTCTATCTCTCTCATCATAATTTAGGGATGGAAGTTTATAAGCAAAATTAACATATCAACTACTTAAAATTGGTGGGTCCTTTAGTAGACAGATCATATTAGACAATATTTTCTGACAAATCATCTCATAAATCTTTTAATTATATATTTATATTAAAAAGGATAAATAATATGTCTCCAATTGATATATATAAAATTTAATTAGATTGTACTTAGAGTTATAAATCAGCGAATAACCCAGAATGGAATTCAAATGATGCTTTTATTAATTTTGTTTGTCTCTATTCAGAGAGCCAATTGGCATCACCTACATTTCAGAAAGATCCTAAATTTCCTTCACAAACCCTACATAATATAAATTCTGTATTCTAAAATGAAAAAAGCATCTTAGATTAAAATATCAATACAACCGTCTTCAGAGGAATCAAATAAAATATTAAATCTAAAAGAAGTTTGTTTTTACTGACAGGCTTAGTGAAAAAACATCAAAGTCAGTTTATCTAAGCAATCAATCTCTGAAAATCAATTTACCAGACACAAATACTTATGGGTGACATTGTCTGCAAATATGGACCTATATAAACACTGATGACAACTAGACAATATATGTAGAGCATGAAATGTAAAGATTCAGCATATTATTCTTTTCTACTATTTTAAAAAAATTTATTTTAATAATGAAACAATGAAAAAAGATTTCCTAAAACGATCAATCTTGATTTAAATTTACCTATTCACTTAGGGAATTCTTGCTATTCTTTTATTATTCTCATGAAAGATCTCAGTTGTACAGAGTTTTGAAAACTGTTATTGGAAATAAAATATTATTATTCCTGGTGCATGGCTTATATTGGGTCCTCTTAGAAACTCAACTATGGGATTAGGATTTATGTGCATTTCATTTTTCAGGATTGTAATCCCAATAGAGTGAGGAACTGAGGCAATGGAGGGAAAGATGCTAGTATAAGATGTTTTAAAACAGGTTAACACCATGAACAACTAGAATTTTATCTGACTTGTACTTCTGGTATAGGGTGAGAAATATACCCTAGTGATTTGTAATAAGAGAAGTAAGAGAGCTGGGGTATTTACACACCAATGCCCATTTGTCATTTGTGGGCTTCTGGTAAGTGTGGGTCCTTGGTAATTAATTCACTAGTACTTCCAGCCTACTCGCCCTCACGCCTGTGCAATCAGAAAAACTCTTTAAGACAAAATCTGAAGGTATTGACACTGAGGCAGTGGATGTTAAAGAGACAGTTTGAAAACCCACAGTTTATGTTTTCAGTGTTTTGTAACATATGTAGACCAGATTCATGATTACAGTGTGTCCATTAGTCATTAGCACTTGATCTCCTAGACTCTATTAGAAGATATGGCTGTTCTTATATTTACCTAGTGGTAACCTAGAACAGAGAATTTCAATGACTCTACTAACATCACATGTTGTTCAGCTGTGAAACGTAGAGGACTAATGTATTATTAATAAGAATTCAGATACTAAAATTTAAAAAAATCAACCATTTAATAATTTTAAATAAAGTTCACCTTATCTTTTTAATATAACCAAATAACTCCCTAAACTGATGTTTCCTGAGTGAGAGGGTAAAAGGATAGTATAAACATTTGTATTCTGGAATACTTATAAACAAAAATATTATCTCATTTATTCCACAAATTATAGTATCTATCATGTGGACAAACATTATTTTGTATTTTATGATAAAAAGTGTTGAAAGTCACTGGTAAAGGGAAGAATCTACCTCATATTTATTCCCTATAAATAACATACTTGAAAAGAACCTGTCAAACATAAATCCTTGAAGAGTCTGTGTCTCTTTCTGTGGAAAAGTTTAACTTTTATGAGAAATTTAGAGATATGATAAGTACTTTCCAAAGGGCATGTAGTTATCCAGATTGCAAATAGAATTCAAAATTGGAAAAGATTGACATGTTGGTACGTGCAGGCTTAAAACTAGTGATGGCCAGCTAACGCTTATTATCATTTATGCCACTCAGAGGGACAAAGAAGAGAGACTATATATACTTTAGAATATTTAATAAAATGTTCTCAAATTAGAACTCGCTATTTTTAGGATGATTAAGAAACATTATAAGAATGGTAAATAATATATTTTGGTGAATTTTGTGAAGTGAAATTATAGCAGAATTTGGTCAAGAGACCAACATCGGAAAATAAATTATTCATTCAACACTTCGAATGTTGACTGCTATGGTAGTAAAAAGAACTTGTACTTATAGAAATTAATTCATGCATAGAGTCGGAATATACATATCAAAATTTGAATGCTAGAAAAGACACCAGACAGCTATATATAATTATTTGTAAGGACAGATTAAAATATTAGTGCAGGAAGTTCACAGGAGAGCTCCATAATTTTTTATTACTTTGTTGAGAATATGAAAATTGAACCAGATATGAACGATAATATTTAAATAGGATCAAATAACCATCAGGTTAGGAACAGAAGAAGCAGGAATGAGAAATAAGATGTTACAAACATACTATTGTATGTAACAGTATCTTATCATAATGATTATTGAACTAGAAACTAATCAATAAATAATTAAATAGCTCATTATTCAATAACTCAATATCTAATTATTATTTTAAAGCTTTATAACCATCAAAATGATACAGTCAAGTGTTCAAGATCCATTTTTCTCTGTATTATGCATAATATTTATACAAATTTTCCCAAGTATCTGATGAGAGATAAATTTCAAGATTTAATGTTATTAAATTTTCAAAATTGTTTTTTCAAGACCACTAGAACAACAACAAAAGTTTGTTATCTACAGATCTGGATAGCACTTATTTATAGTACTAAAGCTTAAATTTGAAATTAATGAAATTTAGGGTTCTTCTGAATAATGAAGGAATAACTTAGACATTAATAAGAAACTTGTCTCCTCTATCATCAATTTTTTGTCATTCAATAAAAAGCACTGGGGAAAATAAAGTGTTTAGGACATTATGAGACCACTTAGCCAAGACTATTTGGGTAAAATTATGGCAAATGCACTAATCTCAAAAGCATGATTTTTTCATAAATTTTCATCAATTCCACATTAAGGTCTCTGTAACCATTCTGGAAAACCTTTTTTTTTTGAAACTATAAATTTAGCTACGATTTATTTTTTTTTAAATTATGTGCTATGCATATTTTTATGACACTCCTATTCCTATGTAAAATGGTTCCTCATTTTACAAATGAAGAAAACTAAAATATAAAAGGGCTAATTAATGTGCCAAAGATTTTAAAAATAGTAAGATTTGAACCCAAGATGGCTTAGAAACGTGCCTATCTTTAATATTATTCGATTTTGAATGTAACTAAGTTTTTCTGCCTTACTCTGTTTTTGGTTAAGCTGACAAAATCTCCAAAATAACTGTATGTTTTCCAAAAAGAAATTATTCCATTTATTATAAGGTATTCACTTTTTTTTTTTTTCTTGTTCTGATTTCCTTCAATGATATCTGCAACTGGGGTCTCTGCTATCTGAGAAATCTAACAACATCGTGACATACCTATTGATGATACTGTCCACCACTATGAATGAGACTAAATGAAGCTGATCTGTCTGAATATATTGTCACCAAGTAACAAATCAATGTCAGTAGTGACTTGGCTATGTACTCAACATTCTAAAATATGGGAGCACTACATTTACTATTGGGCACAAAATCAGCTACCAATATATATTCTAGAGTTCTAATAGTTAGTTATGCTAAATTTCTATCTGCTATAACTAAAGAAAATTTCTGTTGTGTCTATTAGTGCTTCCACTGACTCCAAAGCAATGTATTTCCACTCCCTAAGTGGCTTATGGGTGCTTAACTAATAATAGCACTCTTAATAAGCCTCACCAGAATCCATGAGAACTGAGCTGGAAGCCAAATTTGTGCGACTGACAAAATAATGAATTCAAATTGTTTCCTCTGCTCAGCACATAACTTATAACTTATTTTAAGCACAAGTTCCTTCTAAGAGGTTCTTTCCAAGTTCCTCAGGAAAATGCATTTGTGAACAGGTCAGTCTATTAGAGCTTATGAATCCCAGTGTTAAGTGCTATATTGATACCAAAATGCATGGAAATGTGTAGGAACTAATGAAGTCAAATGAGAAAAAATGTACAACTGTCATATATTTCACATTTATTTTTGAAAGATAGTTTCTCTCTGTACAGAATTCTAGGTTAACAATGTCTTTGCTTGCATTAAAGGTCTTGCTTCACTTCCATAAGATGCATTATTTCTAATGAAAAACGTGATCATCTTTGTTCCTCTGTACATATGTCCTTTGCTCACTAACATTTTTTTTTATCATTAGTTTTAACTAATTATGGTTTATGATGTGGTGTATTTTGTTTCAGATCTATTGAATTTCATGAATTGATGGGTGTACACTTTAATACTGGAAAAATTTCAGGTATTATTTCTTAAATACTTTTCAGTCTCCCTTATTCTTGGACTACAATTGCTCCACATAACACTGATGTTTTATTTTTATGTCATTTTCCCTTGTATTTATTTCGAATAGTTTATACTGCTATATCTTCAAGTTCAATAATCTTTTCTTCTGAAGTTCTAATCTGTAGTTGGTCATATCAGTCTAATTTTCACCTTAGACAGAGATTATTTTATTCTCTAGAAATTTGATTTGCTTTTATACATTATATGTCTTTCCCTGACATGCATATGATTTCTTCTGTCTCAGTAAACAGATAAATTACAGTTTATCACTGTTTCAATATTCTTGGCTAATTAAAACAATGTCTGAATATGTTTCTTTTGACTAGTTTTCCTTCTCATCATGGATCTCATCTTCTTGCTTCTTTGCATAACTGATAACTTTTCATTGCATATCAACCATGACATATTTGCTTGATAGATATTTTTATATTATTTAATTCTGGATCCTCATTTTAGAATTTGGTTAAAATTTTGGAAATATTTTAACCTTTTTTCTTATACAAACCACAGTAGTATTTAGTTTAGAGCTAATTTTTCCTCCACAACTACTTTGCTCTGACTGATGTATTATAAACAAATTTCATTTTGAATAGTGAAAATGAACTGGTTTTGACTCTGTAGGAGAACTGGCAATTATTCAGTTTGCTCTTTTCTCTGAATGATTCTTTTCCGTCCCTCAGATAGTTTCCTCAAATGTATTTATAAACAAACATTCATTTGAGGATTTGAGAGTAATTATCCACGTATCTCCAGAACACTCTCTCTACTCCCTTCCTCCCATTTCTTTGTCTTACAAATTCTAACCAATTTGACTTCCCCAGAATTCTTTCTCTGTCTTCTCAACTCTGTAAGTCTACTGATGTGTATCTGAGTTTCCTTTTCCTATTCTGTCACTTGGAAATAACCTTTAAAAATCAATGGAGACCCAGTGTATGGCTAATTCGGTTTTAAGCCTTTTCTCAGGTGGAGAAAAAACAGCTGCCATTTTTCTGCCGCCATTTTTCCTGCCACCATTTCCCGCTGCCATGAAAATCATCCGAAAGCAGAAAGAGGAAGAGGGACCTGCCCACCATTATAATAGCTATGACAATCCCTGAGCCAATAGACACACACTTCTCTAAATATTTGCAAGTGGATCCTATGTATATTCTATGTGGAGAATTTGCAATTAACATTGAGTTCCTGCTTGTCACTCTCACCTTAATTTGCACTCCTTTGTCTCTTGAAATGCACAGACAGCAGATTAAGATACAAACTCCCCTAAATATTTACAAGTGAATTCTTACGTGTTTTACAATTAATGTGAGTTCCTATCTGTCATTCCTGCTTTAATTTACACCTCTTTGTCTCCCTAAAAGTGTACCCCCATTTTCATTCTGGGCTGATTTTTTGGAGAGAATTCCAACTGAACCCGCGCATAATAAAGCTACCTTCAATATTTCTAAAAGAGCACACCGTTTGGTTTTTGTTGGCAAGAAGAACTGTAACACAGGGACTATTGCTGTTTGTGCAAAATCTGAAAATCTTTCTTTTCCCCTTGTTTTTGGTTATTGAATGTAAGAATGTAAATGAGCTATATTGCTCCAGAAATGGAAAAACTTACTAATGAAACTCATGTCCAGAGATCCAATCCTATGAATTTCTCTACTAGTAATAAGCAATAAGTCATCTTAGAGATCAAATGTGAAAAAAAAAAAAGTTATAGTTTTTTTAATTGTTTCCATCCTTCATAGAAGTTGCTTTATGAATGGAAAACGGATGGTACTCTCAATTGGATAATTTTATCAGGACATATTAAGGCAACAATTAGGCAAAGTATGAGCAGGGAGTCTATACTCTCTCCAATAAACTTTCCTCTGCTTTTGCTTGCCTCTTTGGTCTGAGAATTCATTCCTCTAACACAGTGAGACATGACCCTACAATCCTGGTATCATTTTGATCATGCTTCTGATATAAAAATAAAGTTATAATATATATTAAGAAATTAAGGCAAGTAGTTTTGTAAATTATTCAGGGCAAAATATCTCAAACTAAAAATCATATTTCAAACTTGTATTTCTTATTTAAGACTGCCAGATGATGAAGCATATAATAATTCCCCTATCAAATCTGTTCAATCTATTCTAACTCATTTGTTATAGATTAGAAATTTGATCTCCACATATGGGTTTCAGAACCATTAGATAAATAAATACATCATCAAATAAATGCTGTGATAAAGTTTTTACAATCAATTGAGAAGCAAATGTAAGGTTTTACCCAATAAAATGCCTTTTGACATTCTTCTGCTTCATCTTCTAGAGTTTAGTTGATACTACTGTCTCTACTCTAGAGTTTTTGTTAATAATTTAAGAGGCTTTTTAAGACATTTAACAAGTGATTTGATTGAATCTACCCAGAGCTATTAAACCATCATTCTACTTTATATTTACACAGAGTTGATGTGAAGCTATTTGAATTTTTTTTCAATCAGATATAATATAAACATCAGGCACTTCTACAAAATGAAGAACACTTTCAAAATATTAAGCTAACTCCAATGTACAAATTCTGATCTAATTCACTGTATTTTGAAATTTGAATGAAGAGGCATGTCCTGGTGGAGTAGCAGTTATGTCTGCTGCATTTGACACAAGAGTGCAATCCACATACATCTCATGGATCAGAATTCACATCCCAGGTTCAGGGTGAACAACCAAGATAATCAATAAATATAAATAAATAAAATTTTATTTCTCTTCTCTCTTTCTGCCTAACTGCTGCGTACTTGCCTTCATTCTTGTCTGTACATTTACTTAAAAAAAAAAAAAAGGAAAGCTAGAAATATCATTAAAATCCCAAAGTTTCCAGAGGCCTCAGACATAATGAAACTAAGAATTCAGCTTCAAGAAGCTTATAACTTAACCAGAAGGGGTTCAGAAATTTGCAAGATCTGCATAATTAGAAAAAAAATAGGAAATTTCTACCTTGAGACAAATAATTTTGCTTTCCAAGTATATAAAATGTTAGTAGTTTGCTCATTTTTTTTTAAATGTCATTGAAGAAATGAGTGGGGAAATATCCTGTTCCCTAGTCTAAGCTGATATCTTTTACATCCTGTTGCCACCTTCTAGTAAAAATAGACTGGAACCTCTTATTACATAGACCACTCACTACACAGAACACAACATAAGCTAAGTAATAAAAGAATAGAGATAATATGCTATCATAATTCTTTAAAAGTTTACCTGATATTTACTACAACGTGAAATAAATAATATATCTTAATTAAGAAATCATTAAAGTGTGATTAGTGAGTCTTAACAATTTTCAGTGGAATTAGACATAATTTCTAGAGGAAGTTATTTCTTTATAGAAACAAGTAGTTTGCTGAATCTGATTCAAGCAGATCAAAGTTTTTTTTTGTAAAAGCTTTACTTTTTTAAATATTTACTCTTCAAATTTAAAAAGAATTCCTATGACGCCAACCAAAATTTCACTTCTACCAGTATTTTCTTCATGTAAAACTGTATTAGGTAGTGGTAGAAAAGATTTAAGATTAGGAAGTAATAAACTTACTTAATCTGTTTTCAATTACAGAAATACTATTAAAGGAGCAATTAATGAAAATGTAATCACATGATTTCTTAAATTAATTCACTTCATTTAATTTCATCTAAAGCTTATGCTTTACCACAGACTGAAAGTTATATGCTCCATAAGATTAAAAGCAAGTGGTTAAGTGTTTCTATGTCACTATAAATGACCTCTTCAGAGGGAAAAAAGATCATAAAGAAGAAAAAATATATACCAGGCAATGTGCTTGAATAATAAACTCTTAGAAAAGGGAAGATCAGACTATAGTTAAAACTATAAATGGAGATACTGCATTATTCACTTTCTACATAACCACGTATAAATTTAAACTATTTTTATAAGTGAGTGGTTCCATATTGAGACCATGTAATGTGCAAAGATATTTAAGTAATTTATCAGTGATATTAAGAAGTATTATTTAATGTGCTGCAGAATATTATATATTTCACATGGTAAAATTATTGTAAATTGGACTTAGAATAATAATCTCTGCACTAATAGGGTTATGACCGTAAATACAAAAAGGAGAATACATTTGAGAAACTCCATTGGTCTTAACAGCATACTGTATCTCAACCACCATAGAAAATGTAACATCCACAGCATAAAAAATTATGTTTTTCATTTTGAAACAGTAGTAAGCAAACAGGAAAGAAAAGCAGCAAATGTGAAACACATACTATAAATTTGAAACCTATACTATAATAGAACAGATCTTATTTGCCAAAATCAGCATGTTTTTCGATGGTGAGCACAGTGACCAATTAAATTAGGTCTCTTTTCTTTGAAAAGACTGGAAGCTATGCCTTTTATTGCTGCTTTACACCCTCACCACAATGTGCTTAAAATCTCCCTAACCTAAACAATGTTTAAGGGTTTTATGTGTTGTCAGTGGGTATTTCATTAGTGGCATCTCCTTAGTGAACTGCTAAATTCACAGAGAAAGGTGTTCTTAGTTGGTGTAAAATATCACCACACTATAACCAAAGTATAGGCACTGGGGGAAGATTTCATGCTGATAATGGACTCGCTACATTTATCCCACTCAATCCGTATCAGTCTGAAACATTAGCTGAGCTAAGCAGGTGGCTTTTAATTTAATTCTATTTTTTCTTTATTTTTTTAATATAGAAAAAATGATTCAGTTTACAGGTAGTAACATTTTTACCTGTTTGAGTCCTCTCCCAAACAAAAAACACTCAAAAGAATAGAAATTATAATATCCATACATGACTAAAATATCACCTATTTATCTACTCTCTCTCTCTCTGTGCCTCTCTCTCTCACATACACACAGACATTAAAGGCAACTCAAAAAGCAAACCCATTGAGGATCAGCGACAAATTTAATAAGGGCTGGATACAGGTTTTGGATAATTATTCTGATGTTCATGTGTTTTAAGTTCTTAGGGCAAAATTCTAACTCAGGTATTGAAACTCTTGGAAGCAGGGTTCAGTAGGACAATGTTCTAAATGTCTACATTTATCTTAATTTGGTGAATCATTCAAATGCATAAAACTAATGATCTCATTCTCCATTACTATCAAGAAAAGAATATTTGACCAAATGTAACTAAAATAGAATGTTACATAAATTGTTGGGAGAATCTGGGAATCGTAAGGACCTGTAAGCTGAAGGAGTGTTTTTGCTTTGATGGACAGTACTCAACATGCCATGCTTTGAAGGTAAGGATGAGGAGCCAAAGCCCATTTTAATCAGCCTGGACAGTAAAATCAGGCCATTCATTTCAGTAGGTGTTACTACTAGCCTTTCACAGAAAATTAAGAGATAAACACTGTTGTGAGCCTGCTTTCTCTGTCTCTAGGCTTAAGTTTGGAGAAACATCAATTAGTGTAACTCTCGTCATTCCTCTACTCCATAACTCACCTCTTCCTAGATTAGAAGTACATTTCCTTTGGTAAATTTGAGAATGAACCCTTGGGAATGCCAACCATAACCTGTCTCCTTTTATCTTTTCAGAATATGACTTCCATGGAAAGTATTTTCTCAGGTACGCTCCAAGTTTGAGAAAATATTCCCTCGCAAGGGCTTTACTCCTACCTGAGAGGCATGTAAGTTGACCAGCGCAGAACTGGATTAGTTTATTATGTGAGGCTACAGCAACAAACATGTTTTGGTAACACACAAACACGCAAACCATATTCTTCAAGATTTCTCAAATAACAGAGCTGACCATCTGTCTCTTTTGTTGATCTATCAATTAGTTAAGAACTTATGTAAAAAAAGAAGAGTATTTTTGTATAAACCTTCTCAAATTCCAATAAATGCGCTATTTAAAAACTAATTTAGATTGTGATATCAATATATCTCATGAAAGAAGAAAATTTTTGTGTTTAGCTTCTTCAAGGTAACAAAAAGAAACTTAAATATTAGAAATTATAAAAAAAATTTTAATGCTATTTATGAAGGGAAGTCAAAGATTCAAGCTAGAATGATCTGCAAGATGAAATTTGTAACTCTGCCAACCTGCTCATTATAACATTTACATATTTTAATTCAAAAAAAAGTTTCTTCCATGTAAAATGGAGATGTGCAGCATGTAAGCAAACACAGTTAGATGGCATTAAAATCCTGTCTAGAAAATGTGACCTGTTACAGTCCTGTTCCTAATGAGAAGTTCTCAGTAAGTACAACTAACCTTATTAGCAGGATGAGATTCAAGTTGCATCTAGACCTATCACAATAAATGACATTTGGAAACAAAATTGTGAATTATATTCTTTCTCTTTTTGTTTTAACAGGGTATATCTCCAGAATAAAAGGACACGAATCAATTGCAGATTTGTTCCTCTGACTGAGACAATTCAGCATGTTTCTAATAGACACAACCCTATACTTTAGCAATATTGAGGAAACTAAAAGAGGAACATGAAAAGAGAAAATAGTTAAGGAAATATGCCTTGAAATTTTCTTGCAACTCAGAAAAACTATTTTCCTACAATTCAGAAATGTTTCCAAAAATTTTCTAGGACTTTGACGTATAAAGGAAAATTTTGGCAGAAATATGAATAATCATAATAAAATGAATGATATTAATAATGGGAGGAAAGTTTAAGAGCCCAAGGAAGAAAAAATTACCAAGGAAGTTTTGTGTTTTGATAAGATCATGGTCTATGTATTTTTTATACATATCCTGAAATAAATCTGGCTGTGGGTCTAGACTCAACAACAAATAATTATTAAAAATATAATACTTTGAAAAAGGTTCTATACTATTTATTTTATACTGAACATATGTAATAATGAAAATATTAATAAAATATTTTATTGAAATTCATAAAATATCAAAAATGAAAACCTACATAGTTTTCGGTGATCTGGGTTTCCGCGGGAAAATTATATATACATATATTCAATATATAATCATGCAATTTTATCAAACACAGGAGGAACTGAGTAATTATGACAAGAAAAATTACATTTAAACCAGATTATGAAAGTTGTTAAATTATCCTAGTTGAGTAATTTATGTAGTAAAGTATACTTTATGAAGTTGAAAGAGAGATGAATCATGTAAGATACAAAGACATGGATACGTGAAACTTACAAAACTTATATGCTACCAGTAGGATGGCACCAGGAAGTCTGGCTCTTGGCTTGGAGGAAATAATAGCCCATTAGAGTTTTATCATTTGGGCATAACCAAATCTATAATTTTGGTTCATAACAATCAGATTATGAAGGCAATTATGGAAAATAATGAGTATAATCCTAATCGCAGGAGTTAAAAGTCTGGTTATAGGTCTAAATGTGTCAAATAAAGAGACTACAGACAGTTAAATTAGAGGCTTTTATAGACATTCATGCAAAAGATAATAAGACCCTAACAACAGTCAAAGAATTGAAGAATGGAAAGGAGAAGGAGACATTTTAAGGAATAATAAAAATACAGTGGGTTATTTTGTAAAGGGAAAAACTAAATGCAATATGTGATTATAAATTACCTAATTCAGGATATAAATAATAGGCATCACAATTCCCATGAAGTTACTCTATTGTTTTAGGTGATCTTTGAAAGATTTATTAAATATGTAATACTTAAAATATTTTAAGTAATGATTATATTCTATCATCCATTCTCTTTAAAACAGATTTACCTGTTCTCACTTCTCCAAATCTCTATATTAATTATTACAATGAATATTTAAATTTTCTAAAGTCATGAAAGGAAATGAAGCAAACATTAGCATTTATAATCTCTGACAACAATGAAAATAATAATTATAATTATTATAATGGCTATAACATATGACAATTATGCATAAGGCAATACTTTATGGAGTTTACAGATATTAATTCACTTATACCTAAAGACAAATGAAGAAACTAAAGCACAAACTTTGGTTAAGTAGCTAGTAATTTGGCCAAGCCTCAAGAACTAGTAAGTAGCAGAGTTCAGAATTAAGAACAGGTGATTTCACTCCAGCGCTCATCTTCTTATTCACTATAGTGTACTGTTCTTTAATTAGTATTTCACTTGAATTAACTCAAATTGTGTGCAATTCAGCACAATTCCAAATATTTAAAAATTTGCAAAAGCCAGTTGAAGATCTAATTATAAGCAAACCCAGATTAAAAAAAACAGAAAAAAATTCTGTCTAAACAGGATAAATATGAAAGATATATATGAAGAAACAAGAAACATACATTGTAGAAAATTATTGGGTAGCAGGCAAAAAGTTGCATAGTGAAGAAAGAACTGGGATTGTTGGTGTATTAATGTATTATATACAGATGATTTACATGATGCACACCTTAAATATATGTAATGCTATTATGCAATGCTCCCTCAATACAATTAAGTGAATAAAATAATGTCAATGTCCTCACATTAAATCTATAAATTCCATGTCAGTGAAAATCCTAGAACTCTTTTACAGAATTTGAAAGGTTAGTATCAAAGTTCATACACTTGAGTAATGACAACAAGAATTACCAAAAAGCTAAAACATTCTAAAAAATAAAAACAAGTTGGTGGAAGTTGACCTACTATTTATAAAGCTTATGATGAAACTTAGAAATTAAAAGAACAGTGTTTTGACACAGAGACAGATCAATGAGGAAACAAATAGATCAAACATAATATTAACATGGAAATTTTGAATATTATATGACATTCAAAATTTTTTTGAACTTTTATACAAGTGAATTACCACATAGAAAAAGATATTATACATAAATATATCACATCAAAATAAATTCCTAAAAGAGTAAAGACTTAAAAGAAAAAATATTAAAATATAAGATATCTCTTTATGATCTTAGAGTCATATTGTATTTCTTTGGAAGAAAATATAAAAAATGTACCTTAGAGATTTTGTTAAATTTGACTAACTTAACAATATTTACTTTAAATGAATTATTGAACAAATGAAGGATCTATAAATAATATTGTAATATTTGAACAGATTTTTAAAGAAATTAATTACATAAATAACAAAAATTACTCTAGAAAATTAAAAAAAAAAAAAAAAGAAAATATAAATCACAATTACAGAAATCCATGGAAATTATTTCCAGGAATTAAGACCAGTCAATTCACAAAACAAGCAAATGAACAAAATAGCAGTAAAAAATAAAAGGCAAGCCCTGTTGGAGCAGTGGTTAAATCAATCACCTCCAAAGAAGAAAGCAACATACCCCTGAGTTCAAGTCCTGGTCCCAGGGGAATGCAACAAATATGAACAACTAAGTGAAAATAAAATATACTTTCTCCTCTCTCTTCCTTCCTGCCTGCCTACTTCCTTCATTCCTGCCTGCAACTTTTCTTAAATAAATACATGTGACAGAAAATATTTGTCAGTAAATACAGTTTCAGTACTCAACTTTTTATCACCTCCTTTATTATCTCCCTAGAAGAAGCCACCATCATTTTCTTGTCAAGATTATAGCCCCCTGACTACATATACTAGTTTCTATTTTTCTAAAATGTATTCTGAAAACAGTAGAGAGATTTCATTAAATTACGGGTTAACATATAAAAATTCTGAAGAGAACAAGTGCTTTCAACTCAAGTTAATGCTTTACAATATAGAGTGATTGTAAGTACCAGTTTGTCAGTCCTGTTTTATGTTTATTGTCCCAATCAACATATTAATAATGCTCCTTTCCACCCTCAAAGGAGTCTTATTGGAAGCTAAGCATTTACTTATTTGGCAAGATCCAATACATATAATACCTCTTTTCTTATCTTTACCTCTCTTCCTCAAAACTATTTAGGATTAGCTTCATTCCCTGCATATTCTAACCTCAGGATTTTTCACATTTGACCTTTCTTCTGCCTGGAACCAAAACATCCCTTGCCCATAATTTTGTCATTTTTAAAATAAAATTTTACCTTATAATGTTTGTTTTTCCTTTTGACTTATCTCACTAAGCATAATACCTCTAGGAGTATTCATGTTGTTGCAAATGACTGCACTTCACCCTTATCAATAATGAGTACATGATTTCACTCCAAAGTAGTATATAGAGAAACTGAACAACACAAAATAAATCAAACAAAATAGACTTTCAGTCTATAAAATGAAGTTAGTGTTCAGCAGGGAGGTGGTGGGGAAATGGGTAAGTTGAGTTAAATGAGTTCAATTACATGGTAAAGGAGAGAACTGGACTGCAGGCAGTAAACAATTCACAGTTATTGATTTGCAGTTAAGCATACTTTAAACCTATATAATGGTATGATGCAAGTTTTCTTCAGTAAAATTTAAAAAACAGGTGACTTCAAGTCAAGATGGCAACCTGGTAAGTGCATGACTCATATCCTCCCCACAGAGAACCTAATAATTCACTTATTTTCCAGAACAAACACTGAGGAAAACCAAGCACAGAAGCTATCAAGATGCAGCAGCAATTACAACCACAATAGGTTGGTGAAAACATCAAGGTTCAAGCTATACCACAGATTCAGCCCAAGGATTTCAGCTGTGGTGGAGTGGGTGGAACTGTAGGAAGAACTGACACTCCTAGGAAACATGAAAGCAGCAGAGAACCTGCTCAGGAGAACTGGAACACAGAACCTGGGAAGAGGGCTTGGTACATGCAGAGGGAGGACTAATGCCCCGGTAGTTTCAACATGAGACCCAGTGAGAAAATTACACTGGATCACGGCCATAACTGGAAGGCAGCTAAGGGACTACTACTGCCATACCGTCCCACCATATTGGCATGGAGTGAGGGAACCCAACTACTAGAAATCCCATCCTCAGGCTTGAGGGTAAAAATGAGTCCTCTAGAGGGAAAAACCACCACACTACCCTCTAGTGCCACTCTGTGGGTGGAGTTAAAACTGCATCCTTATTCTTGACCGTAGGACAACAGCGAGATGGTCATGGTGGTTGAGAGTTGGGGTACTGGGGGAAGGCTCTTCATTTCACACAAAAATCTCCAAACTCATATGCTGAATTTTCAGGCAGCAGCAGCAGAACTTCAACAATCCAACCAGTGGTGATCTCACAAAATTGAAGAAATCCTAGTGTTCACACCAAGATCCAGGCTTAGTTAAGTTCAAGTCAATACCCTGCACAAGACCCTCATGGCAGGGAAATATAATCCACAGAAACATAAATAGAATGCCAAACAGAGCAAAGACACAGAGAATTATACACAAAATGATGGTACAATAAAAAACACAATGTAAAAGCTGAATACAACAGACGGGTACAAACTATGTGAGGAAGAAGTTTGGACAACAGTGATAAACATTCTCATGGAAATTAAGAAAATAAATGAAGAAAAAGAAAACAAAACAAAAAAAGAGTGAGAAGTCATGAAGCAAGATATCAAAGAAATGAAGATTAGATAGCTGGATAGCTGACCCAGAAAACTCAATAGTGGGACTCAAGAATAGGATGGATGAAGACGCCAATACAGTAAGTGAGTTAGAAGATGCACTCAAGCAAAGAGAAAAAAGAATGAAAACAAATGAAGGCAGCAATAAATATCAATCAGATAACACCAAAAGGAAGAAAATTTGCATTGTAAGGGTCCCAGAAGAAGAAAGGAGAGACGAGGTGGGAAGAAATCATATGAACAAATAATAGCTAGCTTTCCTAATCTGAAGAAGAAAGCCTCTATGTGGGAAAAGGGCCTGCTTACCACTTTCAGCAACTATGAAGCAAAGCCATGACACCTCCTGTAACCTGAGCTTGCTGGAATGTAGCCAGCAGACATAGAACTTCCTGTGCTTGAAAGCCCTTCTCCTAATTTACACCCCTCTCTTCCCGTGTTTGCTCTAGCCTATACAAGTATGTTCTAACCAGTAATTGGGGCTCAGCTCTTTGAGGAAGAAATCCCAGCGGAGACCATGCATGTAACAAATCTGCCTAAAATGCTTCCAAAGAGTGCTTGCTTGGTTTCTCCCGAAAATCTAACATCCAGACCCAGAAAGCTCAAAGAGTTCCTAATAAAAAAAACAAAACGAGCAGACATATGCCTAGACAAATTGTCATCGAAAATGTCAAAATACAGAACAAAGAAAGAAGAACAATTAAAGCCAAAAGTCAGTAAAACAAAAGAAATAATAAAAATCTGAGCAAAATAAATGAAATAGAAAACAAAAAGACAATCCAGAAGACAAAAGCTGGTTCTTTGAGGAAAAAAAAAAACCCCAAAAACGAAAATTAACATATCACTGGCAAGACTTAAAGAAAACAGAGAGAAAACTCTCATGAGTAGAATCAGAAATGAAAGTGGAGAAGTTACAACAGATACCACAGAAATACAAAACATTCTAAGAGACTACTATGAGTAACTCTGTGGCAACAAGATAAACAAACTAAAGGACACAGATTTCTAGAAAAATGCAGTCCACCAAATCTGAACCTGAAAGAACTGAAAAACATGAATAGAACAATCACAAACAAAGAAATTGAAGAAGTAATCAAAAGTCTCCCTAAAAATGAAAACCCAGGACCAAATGGTTTTTCTAGTGAATTTTATCAAACTTTCAGAGAAGAATTAGTACCTATGCTTCTCAAACACTGACAAAATATCAAAGCACGGGAACATTCTCAAATACTTTCTATGTGGCTAACATCATAACTAATACTAAAAGATGACAGAGATGTCACCAAGAAAGACAATTAAAGACCAGTATCTCTAATGAATACAGATGCAAAAATTCTCAACAAATTATTAGCAAACTGAATACAACAATGCATCAAAAGGCCATCCATCATGAGCAAGTGGGATTTATCCCAGGGATGCAAGAATGGTTTAACATGCATAAATCTATTTATGTAATAGACCATACCAACAAAACTGAAAATAAAACTCACATGATCATATAAATAGTCACAGAGAAAGCTTTTGATAAGATATAATACGCATTTATGATAAAAACACTCCATAAAATGGGAAAAGGTACACACTTCAACATAATAAAGGCCATATATGAAAAACCCATAGCCAACAGTGTGGTCAATGGCAAAAAATTGAAAATATTTCCTCTAAGATCAGGAACAAGGAAAGGCTGTCCACTTTCACTGCTGCTACTTAACATCATACTGGAGGGCTTAGGAAGAGCAATTAGTTCTAGTAGTTTTTGACAGTTTTCAGGGTGTTCATTGTATATGTAATCATGGCATCTTCAAGTAACGTTAGTTTTACTTCATCCTTTCCAATTTGGATTCCTTGAATCCCCAGGGATTATTTCCAGGAAATAGAACAAAAATTCTTAATTTGTATGGAATTACAAGAGATCTTGAATGGGCAGAGTAATTGTGAGAAAAAAGAACATATTTGAGGGGATTACAGTCTCAGACATTGAGCTATACTACAAAGCGATAGTCATCAAAATGGTATGGTCCTGGAATAGTAACAGAGGCACAGACCAGTGAAAGAGAACTGAATCACCAGAAACTGACTCACTCACATATAGTTAATCTATAGAAAGGAGCCAAAAGCATATGATGGAGAAAGGGATGTCTTTTCAATAAATGGTGTTGGAACAACTGGACAGCTACATGTAAAAGAACGAAACTAGATCATCATCTAACACCATTTATAAAATTTAACTCAAAATGAACAGATGAAACAAAACCAACCTTTGGACACTTGCAATAGAACTGAGGTTACTAATAAGGGGTGGGATAGGGATGGGAGGGAGCAAGTGGTGGCAGAGTCCACTGGACAATGGTGAAGAACACTTGATTTTGCAGAGCACAGCGTGTGTTTACATATAGCTGATTATGGGAAAATTGCACATATGGAATCCTACACATATGAGTTTATTTATAGTGAAAAATAAGTTATTGCAATAAAAATTAGCTTATCGGTAGTCGTTTTATTTATAATAGCAATATTATATTCATACTTGTACTTAGAGCATTTCATTCCATAATATTTTTGATAGTATTACAATTCTTATACTTGACAAATAATTTATTCATTTAATTTATTTTACTTAATTCCTCTACAATATAAGCATACATTGAGAGCAGGTATTATGTAATAAGCACCATTATATTCACATATAATGGTGCTTATTACATAATATTATATACAAAAAATATTAATTTAATAAGAGTAACTATATTGTGAAATATCATGCACAATGCTGAAACTAACTTACACAAAATGACAAAATATAAGATCCATCAGGAAATAATTCTATGAGCCATACTATTCCACATACACAACATTTTAATAGTAGTTACTCTGGGAAAGAAAACTATTAATTAGAATGGTGTCATTCATCATTTCAAATATATCTGAAATACTTTCATATGTTTATTGATAAAGATTATGTAAGCATGAAAATATAATCGTTTTAAATTCATAATGATGGAAATACTAGTATTTTCTTGCTATTACTTTAACTTTTTAAATCATTACTTTAAAATACGATGTCTTCTACAAATAGTGATACTCATGCTTCTTTTCGTAATATACATAGAAAACCCTAGGTTCCAATAAAAATTATTAAAATAATAAATGCTGTAAAGTAATTTAATGCATACAAATCTGTGCTTTCTAATACAAATAACAAAGTAACTGAAAGATAAACCACAAAATAATCATAAAAAACAATAACATCAAAAACAACAAAATACTTTGGGAAATATTTAATCAAACCTGGAGACCTATGTACTGAAAACTAGAAGGCATTGTTGAAAGAAATAAAAGACAAAAAGTAACTGAAAAGTATTTTCTGATCATGAAGTGAGTGGAAGAATTAACATTGTTAAAATGGCTATATTACCTAAATCAACATACCTAATAAATATAATTGCTATCACAATCCCACTGATGATGGAAAAAATATTATACATTTTGAAACCACAAAAGACACCAAATAGTAAAAACAATGCTGATGAAAAAAACAAAAAGGGAGGTATCACCCCTGCCCCAGACTTTGTTATACCACAAAGCAATAGTAATCAAAACCACATGATATTTATATTAAAATACACCCACAGTTCAATGCAACAGAACTGAGAGACTAGAAATAAAAGTGCAAATAAATGCACAACTAATTTACTACAAAAGAGTCAAGAGTGTATAATGGAGAAAAGGGCAGTCTCTTATTTAAATGATTTTGTGAAAACTGGATTGTCACATGCAAAAGAATAAAACTAGATCACTCTCCCGTATCATATACAAAAACTGATTCAAAATAGATGAAAGACTTGTACGTAACAATGCACTGATGAACGTATAGTTGCACATTCTTTGAAATCAACCTTAAACAGTTCCTTGGGCATTTGACTTTAATGGCAAGGAAAACAAAAACAAAATAAATAGAACTATAGGAAAACTAAAAAGCTTCTGTACATATAAAGAACTATTATCAAAATGAAAGATACTCTATTGAATGGGAAAAGATACTATACACTAAATGTCTGAAAAGGTTAATATCCAAAACATAAAGAACTCATGCAACTCAAAAGAAAAAGTCAACCTGATTGAATAATAGGTAAAAGATCTAAATAAATGCTCTACCAAGAAGTTATACAGATGACTAACAGGTACATGAAAAGATTCATCATTTCTTATTATGAGGAAAATACAAGACAAGACAAGAAAAGCTATATAGCGTCACATCTTTGAGAATGGCTATTACCAAAAAGGCAAGGAACAGCTAATGTTGGAAAGAATGGAAGCACATAGAAGGAAATCCTTGCACACTCATTGTAGGAATGTAAATTGGTGCAGCCATCATGGAAAGCAGGTACGCACATTATTCAAATGGAAATTCATAAGATGCAGTTAAATTACTTCATAGTATTTACCTTAAAAACTGCATAATCACTCATTTGAAGAGATATGTGCACTTCCGTGTTCATTGCAGCATTATTTACAATTGCCAAGAGCTGGAAACAATGCAAGTTTTACATCAGCAAATGACTGGATAAATATGGTGTGGCATATATACAGTGGAATACTGCTCAACCATTTGAGAAGGTGAATACTGTCTATTTACAACAACATGGATGGTCCTAAAGGATATTATTTAATGAAATAAATCAGATACAAAAGACAAATACTGTATGAGTTCATCTGTATGTGACCTACAGAGAAACCAAACAATCCAATAGACTAAACAACATAAACTTTTAGACTAGAATAAAAAAAATAAAATAAGTCATTTAATTAGTTTTTTGCAGTCTTTCTAGTCCTCTGATAAGAAGAAAATACAGAAGCATGTATGAAATACAAATAATATAACCTCAGTGATTCTGCATGCAAATTAAATTGTCATATTTGCAGCTAGAACTGACATTATACAAGATGAATATTAATGTCAAAATAAAGCTAATAATTTTAAATTATTTCTTAAATTATATTGAATAACCAATTAAAAAATAAAATATAATATGCATCAATCACTATTCTTCATTTTAAATTGGATGGCAAAGAACTATGATTTTCTCAAACACTAATTAATCATTTATAAAATCTTCCATAAAATGCAAATTGATTTGAAGTACACATTTATTAAAGCAATATGCCCTTTTGGAAATTGCATTTAATGAAATATATTGAAGCTAAAATCATAAACTAGGCATAAACAAATGATGTTCCTAGGGATTATTTCCTTTATAACTTAATTAAAAGTACACTTTATTTAAATTACTTTAGAAATCCTTACTATGCAATTTCTTAGAATTTTTTTCCCCATGGTAACCTCTTAGTAGCCTTTGACCTCAAGTCTCTCTAATCCTTAATAAGTTTCTTTTTAATTTCCCTGAGAATAAAGGGAAATTAATATTTTACTTAAGTCATTTAAATCCCTGGTCTTTTTCTCATCCATGCAAATATGCAATACCTTGATCTACCAGTTTCACAGAACCAACTGACATCTTGTTTGTGAAAGCATTTTACAAACTCTGAATTGTCATATTATCATTCTGACTCATTATTATTTCCCAGAATAAACAATTATCCAGAAATTTAGTGACTTCTTTTTCAGGGAAAAAAGTTATGGAATAAAATGAAAGATAAATATTAGTGTTAAAAAGCTAGACTTTTCCATTAGCCATAGATAAATAATTAGAAAAGTCACAGGGAATTTACTGACTTAGAACAGAAGTTCCTATTCAACACTTCAACAAAAGTTTTTATATCCTTTAATTTATTCCTCAGTAATGTATGAAAACCTTGTTTCATGTGATTCAGAGGTAATAATATATTTTAAATGATTGTTTTTAGCAGTAATAATAGAGTATCAAAGGTTATATTCATGAGAACTTTATTTTGGGATGAAATAATAAACCGAAAACCACAACTGGATACTATGATAGTGCTGATAAAAATAATTTCAGCAAACCCAGAAAAAGCAATTTTTTTTTATTTTTATCTTTCTGATACTGAAGAATCTGAAAAATCAATTGAGCAACTCAAAAGAAATTGTTTTTTGAGTATATTCACAGAAATAATAGTAGACACCAAAATTACATAGAAACATGCACATTGTAATAAGAAACATTTTGATTGAAGGCTACATTTTCAACAATTACATTCTATAAAGAAAGGCTAAAATTGTCTCTAGTTATGGTGATAATATCATCCCACCCAAAAGATAAATTGGAATCTACTGGGTGAGTGATTATTTTTTCTTTTCCTTCCTTTTATTTTATTGATTTAGTTCTTTCCAGAACAACAACAGAAAATAGTTTATATAGAATAAGGCCATTCTATGAAACAAAACAGATAAACCCTAGAAGTAAACTGATTTCCTATGCATCAAAAGAAGAGTTAACCTATGTATTATTTTTTCATTCATTTGCAATCACTTCAAATCCAGATATATGCACGGAATTCCTACTATGTGCAAGAATAAACATTTTCCTTGTCTAAGATTTCAAGTTATCTTGTAATCAAAACCTACCAAATTAGAATGTATATTGTCACTATACAACAATCAGCTTTGAATTATTCTAAAACTATTTTAGTTAATTTGTCCAGGAAAAATGTTCAACATATCTGGTTAAGCTTCATTGACACCTTGTTTCCATCTTTACAAAATGATTTGCTTTTCAGATACCATCAGCAAGAATATATATTCTGGTTGTGACTTTACCTTGGAACATACCTCCTGTGTGTAATTTTCTTGCCCTTTCAATAATTTTATTTTTTTATTTTAAAGGAAAGGTGAAGACAGGAATGAATACAGGTAGGTGAGTAGCCAGGAAGAGAGAGAAGCATTTTTATTCATTTTTATTTTAGTTGTACATCTTGGTGTTTCTCTCCAGCTGGAGATGCAAACCTGGGTACTTAGGATATGTGTGGTCTGTGTTTGGACACTGGAAGCAGACCTAATCGCCACTATACAAGTTTGTGCCAACAATAAATCTTTTTTGTACTCTAGCTTTCCTCCAACTCCTCTTTGAATTCATTTTTGGCAGAAGCAAGACTTGTTTCTTGGGAGAGGTTCTCTTTTTGTTCGTCCACCAATTTTCCTGAGATTGCTAGAGGAGAGCTGCTGTGTGGAATCTCCGAGCCTTGGCTGGGCAGCTTCTGTAGGCAGAAGACCTTCACTGGTCATACCAGTAAATTATCTCATAAGAGAAATGCAGTATCCTTTGATTCAAGAGGAGCTACAGAGCCTCTTCCAGGGCTCACCTCAGATATGACATTTACTTACAAAATTCATATAATGCTCTGGCAGATCTATCTAGGGACTCATTCTAGAGTAGGCCCATACCCACCCCTGAGTATGTACTTTCCTTTTCTAATAATCTTTTCTATTCTTGCACCTCTTTCTGACTCCCCTTGAATTCTTTTTCACAATGGATGAGAAGAACCTGAGAGTTCAGGTCAAGGCCTCCTTCTTTCTCAAGCTCTCCCCAGCCTCCAGTGACAGAGTCACTTTCCACGTTTCCACACAACAGATCCTTGGAATGTCATCCACAGACAGCAACATCTGATGGTGACATAGACAAACAGGCTGACAGATTGGGAGAATCAGGTTATGTATAATTTTCTCACTTTTCTAGCTTACTTAGCCATTTGGCTTGCTAAGGAAATAAATTCTTAAGTTTATAAAAACTTAAAAAGAATACATATTTCACCTTATTTCTATAACTTGATAATTATGGGGCATCTGTCCAAAAAATACTAGAATAGAGAAGTTTGTTTGTATGGAACTAGATCCAAGGTGTTGATCACAGTACCAGTTAACAAAAAGATGTAAAAAATCACACTGAATGAATGAATGGATGAACGAAGTAAATCCTAAACTTATATACAGACATCTAAAAATACTTGAAATAAGATGGCCGACAAGCACATGAAAATTTGTCTTCATCATTTATCATCAGAGGAATGCAAATCAAAACAAGATATCCCGTCACACCTGTGAAAATGACTATTAGTCAAAGGACTGCAAAGAACAAGTATTGGCAACAATATGGAGAAAAGAAAATACATTCTACTGATGGGTATGTAAATTGGTTTAACTATTATAGAAAACATATGGGGACTCCTCAAAAAAGTTGAGAATGGAAATTCCATATGATCCCAATATCCCACTTCCAGCTGTTTACCCAAAATCTCAAGACTAATTGAAAGAAATACATGCAATCACATTGTAGAATTATTTATAATACCCAAGAGCTGGAAACAACCTAAGTGTTCATCAACAGCTGCATGGATAAAGATGAAATGGTATAGATATATACAATTGAGTTATTACTCTGTTGTTTAAAAAGATGAAATTCTCCCATTTGCAACAACATGGATGAATCTGGAAGAAACTGTGATTAATAAAATGAATCAGAAGAAGAAAGACAACCATAATTTCACTCATGATGTCGTATATAAAGGAAACAAACTAATGAATTAATTCAAACAACAACAAAAGACTTTTATTCTAAAGAATCAAATTAGTTGTTACCAGCAGGGGAGGGGGAGAATGGAGGCAAATAGGCTAAGGTTGATTATATATGATTAGGGAGAGAACAGAATTTTGGGAGTAAGCATAATATATTTTATGGCGATATTATGAAGATGAATACCTTAAGCCTATAAATTGTTATGATGCAATATTTCTTCAATAAAATTCTAAAAATTAAAATACAATCCTTGAAAAATGGAAAAATAATACTTTCCAGACTAATTGAAAAATTTAATCTAATTTTAATTTACTCCCCAATGGGAATTTTTTTTTAACTTGGCAAAGTGCTTATCAAGCTTAAATGAATGGCAAATCATAAGACTAGCTAAGACATTTTAATACATGATTGAAAAACTATTTTCGAGTCTATTAAAACGAGATCTAAATTTGCAATTATTCATAAATTTATGCTAATATTAGATTAATAATATAACCTAATATTAGATTAATAATATAGACTGGGTAGATTAATACACAAAAGTTGTATTTAGTAAAAGTAACATTAATAAGAGTAAGAAGATGAATTTTCAATATATTATATTGAAACAGTTGGTCAACAATTATAAAAATAAATAATTTCTTCAAACCTATCCCCAAACAAATTCAATGTGGATAAAACAAATACCATATAAACCTTAATATCTATCTGTTAGTATTTGTTGAACACTCAGAATTGACAGATTCATTCCTAAAGGAAAATATTGACTTGATTATATAAAATTTTAATGCATCTATTTTTAAGGCTGATTAATACAATAAAAACCAAATGACAAAATTGAGAGAGCTAACTGTAACAAATATGAGAATTAATAGATAACATGTTTAACATCACTGAGATATGCAAATGATTAATGAAAAATACCTTACCCACACCCACTGAATCAACAATCATCATAAGCAAATCTTCTCAAATGAGATTTAAGATATGAAAACTATGAAAAATACCCAATATTTTTAATAAAGATAGAAACACAATAAACTTCTTACTTTTCTACCTATCAACTTTATGCATGTTTTTGAAAATTGTAACATTTCAATTTTGTTTGAAGTCTATACCACAGACACTTGTTACAGGCTGATGCAGAGGCTACATTGACCTAACCTTCTGACAAAACAATTTTGACTGCAGTAACAGGACATGAATGTTTCCTTATAAATGTGCAAAGTTTATGGAGGTATAATCTTAATATTCCAGTGTTAGAATAATGCCACATTCATGAAAGAATGATGCCTGCAACCAATAAATAATTTCAAAGCAAAATAACATCTTCCATTTATAACACTCTTTAGTTATATTAGATCATATTGATAGTTCTTTAAATTCCCCTTCTTATTTAGTCTATTCTCATACTCTGTAAAGCTATGCTCTTTCATGAAGAAATTCTTCCCATGAGATTAGTCCAGTGCATTGCTTCCCTGTGACTCCTTGATACTGTACAAATAAATAAAAATGGATGAAACAAGTCAGGACCTTGAGTCTGGGCAGGGAGTGGTTGAGAGGTGGAGTGGGAACGTATCAAATAAAATACAGAAATATATTCAAGAATTAGAGAAAAGTTTCCTTTCACATGTAAAAGACTTAGGAACATGACTAGATTAGCATTTTGTTACAAAATAAAATCATAAATACAATATCAAAAATTATTCAAAGAAAGATTCACATGAATTGCTTATAAATTATAGCAAAACATTAAATTTAACTTCTATCTCTAGGTTAGAGATTATCATTCATAGAGAAGATATACAGTGATTAAAATCATCTATTTCAGTAAATTGGAAAGAAAATTTTAAAACAAAAAAATCAGAATAGAAAAAATATTTAATATTTTTACATGAAGAAAATTAAAGATTTGCACTAAAATGTTACTGATACTCTAGGCTTTTTCTTCTGTTTGCTTATATGTTTACATGTTTTCTAGAGTCCTGTCAGTGAGCACATTTTATTCTAAACATCACTTTTTATTATAAATATTTATTTAAAGATCAAAAGTGGAAAAACACCTTTAGAATATTTGATTTCATTTCAAATCTTTGTACGTATACCCAAAGGAAAGTGGTGACTAATTACCAGTCAATCCCAGTTACTAAGAAGTTAAAGCATTAAACTCTCTTCCATTACTTAAGTCTAAGGCTAAGCATTAACATTCCTGTTGTCTTTCTGTAGGCTATTATTACAGAAGCTAGAAGGAATGACATAATCATGAATCTAAACTCAGAATGGTGACTGACAGTGTGTTGGTAAAAGAAACTGATTTTACCTAGCACAAGTCTAAAGAGAGACCACAGAACTAATTTATCTTCTGATATTGTCCTGATTCTAAATGAGAGGAGAAATGGCAATGCATTAGTCTATGTCTCTAATGTCACAGTTCTAATTTAACACATTACTGAGAAGATAAATCTTTGAATATGTCCTGCATAAATAACATATTGTTATTACTCTGTTAATAAAGCATGAACAATTAGGCTAGGGACTTCTAGTATAATTTTTAATTTTATTCTTATTAAATATTGAATATATACAAACATTTAGAGAGAATATTTAAGGTGAAAAAATACTGATATATATGCAAATCGATCAAATGATCTTTCAATTTAAAAATTTTATCCTGGCCTTCAAATCTCCGTTTGCCTTCTCTACCTAGCTTAACTATTCTCCTGGATTTTATACTATGCTATTTTTTCTTCCTTAGATTCACTAGATATTTATATTTCTACAATTATACTATTCATTCCTACATGCTTCAAACATTAATGAAATTGTATCGAATCTATCTTTTTATTACAGATTCTTCCCTCACCTTTATGATCCATCTTTGTTTATTTGCTGATAAAATTAAATACATATTATTTTGTCAGTTATATTTTATTCCACTAAGACATATATAATGGATGTTTTATAGTAGAGTTGGGTGTGATTTTTGGACTTAGGTGATATACATTTTTTTTCTTTAATACCACAAACAATATTGCTCTGACATTTCTTGCATGTTTCACTACATTCCCATACAGTTGTTTTTAGTAAGCATAATTAGGAATGGAATTGGTGGGTCACAGCATAACTGGATTCAAAATTGCTTTGTGACACCAAGTGATTTCTAAAGGATTTATTTCTTCCAAAGAATGCCTTCCTTTATATGCTGCTGGATTTAATTTGCTAACATAGTTTTGAATTTTCATTTTTAGTAACTATCTGAAATTAACCTTTAATTCATTTGCCTGTAATAGTCTTGTTAGGTTTTGTTGCAAAAGTTGCTAATATTGCAAAAATGAGCTGGGGAGTTTCCCATTTTTTCCTTCTGAAATAAAAACATGTAAGATTATCATTGATTTTTAAATATTTGGTAGATATTTCTAGAGAGATTTTAGTTTAATTTTCAAATTAATAATATTTTATCTGTTATAGGAATGTTACACATCTCAGGTATAACATTCAATTGCTATAGGATTATTTAATTGTTATGAGTGCTATTTATTGTTAGATTATTACCAAAGTGTTGTTGTTTCTTAATAACTTTGAGTTTTTAAATTATTAGAGTTAATCTTTCAATAGTTCATCATTTTATAAACTGCTAGAACTCTATAGTTACTTACAAATTTTCAGCTGAGTGTTTTCAAACTCCTTTGCTTATCCCGTGGTCAAACTTGCAGAGTATCTTTAACATACTAATACTTATGGGTCTATAACTGTTCCTTTTTAACTTTTTAAATTTATTCTTTATTTATTTTCACCTTCTGTTTGTACCTAATAGATGAACTTAATGTTTTAATTCCTAGAAAATACTGTGCAAATATTTTACCTTAGTTTTGATAACATGTACTGCTTTGTCGTTGTTTTATACCTTCAAAATGTTTGATTTAATTTTTATTTTAGGATATTTTTTGTTTGCCAAATATCTATTTCCTGAAATATCACATTTTCTAAATATTCTATGTATGTCTCTAATTTAAATAATTTATGGTAGCAGACTATTGTTCATATTCAAATCTTTTAATAGGTTTTGAATTTTTTCTGAAATTTTGAATATTTTATTTTTCAGTATGTAGTCAATGTTCATAAATATACTATGTGATCTTGAAAAGAAAAGCAGTTGTTGATTCAGTTTTTATATATATTTATAAAACCATATTTATTAATAATCTACATTCTTAATATTTATTAACTGTTTGATCTATAGCTATGTTATTTAATAACCAAATAACCAAACAACACTGCTTTTGCAAATTTCCCTTATGGATTTGCCAGTATTTTAAATACATGAAACATGTAACTATTATATTTTTCTGGTGAATTGAATAATTTGTTATTATCTGAAGATTTCAATATGCTTTTTAATACTTAATATGTTTTGCTTTGAACTCTGTTTTGCCATATGCATATACATGTATATTCACAATTTTTACTTTCAATTTTTCTATAGTCTTGTGTTTAGATATAAATAAGTTTTAAAACATATTATGGTAGTGTATTTTTAACATTGAATTCACTCACTTTACAAATAATATATTAATTATAATTATGGGAATATTTCCCACCATTATTTTGTGACTTATATTCCTTTCATCTATTCTATTTACTCCCCCACTTCTTTTTTTATTGGATTTTTTTATCGATTACCTTCTTCCATTTGTTTTATCTACTATATTTTATAGTATGTATTTTCTCACAGTTTAATGAATTATTTAAGCATGTTATGTGAACAAAGCCTAAAGTTCAAAGAACAGAAAGCTATAAAGAAAAATAACAAAGTAAACATGGATATGTTTAAATAAATATATGTCAAGTTTTAAAATACACATATGGAACTAAGAATAAGGAAAACCAAAGCATACAAGTTGGGGAAAGATATTATATGGAGTTAAATATTCTAATTATAACACTTATATTGTGAATTATTATCTTATTTAAATATAAATTAGTAGCAATAAAATTTAGAAATCATCTCCATGTAACCACTTATCTGGAGTCAGCCAAACTAAAGATTACAGGAAGAGCCATCACTTCAAAGACCAGTTAGAGCTTAGGGTTTAGGTCCCCAGAGTCATACTCTACTTATCAGCCTGCTACAAATTTATGGTTTTCCACATTACTTGCAGACTCAGTAATTCACTACAACTAATTACAGAACTCACCATATTTACAATTATAGTTTTATTATAGCAATTTCAAACGATTAGACTCAAAGAAGAGACACATAGAAAGAAGTCTAGAAGATTTCCAAAAGTCTTTGGGGATATGTTACCCTTGCAGCATTGAAGTATCAATAGAAGAAGCTAATTTTTCCAGTTGTTACTAAAATTTTATTACTTAGGCATAATTTGTTGAATCTCCAGCTTTATACCCTACCCGGAGTTTTGGTTATCACATAATCCAACCCTATGTCAACATGGCTATTGTTTCAGCCATGGTCAATCTTAATTTTGAATCAAGCAATTAGAATAAAGTATGAGGGGCTCACTGAGAGTCATGATTAGCATAAACTCTCAGCTATGGTCTAGGGGACCAATGATGAATACCAAAGACACTCTCATCAATGGAAAATTTTTCAAGAGGTTGGAGTTTTCCTATCGGAAATTGGGAACAAAAGTCAACCAACATCTTTATTACTATCACTAAAATCTGTTAAGAAATGCTCTTCTCTCAAAGAGAAGAGAAAATAGAATAAAAAGAATTACAAGTAAAAATTAAATTAAGAAAACAGATTGCTCTGTTGATAAACTTAATGTAATATATATTACATTGTTTCTTGATGCATAGCTTAAACTGATATGATGTTATGGTGCGATGACAAATAACATTTCTAAAAGAAATAAAAAATGAAATTTAAGAATAAAATGGTTAAGACATAGAAAAATAAAATTGTACCACCCTAAATCTAAACCCATATGATGGAGCATATTTAAACTTATACGTGGAATATAATGAAATGAAACAAATTAACATATAAATTCCAACAGAACAAACAGCATCCAGGACTGGTTATGGGGTACAGGAGAGAATGAGGGAAAAAGGTGGCTAGGCACATGGGAACCCTGATGGTGGGTTTGGTGTATAATGTAGACTGAGATACAATTTTAATATTCTAAATGGAATTTAGCATTGTGAACTAATGAAATAATAAACATTACTATAAAAAGCTATATGTTCTAAATATTCTAAAGCAAAAAATGATGAATTGATTTAAAATAATATGTATATGCTTCTAAGAAATACATGTAAAATGTAAAACCGAAGAAAGAATTAAAAGAACAGAAAGAATTTAGATATGATGGATTTGTGCAGCTGTTTTCAGAGAATTTTTTTATAACAATTATATATAATGTCTATACATGTGGTAAAGAAGTCCATCCTATTTGCCCAGGATAACATATTACCTCCACATGGGAGATATTCACTGAATATTTGTTAAATTAACACTAGATGCTATGACAACTAGAAATATAGGAATCATGTATTGAATGTGAATAGTTCATTATCGGGTATCTTAAAATATGGAAATGTTTTATTTTCATTAAAATTAATTTATGTATATTCAAAAATATACTATGCAGATACTAACAAAAAGGTTGGTATATAGTATCATCGAGGTAAATGTTATGACAAAAAGTGTTATTAAACATGAATATATGGATTTTATAATGATGAAAATTTATCAAAAATGCAGAACAATTATACATTTTCATGAAACTGTAATATCATTATCAGAAAATTAAAATGCAATGCAATGGCAAAACTAAAAGAATAAATAACCAAATTTATAATCAATTTAAAGACATCCATTCCAATAACAACTAAAATATTTTTTCAATATAAAGTATGCATATTTTTTTATAATGGTTTTTAAAGTGTGGTCTATGGACTCCTGGGAAGAAGTCCTTACATTTAAAAACAATTGCTTTTGGCACATCCTGGTGAGTAGCTGTTAGGTTAACAGCCTCTAGCCATGCAAGTTCCCTATATATTCCAAGGACCCAGGATTGTGTGCTGGGACCAGAGGTAGCAACCAAGTTATTCAACTAAAAATAAAAATAAAGTACTTCTTCTTTCTCTGTTTACTCACTTACAACTTCATAATTCATGCCTTCCACCTTCCCTTTAAAATATTACTATAGTTTTAAGATGCCATTTCACTTTTAGCTTACTGTTTATATATTCATTGTGGGAACAAAAAGAATGGTGAATAAAACTATTGACACATTAGAAGAAAGCAAGCACCAAACTCAATAAAGGAGTTATTATTTTCTTTACTGCAAAACATTCATGATTAAAACCAAGAAATACATGAAAAAGATGTTTCGAATGTCTCTAATGTGATAGTGTAATAATTTGATAATGTAATTAAAAACTCAGGTACTCACCAGTGGTTGTCAACTGTGATTTGATGTGTATGTGATGGCAACAAACTATTAAAGGTCTTTTTTTTACTGTTAGACTTATAAAATTTCATTTTCATTTAAAATGTCATTGATGAGCAATAAATATTACTAATTTTATTAAATCATATGTTGAATATACATTATCAAAAATTCTTTGTTAAAAATGTGAATTTTGTATAAATATTTCTTACATATACAACTTATGATTGCCCAAAGGGAGAACATTGGTGCAATTGTTTTAATTATGGATGTAACTATCATGGAATGGCACTTACTTACAAGAATGATGAAGTAATGTTTAGACTTAAGCATGTGACAGATTTAAAAAATAAGTTTATTATTTTAACTGTCAATATTTTCTGCCAATAGGAAACGTATCTGCCACTACAAGTTTGAAAGCTCCTCAATACCTAAACATTCTATGATAAGATTTATGGTGATATTAATAAACTTGCTTTTTCAATATTATATAATTAAATGTATTAATCTGTAGAAGATCTGCTTGCAAGAGATTTATTCTGATGATGAATGCACAACATTATAAAATCATGCGTGGGTAAAGATCCATTCAAAGTGTAAAACGAACCAATAGATTTTATTGTTACTGACTGAAGTGTTACTAAGATCATTTTAAACTTCACAGTGCAACTAGCTCTTCTGAAATCAACATTTGTCAAGTTGTATCAAGTTGCAGCATGATATAAAGAAAGATTTTTCACAATTATATGCATATTCTATTCCTTCAATTTTGACTTACAATTCCGTAATTTTAGATTTTTCCCTATTTCATCCAAAACAAGAGAACACAACAGGATCAGTGCAAAAGTAGATATGAGAATCCTTCAGCATTAAATAAGACATTAGAAATAAATTTGTGAAATGAGTAATAATGCCGCTGTTCTCTATAAAAAGCTTACTTAAAATAGTTATTTGTATAAAATTTGTTCTTTATATAAAATTTAGCATTATTTCAAATGATTTAATACATATTTTGAATTTCCATTTTAATATGGTATTAATTATTGATATAGTTTACATAAGCAAAAGTCCCTTGCTCCATGGTGATTTTTGAAAGTTTGAAGAGACCTAAGAGTTTTAGAACCTCTATAACAAGCAAGCTAATAAATAATTATAAGTTTGGCCTAAATGAATAATACATGACCATGTACCTAAAAATTAGACTATAGAGTCTTGTACATTCATACATGTATAAATTTGTTGTATTATATGTTGTATTATAAAGGGCTTCTCAACAAATTTCAAGATGCTAAAAGCATATAGAGTATTCTCTGACTACAGGGGTATCAAAATAAAATCATTTAAATAACTGCCATATGTTTAGACCTTAAAAACATACTTTTAACTAACCTGTTAGAGGAGAAATCACAATGCTAATTAGAAATTTTTTGAAAAGATAATGACAATGAAATAGGACATAGAAACTATTATGAGATTCAGTTAAAGCCACAGTGAAGAGGTAAAATATAGCTTTAACGCATATATGGAAAAAATGAAAGGTTAAAAATCAATCAGTTAAATATCAATCTCAAGTAAGATTGAAAAATTAGAGCAGGTCAAAACTCATAACATATTAGAGTTGAAGAATTATTAATAATAATATAAATTAAATATGAACAAAGTGAACACAGTAATTTCAGTCAAGAAAGTCAAAAATAGTTTTTAGACTTAAGTTGATTGAGTCATCATTTATATATAATACAATTCACCATTTTCTAGAAATGAATTCTGACAAATGCATATCATATAACTACCTTACCTCCCTTCCTTATCCCAAAATTTCCCTCATTATGCTGCATGGTCATTTCTGTTCCTTTACTTGGCAGCTACTCATTTTTGTCATCTCTATGACTTCAGTTTTATTTAGAATGACACATACACTGAATCATACAGCATGTAAGCATTAGTGACTTATTTCTTTTTTTAGCATAATGATTTTTAAATGCAGCCTTGATTTACCATAGTAAAAGATTCATTGTTTTATAAGCAGAATATTATTCCATTGTACAATACGCAGCTTAGGTTTTTTATTTAGAAGTTGTAGAAATTTGAGTAGTTTTGATATTTTTGTTGACTATAAATAAAACCAAGATTAACTTTATGGACTTGTGACCTATTCAGTTTCAGAGTACCCCAAATCAGAAGGAAATCTGTGCCAGGATTAATGCTCTGCTGTCACAGTTTTGAAATTATTCATAATTTTATCTTTGAGTTAGTATTTTGTAAGTAAAATCTGAGAGGACAGTGAAGCATGACCTTGAGCAGAGGAAGCACTGTCATATTTATATACACTGTTTCTTGCTGCCCCATCCATATATAGTATCTGTAATACCACCTAAGCACAGTGTTCTGTGGGGCATGATTTATCAGCATTCAATGAAAAAGTACAAAATGAATGAGTTATATTTAGCACTAACTGTGCTGGAGTACTGGAAGATCTGCCAAAACTGACACAAGAAGAAATAGAAAAGCTGAATAATTTGTTAATGGAATGTTAAATATGTAATTAAAATATTTCTCAAGAAAAATGTCAAACACATTTATTGTGAATTACTACATACATTCAAAATTCCAATTTATACAAACACATTCAGAAAAAGTGGAAATCTTTTACTCTATCAGCAAAACATTGATACCTAAATGTGACAATGATATACCAAGAAAAGAAAAATTTCAAGCCAATTTTTACCACTTATGTGCAACAAATTTCAAGAAACTTATATACCTAGATTCAACAATCATAAACAATATTTATAAAATGAATTTTTAAATATATGAAAGGAACTGATTGCCTTTATTTCAGTAATGCAAATCTGGTGTGTCAATTCAAAACTTAATTTACTATATAAACAAAGAAATGAAGACATAAAAGATATATGCTCATCTTTGGATGCAAAAAAGCTTTAATAAAAATAAAAATCCATAAAGTAAGAACTCATCAAATTAAGACTACAAGAAAACTTTCTTAGTATAAAAAGTGTATTCACATTAAAAAATAAGCATATAACATACCTAATGGTCAAATTCTGACTGAGTTTTCTGGATTTGAAAATTAGAAGATTATTACCATAATCAACTTTTATATAGTACTGAAGGTGAGTCTGGTCAGACTATTGAACTTTAAAAAATGTTTTAAAGATAAAAATGCATGAAAAAATCTATCATCTATATAAATAATATACTCATGCACAACAAACAATGAAATTACAGATAAATTATTAGAATAATAATTAAGTATAACTTGACTGTTGGATGTTAAATCAATATACAGATATATAAAATGTGTGAATTAAAATAATAGTATTATTTATTTTTATTTTTTAAATTATTGATATATCTTTTGGTCACAATGTTACATTCATTTTTAAATATTCACACTGTATTTCAATCTATATTTCACACCACACCTTCTACCAGAGTTCCAGTGTCCTTTACCACCAGCTTTTTCTCTCTTCTCTTCCCTCCCGACTCCTAATCCCCAGAGGCCATCATCTTGTATCCTGTGAGTTTTTGCTGGGATTTATGATTATTTGTTTTATTTCAGTATAGACCAAGTATGAGTAGTATCCTGTATGTCTCTTTTTCCTTCTGACTTATTTCACTTAACATGACTTCTTTCAATTCCATCCAGACTGTTGCAAAGGGCACAATTTCATTTTTTTTAAAGTAACTGAACAGCATTCCATTGAGTATATATACCATGGGTTCTTTTCCAGTCATCTTTTGTTAGACATTTAGGTTGTTTCCACGTTTTAGCTATTGTGAACAGTACTACTATGAACATAGAGATGCAGATTATTTTTTTTCTTCTGATTAGAGATTTTGTATGCTCTGGGTATATATCCAAGAGTGGAATTGCTGGATAAAATGGTAGATCCATCTTTATTTGATTGAGGAAGAACCCTATTGTTTTCCAAAGAAGTTGCACCAATTTACAGTCCTCCAAACAAATGATCAACAAATCTAAGAGGTTGTTCTTTGAAAAAATACACAAAATCAATACACCCCTAGCTAGACTCACTAAGAAAGATAAAACCCTAAAACAAAAATCAGAAAAATAAGTGAGATACAACTGACATCACAGAAATACAAAGGGTTATGAGGGACTATTATGAACTCTTACATGCTAACAAATTCTTCAGTCATGAAGAAATGGACAGATTTCTAGGATCCTATGGCTTCTCAAGACTGAACCAGGAGGATATGAATGAACAGACCAATCATAAATGCAGAAACTGAAACAGTAATGAAAAATCTCCCCATCCCAAAAAACCCATGTCCAGATGGCCTCACCAGTGAATTCTTCCAAACATTCAAAGAAGAGTTAATCCCCATCCTCCTTAACTCTTCTGCAAAATTGAAGAAGAGGGAAAACTCCCAAATACATTCTATGAGGCCAATATTACCCTGAATCCAAAATTAGACAAAAACAGCAACAGAAAATAAAGTTACATATGATTATCAATGATGATTATAGATGCAAAAAATCTCAACAATATCATGCCAAATAGAATTCGACAGTACATCAAAAAAATTATACACCACAATCAAGTGGATTTTAATCCAGGTATAGAAGAATGGTTTAATATACACAAATCAATGAATTATACTACATCAAACTAAAAATGAAAAAACATGATTGTCTCAATAGATGCAGAAAAGGCATTTGACAAGATTCAGCACCCTTTCATGATAAATATCCTCATCAAAATAGTAATAGAAGGCACTAATCAATTAATAAAGGCAATGTATTAAAAACCCAAACCAATATAATAAATGGTGAGAAATTAAAAGCCATTTCCCTAAGGAGCTGCAACAAGGCAAGGTTGCTCACTATCACCACTGCTATTCAACATTGTCCAGGAAGTCTTGGTCAGAGCAATAAGGCAAGAAAAGCACATTAAAGAAATTCAAATTGGAAAAGAAAAAATAAAGCTATCATTATCGCAGATGGACTACAGGCAACTGAAAAAATATTCTATAACACTCATCATCAGACCAATACAAATAAAACTACAATGAGATACCATGTCACACCAGTGAGAATGGCTATATCAAAAAATATGGAAATAGTATATGTTGGAGGGAGTATGGAGAAAATAATAGAATTTTGAGAGCTTCAAATCATATTTAAGGCTAAGAAAACAAGTTCATTGTTTACTGGAATACAGTTTTGAGAAAAATAAAATGACCTCAGTTGAGTAACACGCCACATTCAAGAAACAGCAGGCTCAGTAATATTCGTATGCCAATTCTCTATAGTATGCTTACTAGCTTCCTATTGCTGAGTAATTTATTATTATTGTAAATCTAACAGATTATTTTAGTTTTCTACAGGTCAAAATTTGAGGCAGGGCTCAAGTCTCTGATCATGGTCTCTCAAAGGTCAGCCAAGGATCTAGTCTCATCTTAAGCTCATATGAGTTTCATGTTGACAGATGTCAGTTCTTTGAGGTTATAGGACTGCTGTATCTGTTTTGCTGCTGACTGTTTGCCGGAGTTGCTGTCAGTTCTATAGACAATACTCATGTTGTAACAATGGGGTACACTTACAACATATTGGCTTTCTTACTCAAATCCCACAATTTCTCATCCTGTTCTTTCACAATGGAGTCTTATATAATATAATCACAGGTCTGGCTATCATATCAGATTGTTAGTATAGCATAATATTATCATGAAAGAGCATAATATTTACAGATTCTGCCTGCACTAACGGGGAAGAAAACAAGCAGCCAAAAATTCTACCTATCACAATATGCAATCCCAATATAAGCTTCAACAATTTGAATGATATGGAAAATTTCTAAAATTAATAGATCAAGAACAGCAAAGAAACTTATGAAAAAGAGACACATGTGATAGACTTATTTGAGCTTGTTATCAAAACATATTTTAAAATTGAACATATTCCAGGGAAGAACACTCACTTACCAAAGCAATAAGTAACATACTCCCGAGAGGGACACCTGTATTATCAAGAATCTCAGTAGTGGTGCCTTCTATAGACAAGGACTGAAATGGTAGGAGACAATATTAGAGAAGTGAGTTCCCAAATAGGATAGAATCTTTAAATATAAAGTCAAAATAGTGTACTTAACCATCAGAAGTAGAATAAGTATAATTATTTTAATGAGTTTTAAAAATGAATTGGCAGAGAGGTTTAATTCATTGAAAACTATGGAAATGGTGACTAGAACATGACAGTCAATGATAAAAAGATGGGTAGTCAACAAAAACTTAACTTATGTAACTAAAAAATAGGGTGAGGGTGTATGATCAAGAGTCTGAGGTAGCCCTTTCTAATGAAGAGTCTTCTCCAGTTTTCATACCTAATTCATTCATTCATTTGACTTCGAAACTCACTGAATGAATGAGATTCAATGGGAAGAAAGACCCAATAACACCAAGACAATTACCTATAATAATTATTCTCCCAGAGATTTACAAAGGAACCCACAGTCATTTACTTAAGTAACCCCTCCAAGAGACAAGTGGAATACTCAAATAGTTTAAGATCTGTTCAAATTTACACTAACAAATGGAACCTAAACATCATGGCCCCTTATGAGAATGGCAGCATAAAAAACAGATAATAAATAGAAATTTGGCCTAGATCTAGCTTATTTTATGTTCAATGGGCTCATAGATGCCACTGTTGGTCAATTCTGTGGTTCCTAAATGTACAATTTGAATGAATACAATTATTAGTACATAATGATATTGTTTACTTGACCTGTGGATCAAAGTTTTATAGGTAGAAGGAGAAATTAAAACATCAAAATTTCTGTTTTAATCCAAAACAATAATGCTAAAATAATATTGCCTACCAGGAGGAGGTAGCAAACTAGTATTACCTTTAAAGATTTAAAGGATGATGATTTTTTTATACCATCTTATCTTCATTTAATCCTCCTGTCTGGTTCTCATAAAAACTAAAATAATTCTGAAGAAAAAACACAAATTCTACCAAGCAGTGTCCCCAACTACAGCTGCTATTCCTAATGAGCTATCTTTGCAACAGCAGGTGAAGCTTTGGGTTTAGAATATGGTCATTGATCTGGTGATGCCTTCTTCTCCATTTAAAAAGCTGGATCAGCAGCAACTCATATTAACAAGGCACAGACAAATGCACACATCTTTGGTCTTTTCCTAAGCTATGATTATTAACTCTTCTGTTTACTCCTTACAGACTTACATCATTGGTAATTTCACACAAAATCACATTGGTTCACTATGTCAATCCAGCACAATGACCAGACTAGATGAACAATAAATGGAAAGTGTGTTATAGGTCATAATAAAACTTATACTTTCCAGAGTATGAAATAAACACAAAGAAGATTTGAATTTCTACCATATCAGTAAAGGCTTTTAGGAGTCTAGTAGCGAATGGCATTCTGAGATACGCTTGACAAGTAAAGAATAAATCATCACACCTGTTACCTTCTACTATTAAGAATGACACACAAAGCCTGATCATATTCTTTGGGCTTTGGAGGCAGTATATGTCACATGTAGGAACATTGCTTTGATCCATTTAATCAGTGAGAAGAAAGTAAGTGGGTTTTATTAGGGATAGAGTAGGAAAGGACATTGTAGCAGGTCTAGGCTATAGTTAAAAACCACTTTTCTACTTAGTCCAAAGAACACAATAGGATCCATGATAACAGAGGTGTCTATGGTTGCAGACAGTGGAATTAATGTTGTCTTGATAAAAGAATCACAAAGATCCTGGGTTTCTGGAACAAGACATGCCTCTTTGCAGTGTACTTGAATCACAGATCCTACATATTACTGGCCCCTGGTAGAGATAAAACGTTTGGTCATGGGATACAACTGACTATGTGTCCAGCATTATCCACCATGTAGTAGGTTCTATAAATACACCATCAAATCATATATTTGGGTGGACTCAATAGCAAACCACTGAAAGATGGAAGAGAAATGTGGAGTCTCAAGAAGAAGCAGAGAACATAAGTAGGCCTCATCATGAGGTGATCATTCTCCAAAACTATCCACTTTTGTACTGCCAGTGCTTCTCCCACATGAGTGACTCCTAAAGGTTATTTTTAGTTAGATGTGACTACTAAGTAGCCTTTACTTTACTATCAACTTACCAGTGATTTTATAATGTATGTATTTTCATTGGAATGGTCAATAAAGGTATCTATATCACTGTACTAAACATGAAATGCTAGCAACTATAAGTCATTATTTCAATAAAAGTTATTGTTCAATAAGGTAATTCATCAGCTTTGGGAGAATGAAATCTTTAAAATTAACTTTTGTAGACATGGTTGAAACATGCTATTATTAAATTTTATTAGAGTTTTTTTATTTTCACATTAAATGTAGCACATTTTAATAAAAATTGAATGGCTATTTCATACTTTAATATATCTTCTGGAAATTATGGGTAATTTTATATATAAAATATGCATATGTTTGCACATATTTCCATATTTTATAACATCAATGTGAGAATCTATCAGCTTATTTTGAAATTCCTGAGAAAATGTACACGACAGAAATTCCAAACCAGAGTTTAAAATGTTTTCCTTTATTTCAATAACATTTACAACTGATCTTTATTTTATGTTATAAAAAATTACCATATGAAGCAAGTACTTACAATTAATACCTTTTAAATGCTTTATGATCATTTTTATTCTTGTAATTATATAAGTAATGGCATAACTTAACAGAATTATCAAATTCTACATTACAAATTAATGAGAGGGCAAAGAAATAAAATTCTACCTCACTAAATGTACTTTGTATATTATTCTGGATGCTAGATTTAACAAATGAATGTCTTCTTAAAAGCGTAATGAGGAAAAAATGTTGAAGTCAAGTCTATGGATGAAGGAATGATGCTGTCAGATATATTATTCTTGCTTCGTAAAACAATTGTGAGCATTCCTTATAGAAGAGTGTACATAGAATTGGACCAACAGAGGTTGTGTCCATGAAAAATTTTATTTCACAGTATTGATCATTTAAATAAATCAAAATATGAACAGTTGATTTTCATTATTTGTGAAATCCATTTTTGTGAATTTGTCTACTTGCTAAAATTTATTTAAAAATCAAAGTCAATACTCATTACACTTTAGGTTATTATGAACAATGCTCAGAATTGAAAAATTTGAGTCATCTGATGTAAATGTTCTTTGCTGAGGCCTGAGTCTGCAATCCTTTGTCTGATTTCAGTCCCCATATAGAAATCTTCAGAGAACAGAGATGGTAGGGAAAAGCGTACTGTAATACAAGAAGCTCCAGCCAGTTAGATGATTTGAATTCCTATTCTGGAACTTGTTAGATGGGGGACTCCAGGTACACAATTATTTAACACCACTGAACTTTGTTTTTTCTTTGGTATGATAAAATTAAATCTACCAGAGAAGTAATTTAAGATTTAATATCATAATCTACATTTGATATTGAAAAACCACATTTCCCATAGGAGCAATGGTTTAATGTTTGCTAATTTAGTATACAGAGTAATTTTATAGACTATAACCATTGCAAATAAGAATAAACTTATTTCATGTAAAGATTTATTTAACTGTGAGAACTAAAACAGAATGCCCTGTCTCTCAGAATTAGTCTCTTCATCCCGCTATAACACTTACTACCCTTTGGGCCTCTAACTTTATTCTAATACAGAAATGGTATGTTTGTTCCTACTCTCTAAAAGATTATAGGAAGGGGAGTTATTTATCTCCACTTTCAGAAAAAATGAGTCATTCCTTCTTGTGACATGGGGGACCATTCCGCTCTCCCCTGAGCCTTCCACCCTCAGCTCAGGATATAAATGTGAGTCTGTCCCAACTAGCTTAGAATTTACCACCATGTAAATTCTCCATACACATGTAATCAAATTTGGGCTTTTCTCTTACAAAGTGTGCTAATGTTAATTGTTCATTTATTTAGCCTGTGTAGAACATCAGAGAAATGAGGGAATTTTTCCATTGACCCTCACATAAGTATGTTTGCATATGAAATAAGTCTATTATCATTAGTTATGTGTGTGTAGATATAGATCTGTAAATATAAAGAATTCTGCTCTGAATTATAATTAATGATTTGGCTTAAAATATTTTTAAGTTGAATTCTCATCTATAGCAATCATAAAGACACATTCTTTTACAATATGAGCAGAGTTAGAAATTATTTAGTATTTGGAAAGAATAAAAATCATACACTAATGATAAAATAAATCACAGACATGGTTAATAAAACTTCGCTGAAATAAAAACGTAAAAACAAACAAAAATATGTACTTTCTAAAATTGGAAAGAATACCGGAGAAATATATTGCCTAGCACAATAATCTGGTAATAGATTTAAATAAGTTGCTGAATAATTACCGGTATAAAAGCTAAAATTGTCTGAATTAAAATAAAAGATTAATCCCCAATCAACTTGGTTTATAAATTTAAAAAGTTATAGTTTTCTATTTTTATTTCCACATTACCAGAGAGGCAGTGTCTCTTAGTGTATATTTATATATGTAGTTATTTTTCACTGTTCATTTTAATAGATATTAATGATAATAGGAATGATAGATAATTGACCTACGATACAGGGACATACCAAACTCAATCCATGTTTTATGTCTTACCTCATTAGCAGCTTGTTTCACCTGTGATCACTTGCTGATTAAAAAAAGGGAAAAAGTCTGTTTCTTTTAGCATATACTTACATAAAACCAATAGCATTACTAGTGTTGCTTAAGAAGATTTATATTTATAAAGATAGTAAAACAACTGTTATTATAATTATTTTTAATTGTGAATGTTTTCTATGATGTTTCATTTTCAAGTTTTATTTTTCTGAAAGTTTACTTTTTAATATTTGTATTGAAGTAATATAACCACTTTCAGGTGTATATCATCATAAAGCAACATCAGTATATGCTAAATAAGTTCACCACTAAAGTCCTGAAGTCCTATTCTATCCTTCACCATTACATTAGTTCCCTTTACCTGATTTGCACATCTTCCTTCTCTCTTCCCTTCTGATAACCACTAATTGGATTTTATAGTCTACAAGTTATAAAATTACCTTTGCTATGGAGTCCTGTTTTTCCTGTAAAAATCACCTAGTAAGTTTCATAGTTATGGTAATACTGACCAAATACCTATCTATTGTTCTTCAGTAGCCTCCAATGCAGCTGTTTGAACATGAAAATTTGAGTGGTGGTTTTGCACTATTATTCGAGACTTGAAAGTAATCAAAAGAAAGAACTGGGTCTTCTTTCACTGGGGTACTGGACTTTTTCCAGTGGACTCTCATGGTGTTACTTGATTCTTAAACAATGTACGCCTTTCATTAAATTTCCGTTGACTAGACTATCATCCTGTCTATAATAATGCACATGATTGCTGTACTTAGTAATGTAAATAAATTCAATATGATTGAGAAAAAAATATACATATGAAAATTCTAGTTTGAATCCATTTGGTATTAGAAGAGCAGAAGTGACAGCAAACAAAAAACTTGAATTCAAGTTCAATTTCACTCTCTCTGTCTTTAATAACTTATTGATTTTCCCATTAATAAGTTGAATAAAATACTTGACATATATTAAGTTTTTATTTTCTAAAAGTTTATATGTTATAAGCATACAATACTTTTAAAATATATTTACTATTTAACAAGTTATGATTTTGTTTTTAAAAATTATACTTTAAATCTAATAAAAGGATTTTTGTGCAGACATAAGCAGCAATAATTATCTGGGGTTTTTGTATAAATGGAATTATATTACTCCATGCTTAAAGTACCATATTTTTCCATTTATAATGTGTACTTGTTTCCCCCAATTTGTGAGGTAATATTAAGGATACACATTGTACATGGGTATTACTAATTCTGCATCTATATAAATGTTTTAATTATTTTATTTATGTTTATGAGTTAAAAAACTCCAGAAATCAGTAATGATATTTATATGCAGAATGATACCCTAGAATATGATAACTGATTTTGTTGAACTTAAACTTGCAATGGAAGCAATTTTGATCAATGACTCAACAAAATGAAGTGAAAAGTGATGCATTATTCACAGAGATAGGTGATGCTGACTTCATTACCACAGGATGAATAGCACAACATTTTTTATGTACAGGGAGGGATCTAATAATCTATCTGATATTTTTACAAAAACACTCAAGATTTAATCTAACACTTATTAAGTATGTAAAAACATGGCAACAGAGCTGCTGAGAGACACTCTGGACCTCTTCCCACAGACAGGTCACCAGAATGTGGGGCAACAGAAAAAAAAGCTTGTATCTGTTGTGTTTTATAATTGTCACATAAAATTTCTTATACTATATTAAAAATAAATGAAAATTTCCTTTGTAATACAAAAGCGAGTATATAACTTTGAACAAATAAAAATTCGAATTAAAAAAATTAAAACGAAAGATCTCTTTCATGAAATTTTGGGTCAAAAACATTGATGCACATTATGTATGGAATCACATTATACATGGCAAAATACGGCATGATGCTGATTCTCTTTGAGTCCTATTAGGAGCATACCTGGACATATATCATCAGGAGAGTAATAAAAATCATAAAGATATATTCTCTGTCTTCAAGTAATTCTGAAGTAGAAAGTGAAAAATAATTGGTGTTTGTAATCTCATTGGCTTATAATGGTTACTTTACATATGCAATTAATATTAACAGCAGAGATAGGGAATGACCGTAAGATAACAAAAAGCAAAGACAAATACTGAAGTGGAGTATAAACATTTTTTCAAAAGAAGATTGGGTGGAAAACAGAAGAATTTGCAGATGATTAGAATTATCGGCTAGATGTGAGTAAACTGTAAATAATGAGGTCATTGGGTATTAGAAGCATTGGAACAAAATAAATAATTGATTTTAAACAAAAAAATTTAGTTCAAATCTCAATTTAACTTATTATTGGCTGTATCACCTTGAGGATGACAACTGACTGAGCCACTAAGGCCTTTCACATCTGTCTCTTGGGATTAATTTGAGGATTAAATGATATAGAGTACAGAAAATAACTATAAACTCTTTAGCACCATGTAAATGTTACTTATGCTTTCATAAAAATTAAAAAAAAAACACATCATTTTGATTGAGATGTTCTCTTTGACAATTTACTTCCACATAAACTAAATTTATGTATTGTGTTTGCTTATTCCAACTCTTCCCATAAATGTCATTGAACTTTATTCAATATTATTATTAGATTTTCCTGTTACTTTTAGGAATAGTATATTCTGAGAGTATTTTTACTCCCACATAAAGTCCAGTTAATAATTTCAGCTCTTCATGACCTATGTCTACGCTATCCCTTTAAAGTTTACTGATATTCTTCCTAGTTTATTAAATCATCCAGATTTAAGAGAAGCACTCATTTATATTTTCACATATTGATTTTTATATTCATAAGAAAAATATCTGAACATAAAAGACATGATACATAGAATCTTTTTTTTTTTTTTTTTTTTTTTTAGTAGACTGACAATACTGATGCCTACTTTGAAAATATTAGTTCCGCATGCAAAAGAGGGCTGGAGAATTTAATAGGTGTCTGTTCCTTGGCCAAAACTTATTTTATTCCTCTTCCCAAGAGGGTTTTCTCTGCAAGTGAAGTAAGTGGACAATGTTGAGGTTAGGGTCCTCTGAAGGGTCATAAATTGTTGGATTTGATTTTCTGCCATGGCCTTTTATGATGATAATCCTTACATATTTTCTCAAATAAGTCAATTTCTGTAGATTCACATGTTATCATTTTCTCTGAAAAAAATTAACTTGAATATATCATTTCTTCTAGAAAAACAAACATAGAAAAATAAACACGTGGTTTATTTGCATCTTTACATACAGTCAAACTGAGTTTTCCATCACATGATGGTCATCTGCTTGACTCTTCTTTTGGTTCTCCTTCCTTAAAATATGTTTTCTAAATATAGTGTATCAGAACATGTCAGAATCAATATAATCTTTTTTTATTTTCTGATAGAAATCAGAAGTGACCCCAATAGTGACTACTGATTTCATATATTAAAATGATCATTTCCTAGATGATAATCTCATTTCTGAATCCTGAGATGTGCTTTCTATGGAGAGTAAATGACAAGGAGTGTGGATAACTCCCAAATAAGGTCCGATTCTCTTGCCCAAAGGACTGCACTAGGACTAGAAGGGTGGGCATCTGGTCAATTGCCACAAGGACAGATGCATTCCTGGGGTTGGACTATTATTCATTCATGTATGCACCCAGAGCTAGATGTCTTTCCTTGAGATACCACTCTTTGTGCCTTTCCCACAGTTCCCATGCACACAGGCTGTCCCTGCTATGAGCAGCAATCACTCTGTTTGCTGCCCTTAAAACCTCAGTCTGACTCCAAGGGTGGTATGGATAATATTCTCATTAGCCACCATCAGGAGGTAGATACATGCCTGACCAGCCACCATCAGAAGGCAGTTACCTTGACTCATTAACCACCATTGAATTCCTCTGTAATAATAAAGGCTATTTATGCCCTGCTGGCCCTCTGAGTAGTTTCCTTGGACTATCAAAGAGTTAAGTGAAAGTTCCTGGTTTGAGGCTTTTACATTACAAGGAGATAGTCACTGTATATATACAAAACTTCTAAAGTAAGCACAAATTTGTGCTGTAGAGATAATTGTTGGTACTGTGATTTTTAGATGCAGTTTTCATCTAAGCATATATGAAAAAGTCTGATAGAATTTTTTTCAATTAATAGTTGATTCACATAATTATTCTTCATATAGCCCTGAGCTTACAATTCATTTTATAAATTATTAAGCCTAAAAATTCTGAGTTTGAATTCCTACTCGTGTGATTTTGAGAATTTGAACAAATTATATAATTGCGTATATTTTTAATTTAGAAAATTAGGATTATAATAATGACTACATCATGAAGTAGTCAATTATTGATGCATATGAGCTTTTAAAATAATCCAGTAGTAATTATGTCATCTGTATGACATAGTACATTATGTCATTTCTATCACAGAAAATAAAAAAAGATTATTATATTGGTTCTGAAGTATTCTGATGCATTACATTTAGAAAATATATTTTTATGTCATTTCTAGTCATAACAACTTAACAATCATTTGGGTACAAGGCATCAAATGAACAAATTAAGACTAAAAATTATAATTTCCCTATATTTTCTTAAATATGGTCACCAGAGTAATAAAATATGGGAAAATATTTCATAAATTCTAGGTACTAGGCAAATACAATAGTTTCTTCTGACTTTTCAGTTCATAAATATCAAAATATTTCATTTTATTTTATTTGAGTAAGTCTGATAGTATTTTAGCAATCTTATAGAAATTAAAAGACCACATTAGATGCAGCATGTCAATTTACAGCAAATAAGGCTGTGGTTTATTTTTATTGGCATTGGTTGCTCCACTATCACATTCGCTTCATTTTTTCTACTTGCAAGTTTTCTGTGAAAAGTTTAATTCTTTGTTATTTTGTAGGTAAGGAATTTTTTTTCTTATCTCTTATATTTTCTTTGCTTTTGATATTATGTAGCTTGCATATGTATAGACCCAATTTAAAAATGTATTTTTTTGATATTTTATCTTTTTTGGTATTGCTGAATACCCTGAAACTGCTTGGGGGTGGGTTGGGGCTCATCATTACTATTGGAAGTTTCTCAGACTATAGTTCTTCAAATTTTTCATCTCCCTGACTCTTTCTTCTTGGTAGTTCAATTATGAATATGCTACATATTTTGATATTTTTCCAAAGCGTTTGCATGTTCTGTTATTTTTTATTCTTTTTTCTGTTTTATCAATTTGGTAAGTTGTTATTACCTCTATTCAAGTTCACTGATTCTCTCCTTGACTAGATTGAGTCTACAGATGAACCCAATTTAGGCATTCTTTATTTCTGTTACTGTGGTTTTCATTTCTAGCATTTCTTTCTTTTATAGCTTCCATCAATTTGATGATCTTCCCTTTTTGTCTGGCATACTCCTTTTTAGAAGCCTTAATATATTTATCCCAGCAATTTCATATTTATCCATCTGCTAATTCCTATATCTTTGTCATATCTAAGTCAGTTCTGAGGACTGCTTTATCTCTTCAGCCTGTGTTTTTTCTTACCTTTGGCACTTGCTATGTGTTTTTGATGAACGTAGAACATGTTGCACAGGGCAAAATATACTGAGGTAAGTAGATCTTTAGTGAGAGGATTTGTACTAGTGCAGCTAGAAATCAGGTTGTGTTCAATGTTTGTTATAGTAGCAGATGACAGAAGCTTCAACTTTTTCTTAAATCCTGGTTTGTGCTGCCTTTCTTGCTTTGGAATCCCCCTTGTACTGTGCTTCAGAGAGAATCTAGGCCATGCAACACATTTAGCTAAAATCCGCTTACAATAATGAAGGTTTATTGGTGTGGTAGAATGTGAAGGAAGAATGACATTACCTAATATTCTGATGAAGTATTAAGTCATTTGACTGGCTTTTTTCTTGGGAGTGTTTTGCACTTTACAAGTATTTCTACTGCTATTCCAGGAGTAATTTTTTTCTTTCTTTTATTTATGCCCATCTATGCACAGTGTTCCCAGTCTATTTCATTAAAACTCTGCTTCCTGATGATTTTGCTCCCTGTATTCCCCCACTGACCACCATCCCCATCCCACAGGTTGACAGGAAGAATGGAAGAACAATGATTGGAAAATGTTTTAGCCTTGACTTGTGGGTAGCTGCTCTCTGTGGATAATAGGAATTTGTTAGGAGAAATATCTCTGATGGTTCTACATTGGCTACACTTCCTCTCCTCCTGCCAGGGCCTTTATAACATTTTGGCGGGGGTTGAGATCTGTGGTGTGATTTCTGGAGAGAAAATCTATAAAAACCTGAAGACCCTTGTGATTCTAGTCTATGTGTTCCTCTCTCTCTCATTTTGCTTCTACTCAAGTCTCCAGAAACAACTACTGAAGATACCTTGATGGCTTTCATTGACTTCTATTTCTTCTATGTAGATCTCAGGTAACTTATCTCTCAAGATGTGCCAGTCTCTTTAGAATTATGCTGTGTCAGTTTTTCTTACGATCTTAGTTTTATGATGAATCCAAAAAGAATCACAGATTTTCAGTTTGTCTAGCTTTTATTCTGTTAACCTCACCTGATTACCTGTGTTACATGATTTCACATTTAAAGATATTATGAAGCATATTGTCCTTCACTGATAGGACTACAATTTTCAATTTAAAGATTTAAGTAACTATAAAGCCGCTAAACTTTTGCAGAATACAAACCTGAGGTCACTAAACAAAGAACGACTTTTGATTTGTTTTATTTTCTTATCCTAACTTTCTTTATTCACATCATTCAATATATTAATAAAAAAGACATGGCAGTCAATTCCTATTACTCCTGAATCTTTCAGTTACTAAAATTGAAGTGATATATTCTATTATTTTCATTGAGATAAGCGATGAATACAAAATTGGTTTTGAAAATGATGTCCGGCCAATACAATCATAGAAAATGCAAAGGCATTAATATGATATATGTATGGTGCTGCAAGCTCATCTAAAATAGAATATTTCAGAAGATAGGTTAGAGAATGAGAACCGTTCTATGTGGACCCTGCATCATAATTCATCATTTTGTCTGGAGCAATTAAAGGACACTTATTTTATTCTTTTCTTCTTGCATTAATATCTAAGTTAACAAGTCTATTTCCCTGGAGTTCTTTCTGGTAAATCTTCCCCAACAGTCTCAATTTACTTCTCTCCACTAAACCAGGTTAATATATATAATTTAGAAAAGTTGAGAATTTAAAAAGATGATGGATAAAAATGAGCCATGGGTCTTACTTCAGAGTGTAGGACTAAAAATAATTAATTCTAATCTCTGTGGTTTAGTAATTATTGGAGTTCAGTATGAGTTGGGAATAATTAGCAGGCAAATGGTAGGTTACTTATATCATTTCTGCCTGTACCAGAGATTTATTATAAGTTTACTAAAAATTACTCAGTGATTCTTAAGTGTCTTTTAGAAACAATTCCCCCATAGCTTTAAACAATTTTAAGAATGCTTCTAGCTTTACAATTTGATAGTTGATAACCATATATCTTTTTGTTGCCTACTTGGGTAACTGGAGTATATTCAGTACATTTGCATTATTTGTTAAATTTTAGTAATTTTCTTTTAAGCCAGTAGACCCTTTATTTAGAAAACCAAATGATAACAGAAGCATAGTACAGACATACAATAAAGTAACTGCATATGTAAAGAAACATATTTATATTTATGACATATCAAATTTATTCATGAGTATACACCAAAACCTTCCACTTGGTAAGCACTTCAAGGTTAAAAGATATGTGGCATCATTTTAAGAAAAATCGATAGTTAATATCCAAAATACATAAAGAAGTCACAAAGCGCAACAGAAAAATAAACAATTCAGTTAAAAAATAGAAACAGACATGTGTCCAAAGAAGGCATACAGCAGACAAAAAGGCAAAGGGAAAGATTTTGCACAACATTTGTTATTAGGGAAATGCAAATTGTAACAACAATAAGATATTATTCAAAAGACTAGAAACAGGTATTAATGAGGATGCAGAGAAAAGGAAACTATTATATACTTTTGGTGGGTGGGAGTGTAAATTGGTGCAACTATTATGGAAAGCAGCATGAGAATTCCTCAAATAGTGGAGAATTATAATCACATATGATCCCATTATCTCACAAAAAAACACAGAAAACATTAATTCATAAAGATAGATAAATCCCTTGCTTACTGTAGCATTATTTACAATACCCTAAGTGCCAATAAACAGGTAAGTGCATAAAGAATATTTGATAAATATACACAATGAAACATTACTCATCTGTTAAAAAATGAAATGTTTTTTCAGGATGGACCTGAAGGGAATTATGACTAGTGAAACAAATCAAGAGAAAGACAAACATATGATTTTATTCCTATGTGGTATATACAAAAATAAAACAAACAAAAGAAATAAGTCAAACCAAGACAGACTTTAGTCTATAGAATCAAATTAGTGGTTACCAGAAGGGTCAGAGGATGGGCAAATAGGGGAAAAGGGGTCAATTGTATGGTGAAGAATAGAAGTGGCCCTTTGGTGGTAAACTTAATGTATTATATACAGATATTTATTTATGATTATGTATACCATAAGCATATATAATATATGCAATAAAAATTAAAAATTAAATAAAACATTTTAAAATAAACTAAAAATAAAGGATAGTCTGTCATTTATTCAGTGAAGGTTAGTTAGGGAAATTTCACATTTAGACAGATTTTATGTTAAATTCAGCCATTTTTAGATTATTAAATTAATGTACAAGCTTGTATATTAGCCATCAAAAGTAATATTCTTGTATTATGCAAATTAAATAGATTAATTCTACTTTAGGGAATTACATTATAAATTGCTATTAAACACCTCTAATACTATCCCTTCCTAAAACACTTGCTTTCCTTCTAAAATCCCAGATCACTGCAATCTCTGAAGTGAGAGCTATGTCCTACGTCGTCATATCCAGTGTCTAAGTTTGTGAAAATAAGTTTAAGTAGTTTGATTTATCTACTATGTGCTCTGTGGTCAGCATATTACAGCTCATTTAAGTTTTACCACCCATTAGCTTATTGATGAACAGAGTGAGAAACAGAAATGTTGTGAAACTTGAATCATATCCACACCTAGTGAACAGTTTATCAAATTAGAAATTGAGTTATTCTCCCTTAGTATGATCCCCTTATGCAACCTTCCAGAAATATCCTGTTTCACAGATGGATACTCAGGATATGGAAAGTCATAAATCAAGAAACAAATAGTAGTTACTTCTCTTTTTTTTTTCTTTTTGGCTTTTAGTATTTTTTGCTATAATTTTGTTTTACAAATTAAAATAAACTGATATGTATGGGTTCCCTATATATATAGCAGCTTTTCTGTTCCTTAGATATGTGTCAACACACCCTATCCTCCACCATATCATCAAGTGCTCTTCACCATTGTCCAGTGGACTCTGCCACCACTTTCTCCCCTACTCTGTCCTATTCCCTATTGGTAACCTCTTCCTAGTAGATTTTTAATATACAGCAATTTTCTAAGCATTTTCTTACCCTGAAGAGAAAGCAATAAGAAATTCAATTTGAAATAAATGTATCATTGGATATTTCTGCATGGTGAAAGCAGAAAGTTTTATTTTCTTTTGATAAGAAATTGTATGTTTGTTTAAAATATGTAAACAAACCAAAACTGTCTATATTCTAATGAGTGGCAGTGCTATGACAACTTCATAATCTTTGCAAGATTTTGTAGAAGCCTCTCTAAATTGCATATCATGGTAGAAATGACCTAGGCAAATAAATTATTTCTCTTATTACAGAAATGTATGATTTCAAGGACCTATTTTCACTCAGAAATTTTAAAGCATATAGATGATAGTATTAAGATATGAATAAACATGAGTGATCGACTGAGTTGTCTAAAAGCCAGCCTCAAGCAGAAAAACCAACTGACTTGAACAAAGGATCTCAGCAGAGGGAGATTTATGTTATTCAGCTGAATTACATTCCTTTATAGACTGCTGCGGATGGGTTGCAGGAAAAGCAGCCATCTATCCGATTTAAATAGACTGCTTATACCATTAATTCATTGTCGGGACTTGCTGTAGGCATAGAATTGGCTTTGTTCTCTGACAGTCTCTCCCAGTTTAAATAGAAATGACACTGGAGTGTCAAATAAGTAGGGCCCATATAACACTATAATCAAGTTGCAGTGACATGACATATTTTTGCCTCAATGTTGAAAATGGTTGAGTCAGCAGAGACTTGCAATCTGTAGAACTCTGCTGACCCCTGAGAGGTACTTGTAATTTATCAGGTAGTTATCATCTTATATGTGTCAATAATAATACTATTATCTTTAATTTGTGTTCCATGTTGTATTTATGGTTCTGATACTTTTTTTTATAGATTCTCTTCTCTAATTTTTTTACAAATTTATGAAATACATGCTATTATCTTAGATTTAAGAATAATAAAATTGCACAGTAAAGGATAATGAGTCTCTCAAGTTTATACAACTAGAAAGCGATAAGCCTAGAATTCAATACAGATAACCTGTTTCCAATGTCATTATTATTTCCATCATATTCTATTAGATATTCTGGTAATGGTAAGGATAAATGAAGAACATTATGGAGCATATAACATTCGAGGCTGTGAGCAGAGTATGCATACAAACAACTATAATAGTAAAAAATGATGATAGGAATAAAGTGTCACTATATTCTTGAAACATACCTAGTGTCTCTGCAGTCATCAAGACATAGCATAATGGGATAATGCTGCCTTAAGGTGACCCCTGAGGAAATTTTCCTTAATAGCTCTGTATAATTAGAAATTAGTCTTTATCTTTGAATATTAAAGCAATTGTTGTAAATAAACATACGCTGAATTGCCTACAGGTAGACCACATAATATATGTGGAAATATTTCAGAGCTCTTACAGATACTGAGTCTTAGTAGTGGGAACATATCTAGCTAATATACTTAGGCATTTAAGTATTAGTTTGGGATGTTTCTGATTTTTAAAAACCCTTCTTGTCTCCCCCTTCTACTCCAAAAAAGCTTAAGCAGATTTTAAAATAGATGAGATCATTTTCTGAAATATTTTCGAAGTGGCTTTAAGAGCTGATATCTATAAAAGCATACATTTCCAAAAATTAGATAGGTCAGATGCTTTCCATCTTACACCATTAATGATTCAGCATCTGCATTTCCAATTCAATTGGCAGCACATTGTCTTCTCTCCATTCTCCCAATACAGGGAGATTATCTGTCAACATTTAATGCCACATACAGACACCACTCTACCTGCAATTTCAGTCTCAAATGGCTCCATATTAATGAGAAAGTATCAACCCTTGAATGCAAAACTTATTTAGGATGCACAGTGACCTGAATGATGAAAAAATTCTTTTGTAGATAATCACGGGATTGGTTAGGAAAAAAAAGAAAACAACTGGTACTGCTCAGTTAAACCAGAATCTGAAGGCAATCAGATGCTTAGTATATCAATAAACATTCTAGTGCCTAATAAAAACATACAGCCTGGTTAGATTTTCATGGGAATGACATTATTTTTAAAAAATGCAACTGAAACAGGTTTTAAAATAGATTCATTAGAGAGCAAAAAACAATTAAGAATTTTCCCCCACAGCATTCATATATGTATAGCTCACTGTATAACATAACATACAAATTTGACATTCATTTTTATCAACAGAACATAACTAAGTGCAATGCTAAAACTATGTAAAATAAATATAACTGACAAAAGTTTGAAGGAAAATTGCATTTTGCGGTTATGAGGAATAGGCCAATTATACACATCCCATTCTTTTCATTTTTAATCTCTTTATAGTTTTGAATTCTACTTATGACTAAAACTGAACCTAAACAATTTGCCTATGTGGTCTATAATTTTGAATTCAACAAAAATTTATAAAATTTTATGTCTTGTGCTGTGCTAGGTATATGAGAATCATTAAATAAATGGAACATTTTCTAAGACCTTCGAGAAGTTCATATTACTATAAGACATATACACATCTTATAATAAAGGGAAAATGTGGTTACATTTCGAATGTGTGACAGTGTGTGTGACTTACTCCTTGTAAGTGCAATGAAAATTACTCAGGAGGAATATGAGATAGAGAAAACTGAAATCCAATTTTATTCTAAATTGATTTCTCTTTACTTCTTCCTATTTCCTATGGAAACTATCTTTGCTTTGCTACCCATGTTATGCATTCAAGAAAAGTAAAAGATTCAAAGTCTTCCGTTAAACTATTAAAAAGTAACACATTATACATAGACCAAATACATAAACACACATCATTCCATAATCATATATGTATGACTGGGTGATCATTCCTATAGTACCTCAAATCCAGACAAATTATTGTCTCTCTTTATCATAAATCTTCACAATTTTGCTGAAAATTGTGTGTTTGAAAGAAAATTTTATTTATAATAAAATATAGACTGACATTGCTTTATATCTTTGTATATAGAATGAACACAGACATACATGCAAATATAATATACTCCTTCAGAGATACATATATGCAAAACTTAATTTATATATATAAAATAACCCCTTTTATATATATTAATTATATAGTTATATATATACACACATGTATGTGGTGTTAATTTATCTGAGAGAGTAATTATTCACTTAACCTCAGAGACCAAAACATTATCTAGAAGTCTTAATAAAAATTAAGCTAAAAAGAATAACAAATTAGTAGTAAATTTATGATGGATAAAGTTCATGGGGGGGAATTTTTTATGACAATTACTTTTTTAGTTACCACAGCAATGATAACTACTAGTACTATCTTTCATATCTTCAGTGAAATGAACTTCAGAAATAAAAATAAATAAATAAAATAAATAAAAGACTCTCTTTTGTTCTCTGGTGTAAGCAACTCTTTGCAAGTGAATTAAGCAAACATGAGCCTTGTGCATTTGATAAATATGTATGTCTTATTTCTCCTTTCCCACTGCTTTTCATCCAGCTGCATCTGGGAAGCAAGCAATAAATACTATTTATTTATTTTAATAGTATGCTTAGTAGAAGTATTACCAATATTTCCTAAGCCTAAAAACATCCCAAATGCATTTTGCTGTTAGGCTTAGCATTTTCACAGTAATTTACAACTTAAAAAGGGTAAAGTCTATTATTCTATGTCATACCAGCAACTGGGTAAGTGCAAAATGTTACCCTATGAAGTATGACCAAATTCATTGCTGCAGTCATTAGTACATATTGATTCTGTTTATAATAATCCAAAGGGAATTGTAAACCTATTATACTCTTACTTGGTCTCTCTCTGAGAAAAGCCTAGCTTGGCAATGCCAAGTTTCAAGCAATGTCCAATTAGTTCAGCAATCAATGTTGCTCCTTTTCTTTTGGTTAGTATTAATTTGACTTGTCATTTACATGAACTTAAAGATCTTTTATTTTATAATCAAATATGAGAAACATCACTGCTCTTCTACCAAGGTAACTTTACTCAATATATTTTTAAAGTCACACATTTTCTATGGAACCATTTGTCTGCTTGTCTTCTGTAAGAAATGGCATTCCAATTTACAGTTCTTCATTGCACTAGGTAATTTCCCCTAGGTACTTTTACTTCTGAATTCTCTTTCAACATGGTACATTCCTGTTACCTGGATAGGCTCTCATTAAAACCTGCTAAATATATTTTTTAGTCATTCTTCAAAATCTAAATTTTATCATTAGTGTATACTGTACATCTTAAATATATATATTAATAAATTAGACCACAATAATATCTCAAAATACTCAAACAAAAACAGATAAAAGAGAATATATAGCTGTAACTTTAAAGCTCTGTTATCAGAGAAAAGTTTATCCTAATTTAAAGTATTAGAGGCTGATTTGTATTCTCTCAAGATTTTTATGTAAAAGCCCCAAATCCCAGTACTGAAAATGTAACTGTATTTGTATATATGGTCTTAAAGAAGTTATTAGTTATAATGAGGCACTTAGTGTGGGGTCCTAAACAAATGTCACACCGGGGCATGTGTACATACACAGAGGAGTGAGATTGAGAAGAAGCAGGGTGGTTGTCTGCCAAGCAAGGAAAGAGGCCTCATAGGAAACCAGCTCTGCTGTAGCTTGCACTTCAACCTCCAAAAAAAATTAGACATTTCTGCAGAGAGCACAGCTTCTGCTACCAATACCACACCAAGAAAGTGTTTCTTCTACTAATCTCTTGTTTGTTTTTCCCAAGAAGGAGAATAGTTTTCTGACTGGTGAGATAAAGAACACAGGTGTGTCTTCACAGAGCTTTGTTTAGATGTGCCTCAACATTAGCTTTGCTTTTACACTTGCGTTGATCATATGGTCATCAGAGATAAAAGATATTATCTAGATTTGGACTTCAGAGAATGCAAAGCTACTTCTTTTGGGGCTGTGACTCCTGCAGCAAATCCAATTCCACAGAGCTCTACAATGGAATAATTAAGTACACTCTTACTTCCTAGATGGTACATTTCTTATATATAATGAACTCACATAGTCCCATAACAAAAATGTGTCTAGGCCAAGATAGAATGCAATCATTTGGGAGTACCTTGTCATAAAATTCATTATTTCTTGCAGGATTAGCCTCCCTAAATGGTCAGATAAACATTTTTTTTTCCCCAAAATATCCAGAGCAGGCTTTATTGAAGACATAGCATATTGATATGTAGAAATAAAGGTTACTGGAGGCTCTCTAGCTCTCCAGAGAAGTTGTTACCATTATCTTAAAAAATAAAAACTGCTTAGCTATAAGGACAGCTCTAGAAATAAAGTTTTTATCTGAGAAATCTAACTTAAGACAGAGTTAGCAACTAGAGGTAAGGTTTTCTCTTTTGAAATCACCCCCTCGTGTGAAGATGCTTTTCCTCCTGATATCCCAGGATGTTTTTACATTCCTTAACAGAGGATATTAGTTTTCTGTCTGTTGCAGTTGCCTTAGAATTTAGTCATGTAAATTCTCAAAACATACATCATTAAATTTGGCCTTTTCTCCTGTTAATACTGTCCGATGTTAATATGCTTGCTGAACCATCCAAGAACCTCAGATGGATGGTAGAATTTTCCACATACCCCTACAACATCATATAATTCAAACATAACCCATGACCTCCAAACAAAGAAAACCTCAAACCCGTAACTGAGTTAACAATTTTGATATAAGATATATAACAATGTTTCAAATTACTATCAAACAGAATAACTAAGGGAGACAAAATATGGGCCTCAGGACAAAACCTGCTTCTGCCTGTTTTGTGAGTGAAGTTTTATTTGAACACAGTCACACTCATTAGTTTCTGTAAATTACAGTTGTTTTTGTGTTATTAAGGGACAATTGGATAATTGAGACAAAGGTCATACATCTTACAAAGAAAAAAAAATCATCTGGTTTATGACTAAGTTTGCTGACCCTGTGAATATGATACTTTCTATAAAGGTACATGCCAAAGATCCTAGGACATGCCTTAGTATATAGTAGATACCTATTAAAGTTTAGTAGGTTGAATTCAGAATCATATAAATCTTTCATACTAATTTTATAAATTAGGGGCAGGGGCTCTGCCTTAGAAATGGATCTAGATTTATTGGGTTTTTTTGTTCTCTTTTCCCCATTATTCCCTTCTGTCATTTCATCCTTCATCCTTTATTTCTTTCCTTTATAACTTTTTTTTCTCTTGTCCTAGATGAGAAGTGATAATTTTCCATGAAATTGGAAGAAATGGATGCCACCACAGAGATCACCTCACTCAAGCATGTCAGCACACCAATCTCAGTAGAAATACCTCAGGGTGATCATCACAGATGGACCACCCATATACTCTTATACATTACCCAGTACATACTCATAGCTCTAGTCACTCTAGACTTTGTGCAAGAAAAATACCTAAATAGAACATTTTTAAGTAGAAGTCACTGCTGTTGTCACTGTCATGAGATGACTACTTTGGAACATAGGTGACCACACTGAATTGCAACTTTGGCTCATGTTTATTATTTCGCATTGCACAGCCTTAATATTTTTCATAGAAGAAGCAGTAAAGATAAAGAGAGCTAGGAGGAATTAAGGAAGATAAAAGTGGAAGAATAGTATTAATAATAACGGTAAAGTTATAGTTTTTTGCATGGTATGAAAACATAGAGAAATAATCACTTCTTCCCAAGATGCCGTAACTTTTTTTTTTTTCAAAATAAACTGTCATAAACAATTTGTCTTTTCTCTGTTGCATCATTTAGCTGTTTATTTTCCGACATGGTTATATTAAGTTCTTGAATTATTTAATGTTACATAAACCCATTATGTCATTTTTATTACAGTGGTGTGTATGCATAACAAAATGAACTAAAAATTAAACTAAAGAATCAAAAGAGACAAACAGACATAATGCCAAGTAATAGCTCCAACAGAGCTTATTAGAAGTTTGGTTTTAAACATTTCCGATGCAAAATAACAGGAATATTGTTATCCACAAACCCTGAAATTCAATCAACTCTCATATATTTATTCAGACTATTTCGCTATTTACTTAGTGTATGATTTTTAAAACACTGAATGAAAAATGTTCAATATATGATAGCTATCTCTAGAATATTCTTATGTATTGCAAACTGTTAAAAGTTTAGTAATTCATCCAATAACTTCTAAACAACAGGAAATAATTCTTAAGTTTTTAAAGATGTGAGAAGTATCTAAACGTTATTTTAACAACCTTTTGAAAATTGATGCATAAATATTATGTTAGCGCATTCTCTAATAATATAATGGACTTCTATGACCATGTTTATCGTTTAAATTAAAAATGGGCATATACCATTCAGATTGTTTTGAGTTTAGTCACAGAATCCCAAAGAAACTGGGGAGGAAGAAGAAAATGAATAATTTAACTGCTATAACTTGTTTTCATTAATATGATAAATTTTGGAAGTCAGAGTCAACTTATTCTCACTGTATAGCTTCAAGCCTTACTGCTTTTGGTGAGTGTATTTTCAATGCAAAAAAGAAAAGGTGGTTATTTTAGAAATAGAGTAAAATAAATATATAGATATATATTCTATCAGTTCTTTCCCAATTTTTCTCAATTAAACTTCTATGATGTACTATTCATGGGAATAATAAAAATAAAATGTATTAATATATTACTTATGACACTTAATTTAAGGAAATTATTTTAAAGGAAAAGGTTGCTCTGAAAACATGTAAAGTTTTCAAAAATAGTATTTTAGAAGTCACTTCTTTGGAGACTCTCAAGCAAATCTTGCCCATCTGTTGGTACAATATGGTATCTTCCAGGACTTTTGTATAACATTTATATCATTTCAATTTTGTATCTAAATATGTTGATGATACCCCTTAAAAGGACACACACATATAGTATAACTGGTACCATATTTCAGGAATCTTGACAGCTCTTTTATCACGCCATTTCCAGATGCTCCAATTCACTTCCAGCTCTTAGACTTAGTATCACTCATACTTGGCAGGACATACTGTGTCTAAAGGAATCTGCCCCACAAGGGCCCAGTTCCAATCTCCTGTTCTTTCTGAAACAGATTTATGCTGACCCTACGTATATGAACTTATATGATTCCTCTATTCAGGTATATATAAGATCATTATAGCAGATGAAAAAAAAATCACGATTTCTTCTCAGCAGTCCAATGCCAAACAGAGTACTTTTTTCTAAATCACTGACTCTCTTTGTCTAATTCAATAATAATATTCATAAATAATTACCCTTAAAAATAATTGTAGTCTTCACTTATTCTCTCAGGAGTAATTGCTAGACAGCAGGTACAATGTCAATGGTCACCAGATATAACCTCTCAAGAAATTAATATGATTGCAAGACAACCTTTATTAATTCAACACTTACTACAGCACAGAACAAAGTAGAAGAGATGAGGTGTTTATTGGCTGACAAACAGAACCTAAAACTACCTTAGGTAGTTCAGGTTAATAAGGAAAATCAGCAAAGAAAAAAGACAATAGAATATTAAATTAAAATCTTAAATATCCTGAAATTCATTAGAGAAGGCACAGGTGTTTTTTAGACTCTACCTTCAACTTCCAAATCAACTTTTCAACTCTCAAATCTGTCACATGGCAATTTTAACTGACCTCCTTCCCCAATCTGCAGAGACTACAAAAGATTACCTAAGCCTTGACTCTGTACCACAATATAGTATAGTAGTTCTTACCAACATTTTCTTAGTGGTTGTCATATAAATATTTGATGAATAAATGCAATTAATGCTAGTGAAAAATGAACTTGTGCTCACAAGAGGTATGGCAGTTTAACTGAAGAAAACAATTACATGTGAGAAATATATTTAAGTTCTCATCTTATAGAAGTATATTAAAATTATTGCATTTTGCCCTCTTTTTCATTTTAACAGCTGTGCTCAACATATTGAATATAAGTTAATCATTGATTACTGAGTGAAATCAATAATTTAGAAAGATTTATCAAATACTCCTGGCATTTCAGATAAACTCAACTATATTACTACATATCTTAAGTGGACTGTTGGTGGAAATCTTAATGTATTATATATAGATATTGATTTATGATGCTGTACACCTTAAACCTATAAATGCTATAATATTATAATGTAATTTTCCTTCAATTATTTTTTTAAGGCTTAGCTAGCTCAGTTTGAAAAGCATAACTATATGCTTGGTATCCTAGATGTAATATATTGTAGAGAGTATGAAGGATGGAGTCTTTCACTAGCTGTTTTAGAGTGGAATGCTGTGTCTTTTTAAATTCTTGTGGGAACCAATCTCCAGCGTGATGGTATTAGGTCTTTAGGGAGGTGATTAGGTTATGAAGATAGAGCCCTCATTATTGTGAATAGTGCCCGTGTAGGAGCTCCCTTGTCCCTTCTGTCACAGGAGTTACTGTGAGAAAAGAAATATCTACAGGTACCTTGATCTTGGACTGGAAAGCTTTCAGACTGTGAAAAATAAATTTTTGTCATGTGTAAATCACCCAGTCTATGGTATTCTGTTACAGCAGCCTCAATGACTAAGACACCTGCATTTAAGGAATCCTGCTTTGTTTCATTCAAAAATATCTAGGCTTTTTTTTCTGCTTGGATTTCTATCCCCCAGAAAATCCTTCAGTTGCCAGGACCTTTGATGTTTTAGTTGATTTATTTATCTGTTTTCCAGTCATGCAGTAAATGATTAGGAAGTGTTTACTGCATTCCAGGCAGTTTTGCGGATACTGGAACATAAATAAATAAGGGCAGTCAGTCAAGAAGGAATCTGTACATCAGTATCATCACAATCACAATGAATAAAGCTAAGCATAAAATTAGAAAAATATGGAAAAGAATAGCAACATGAAAAAAGAGAGGGATAAATTACGTGTGAATTACTGTTTAGCTACCTCCAGCCCCAGGTATGGAACCCGGGTCCAAAGCTCTCATAGCCTTCATTTAGGCACCTTAGCCACAGAGTGGGACTATGTTAACTACTTTTTTTTCCTTCTCTCCTTTTTAATTCCAATATCCCCAGTTTAACTCCACTAAAAGAACCCCTCCAACACTGCAACACAGCAAATAGAAAAAAACCTATTCTTTTTTTTCATTAAATCTCTAAACCCACTGCATTTTTATAAGGTAAATGCCCAATAAATATTCATTATTGCTGATATTTTTTAAATGACTTATATAGTCAAGTTGACAAATACAGAAATCTGTCAGAATAAGAATAGGCAATATGTTAGAGAATCATCTGGTCTATCTACCTTTCAATATTCAGTCGTTTTCTCCCTGCCCATAGGTAGCAGATTGTTCCAGTTTAGAGACTCTCAACCCTGCCCTCATTTGAGGAGATTTGCACTGACGGTGTTTTCAGTGTCTTTCTAGTGTCCAAGAGAATTACTGGCATCCTTAAGATCCTAATTTGAAGTTATGTGTGTCTTGAAATTGAAAGATAAGACTGAAGGATATTTAAGTAAATTCAATTTATGCCCTGCCTCTTGAAACTCCAAACAACTCTAAATTAACATCTTATTTGGCAGGGCTGTAATTACAGAGGAAGTCAGCTTTCAAAGGCATTGCTCTTAGAAATATACATCCAACCACTTAAGTAATGACTTGTCTTGGGAAAGAACGAAGTACTGAGCTGCCCTTGAACCACACTGACAATTTCTCTCAGCAATGACCTGAAGACAATGTACACTGGGAAAGGAATTGCCACAATTTTTAGTCTCCCCAGCTTTCTGATCAGGCAAAATATAAATCATTTAATCAGTTCTCGACTGAGCATCGGGTACAACTAGTATAAATTTTCCTTCATAAAAGTTTCATCAAAGCTGAGAAAGGCGCGCTGCCTTATTTTTTGCTAGAGAAATTACAGCCTTCGAAGACTGGCTGGTAGTCATATGTGATTGATAGACTTGGGTGGGAGGCGCCTTCATGCAGAGTTCAAGTCTGAACAGCCTTGTAGTGACTTCCATCTTTCCCTTAAAATAATGTTTGGCTTCATTTACTTCAAAGGAAAAGCCAGGTAATTTTTTTGTTTTGTTTAGTCTTTTTTTATGAAAATGCTCTCATTTACAGTTAAAAAAAGAATTGGCAGATATAATCTTAAATATGGAATTTTTCTTTGTAAAACAACACATCTGTTTAAATAGCTAGGAAACTGAAGAGAATCATAAAGTTCAACATGGTTTTATGAATGATATTTATAAAAGAAATATTTTTAAATTAGATGTATTATTACTGACTTTATATTTCTGATATGACACCTGTGAGGTGGAAAACACTTCTACCTAAATGAAGAAAACATGGATTAAAACTTCTTTAATAAAATCACTTGCTAACTTGCCTCTTTTGTTTTTGTGACACTAAAACTGATGCCATTCGTAACAATTTCTATTCAGAACGAAAAAAAAAAATTTCAATTATCATAAAAACTATTCAGAATAAACAGGATAGTGAGAAACTCCTGAAAGAATGACTAGAGTCCTAAATACGAAATATTTCTAAGACAAGTTATATTATAACTCTTAAGTACAGGTCATATAAAGAATTAAGACATAAATCAATGTTAACAAGTAAACAGGAAAAGGCTAATTTTAAGGAGTCTAATTCACAGCAGATATAAATCAATTGCAGTACATTCACCTTAAAATCTCCATTATAAAAGGTGTACTCTCTCCTCAAATGGAGAAGTAGGATGTCATGTTATCATACATGTGACAAAGAAAAATTATGATTTTGATGTTAAATGGGTGGAGTAATCAAGTAAAATTTCTCTTAAAACCAAAAGTAGGGCAAGCTCTAATCTAATAATCCATTTCTCAAACATGAACTTCTCAGTTACAAAATCCAGTCAATTATAGAGTACCTGGTCCTTTTACATTCTGTGTACCATACCCTGACCTTTGAAATGTCATTGATTCACAAAGGAAGTAGAATTCTGGAAAATTCCCAAGGCAAATTCCTCCCCAAGACTGAAGTGTGTCTAGCACCTCGTTTAATTTACCAAAACCCAGATTGCAACATTTCTCCACATGCTGTTTCACTATTTACTCTACAATTTTTGTGTACAGGAGAGCTGACTGAGGGTTGATTCAAATTTTTTCCTGATTTGAGACTCTTTCCAGAGATTTGAATGAGTTGGCATCGCTTGAGATCTGGCATTTTCCATTACCACACTACTCTTCAGGAAACTTGATGGAGATTTGCTGATGCTGTTGTAAGTCTCTGTAATAGCATATGGAAAATAAAATTAATTAAAGGATCCTAGAGAAACATAATACTTTCTAGATGCTTATTCTTGTTGGCTAGGTGAATGAGATTATAAAAACTGATTTGAACAAGAAAATTTACAACTTCTGATTCCTGGTGGAGGTTGAATCCAGGACTGTAAAAACACTGGATGTCAAAATCAGTTTGAACTTGATTTATTTTTCTATTTCGGGAAGATAAAACAATACCTTTCATTGAGAACGATGTTACTGGGTTGTTGGTTTCATTTAGCCTCAAGTTTACTGTCTATCATCTTCATTCTTTACTGTAGAGTTCTAAGCACACAAATAACAGCTCCAACAAACTGTCATTTTCTGGGAAGTACTGAGTCTTTAGTAGTTAGTGCTTACTCCTTCCCCATAAGTAAAAAGTTTTAATATTCAGTTAGTTTCATAGTCTATAGATTTGAGTGCAATTAATTTCTTAGCTGTTTCTTAAATGCATGAATTGATGAAGGGAAATCTCTTCATAGTTCTATCATCTTTCCCCATATTTAAAGTTGATAAGCTAAATTGGTTTTGTCCCTAAATACTTCTCCATTTCTTGAAAACTATTTGTCTGTTTCAAACACCTGCATTTCACATATGTGCTCATTTGCATGTCCACAAATCGAAAAATGTAACCAACAACAAACAAATAATATCAAAAGCAAAATAAAAATTCTTGGTGACTTCATTCCTCATTCATACTTTGCAAATGATTCACATTGTTCTTTGGATTAAAACAAAACTCCTTAATATACATATATAGCCTTCTTTGGTTTGGTTTCCACCTCCCTCTTTACCTGTATCTCTTATTCATATTCGGTGCACCCTTTTGTCAGTTTTTCTACCAAATTGACACGCGTCCTTCTTGCCCATCATGTACCTTCATGATCTCTCCTTCTCTAGAAATTCTGCATATGCTATTCCCTCTCTCAGTGAGGCCCTTCCACTCAATATCCCAGGAATGCTTATGCAATCTTCATATCTCAGCTCAAATGCAACTTCCCCATATTTGGCTTCTTTACCTTCTCTAAGGTTATATCAAAATATTATAGGAAGATATAAACCTTTCCTTTTTAGTTTGTCATGAATTATTTTAAAATTTTTAATACCTAATGGATTAACATTTCTTTCCTACATGAAAATTCATTTAATTTAGTGTTCTAAGATTTTAGCATTATAACGGAGGCATAGTATTTATTGACAATATGTGAATGAATGAGAGCAATTCTGTTCATTACTTGGAAAATAAAATTATGACTTCAAAGATAGAAACTTAAATAAACCTAAACTGGTCATTGAAATGGTATGGGATAAAAACACTATTGTAAGGTAACGCTCAAACTTTTCAGCTTCAGGATATCTTACACCCTTAAATACTATTGAGGACCCCTAATGGTTTATATTTAAAGGGGTTACAATTATGAATAATTTCCATATTAGATGTTTAAATTAAAAATGAAAATATATTTATTTATAAATTAATTTAAACCTCTAAGCAAAATTAACCAAAATTAACCCAGTGCATGTTAATATAATATATTTTAATGAAAATTTAATGTATTTTCCTAAATCAAACAACTAGTAGGAAAAATGACTGCTTTATGTGTATATAATCTTTTTAATATTTGGCTTAATAAAAGACAGCTGAATTCTAGATCTGCTTCTAAAATATAGAGAAATAAATGGATATTCAATCCTTTAATAGAAAAAACTTCCTGAGTGTGAGGTTATCTTATATATCTTCTTTTCCATAGAGATAACCTTAAACATGAAAGCATTACTGATGCAATATAGATTCAAGATAATAAAAAATGTTGAGAACATGGATAAATTATTTAATAATGATAAGAATTAACTCACTAAATATATAGAACCTCTTTACTAAGAAAAAGTTTAATGGTTATGATTTAAAGTTAAAGATATAATTTTTAACATTTTATAAAAGATTTTTCATGTATCTTTATGAAGAAGCCTATGGTAATCTTTTTATAGTCAAAATCAATAAATAGAAAAGATAAATATCTCTACTAATAATAAACTGGATTGAGTTTATTACTGGATAATGATACAACATATACATTGGTGTAATTTACAATTGTCTAAAAATATCTAAATAAACAGTAAAAATTAAAAATGATACAAAAATAATTTGTTAAATGATTAATGTCACTTTATTCATTTCATACCAACAAAAGTAATTAATTCATTTTTTTCTAAATATTATTTGGGCATATAAATATCCCCTTTGATCAAGAGAGTCAAACACAGGAAAGTAGATTTGAATAAAAGTGATATGAGATATGCATACAAATAACTAAACTAGAAATCGTTGACCTACAATTTGGTGATTTCCAGATACAGGGGACATTTCTTGTTTATCATCACCTACAGAGAGGAAACATAGATTTAAGCCCTTGTTAGAAGTATATAAGACAAAGGAATAGAGTAGCAGAAATCTTTTCTTGAAGATGAAATGAACCAGGTAGCAGAATTATCCTTGGAGCAGTACCTTGAACATAAAGTGAGTGGAAAGCTAGCTTTTTACTGGGAGGAGAGAAAATCAAAGCTAATTTTCAGTTGCATGCTTGGGAAACAGAAATAGAAACATGGCTAATAATAGCAAAAGGTTTTTTAAAAAAAGATGATTAAATAGAAGGTAAAAGCAGAAGAAAACTCACAAAGATATTGATGGTCAGAATAATTGAGGTCTAGGAAGAAATCCTACATGAGAAAGCATTCTGCTTCCAAATACATTATTTGAATACAGTGTATGAGCGGTGACAACATTAGATTCAATAGGTAAGTTAGAATTTCAGCTAAGAATGTAAGATTTCAAAATGCAGTAGAGGGAAATCTGTATCATATTTATGTTCATATCTTGAGTATCTATAATAGTTCCTTAGTTTAGCATATAATTGTGAAATCACTATTGATTGGGACTTGAACATAAAGTGTGTAATCCTCCAGTTCATGCTGTGTAGAGCTAGATATAAGACAATTTATGTAAGACAACTTAGAAATAAACTATAAGGCCTTGCCTTTTCAGACTGATTACAGTTTATTAAATTTCCTTATGGTGCCAAAGTTTGTTTTGAAAAATGAATAACATTCTGAGAAAATACATTAGGAATATTTCTTCAAAAATAAGTTGCATTCAGGAGAAACTAGAGGAAGACTTTTTAATCCAGAGTAACATTTCTAGCAGAGACAATAACTAATCTGAGAAAAAATATCAGGAAGGAACTAGAAAAACTGAAATTTATGAAAATTTTATGTCATGTGCTGAATTTCATACTTTGAAAAAATTCCTATTTCTCTCGCCTCAAAAATTATTTCATCCATATTTTATATGAGAAATTGTAGGTTTAGACATGTCAAAGAATAAAAATTACATAAAGATCTAGAAGACGGACTACAACCCCAATCTTTCTCTGAAGTATGTGCTGTATATACTACAACAAAAGTTACATTCCAAGAAGCACCAACTCAATGAAGCTTATTAGATGTTTTTCTGGAAGAGCAAGAGTTTTGAACATATGTGTTGCAGATAAGATTATTATGAATTCTTGGCTACACTTTCCATTGAGATGCAGAGTCAACTAATCCCTTCTCTGGAATCTGTGCTGTGTCCGTGATTCCTTTTAACGAAAGGGATATGACAGAGGTAACCTACATATTCTCTAAGGCTATAAGCTATAAATTGCATAAACCCCTATGTTATTAAGTCTTGGAGCTTTTAAAAGGTTTCTCAAAAAACTCATTCCTGGGAAATTCAGTATCCAATTAAAAATATGACTTCTGAGATGACCACATTTCAAGATGCTGTCACAAGAGCGACTCTACAGAAAGAATGAGATGCCATGCAGAGAGAAAAGCCACACAGTAGCAAGGCTGCAAACATGACTGAATAACTATTCATGCAACGGGTTTTCCAGGTCCAGCCACTTCAGCTGATGCCATGAGGATCGGGACTCAAATTGCCTAGCTAGGTTCTTCCTCTCGATAGTAGTAATAATAATGAAATGGTTATTTTAAGCTGCTGTGTTTTGGAGTAAATTATTGAGCAGTAACAGGTAATTGGAACAGTCAAGGAAAGCAAAAAGTCACAACACTTCAGCTGACTATTTTTTTCAAGTGACAATTTAAATGGTATAAGATGCTTGTGCACATTGAGACTTATATAGGTAATCTAATGATTGATAATATGTTAAATCTGATTATTTCAATAAAAGGCATAGCACATACAAATACAAATTTAAAAGGAAAACAAAACAAAAAGAGTGAAAATAAAATATGAGGACAGAGGAAAATTCTAGTAGTCAGTAGTTACCTGTCAAACAGGAATCATTCTGATATTTTCAGTGCTTTATATAAAAAGGTGAGTTTTTAAAAAATCCTCCTCACCTCCTTGGGAACTCTTTAGTCCCCATGACCCGCCTTTAGTGCTCTACCCCACAGTTAGGTCACTTAAATCAATTCTCAGTTAAAAATCAACAAACCAAGGGAAGACTTAAAGGAAAGGAGAGAAAGATTTGACCAGGGATTTATTGAAACCTCTCTGCACTTTATACATCTGGGGCCTAGAAATGTAATAAGCATTTGCTAGTCATCATAAGAAAAGCTATTTTCTCTCCTTACAGTTAGAGCAAAAGAATGAAGCAAAAAGTGATTTGTCTAAAAATCTCCTTTTTCAAAGAAATGTATATTAGACTGTAAAGTAAGAAAGGTGCTGTGCTTTCAGAAAGCACTCCACCAACTCATTGATTGTTTCCTGCCCATAGATAATCCTGAGTAAGTATGCTCATTGATTTATGTCAGTTCTAAAAGCCCCAGTTCTCTTGAATTATTCTAGTACATTTTAAGCCAAACAATTCTAATTCATTTCTTTAATCTCTGGACTGCATAAGAAATCTTCAGTCATTTCAATAGGATTTTTCAAATGTGTGAAACACATTTTTAAAGCTCAGATCTCTAAATATTTAATATTTCAAAATGATCTGTTGATGCGTGCCACGGAACTTTAAGTGGAGTTAAATGTATGTACGCTTAGATCATACACCGTGATCTGTTGAAGACATTTAGTATCTCTGACAGCACTTAACTATTTGATCTGGGCATTTGTTTCTAAGTTGTCTTCAGTGGTGACACTCAAGCAGCAAAAGATTCAAGTAACTATTTGTCTTTAGATAACAACAAGTTGTAAATTATTATGCTGCACAGCCTAGAACACATGGTATTCTTTAAATTGCTTGATTGCTCTTATTTTCCTTTCTAAAAATTTATCATAAATAACAGCAATTGACAGAACTTACTTTTCCATAGATTTCCTATAGCAAATTTGAAATATGATGAGCCATAAAGCATTTCTTGAGTGAGATAGTGTAATAATTTAAAGAAAACGGTTTTCATGATTCTTTACTTCTGCCTCCCTCTGTATGTAACATGTAAATGAATTTATCATACTAAAAGATTTCAAATCTATGACCTCATTCTTCTTGGAAGAGAAATGACTCCTTTACCTATGCCAAATATAGGAACTTCGGTAAAGTTAAGTCAGGATTTCAGGCTGACTTGTTCACCTTTGTATTCTATGCACATCAATAATATCTGGCAATAGGTGAAGGAGTTCAAGAAGTGCAAACTTCCTGTTATAAAATAAATAATGCCTACGGATATAATATATAGCTTGGGATCCTTAGGCAATAATACAGTATTACACATTTGAAAAGTTGCTGAGAATAGAGGAGATATAGACTGATTATGGTGATAATTTTGCATTGTATACAAATGTCAAATCATTATGTTGTACACCTGAAACTAATATAATGTTGAGTGTTAATTATATTTCAATTAAAAAGTAGTATCTCAACCTCGAGGGGATTATGCTAAGTGAAACATGTCAGAGAAAGATAAGTACTATATAATTTTATTCCTATATAGAAGATAAACAAGTAAACAAACAAAAACAAACTCCTAGATTCTGAGAACAGAATGATGGTTATTGGTGGGAAGTGGGATGAAGGGTGGGTGAAATGGGTAAAAGGAGTCAATTGTTTGGTTACAGATAAAAACTAGACTTTCAGTGGTGATCATAATGTATTGCAAGATGTCAAAATATAAAGCTAGACAGCTGAAACATATTACAAACTAAAATTGACTCACTTTAATAAAAAGAGAAAAAGAATAGCATATGACACACATATGCCTATAAATAGTTGTTGAATTAGTGAAAAATTCAGTAGACACTTAATTTTCATAAGTGAGTATGAGAGATTTAAATAATATAATTGTACAGATTCCCTCAGTAAGCAGTCAAAGGTTAATTCCTTATTTTTGTTCTTGAATAATTAGGATCCTTAAATGGTTTCAACGTTCTGTTTGGTCACAGATGATGTATAGTTGACAATTGTGCATTCATCTAATCAAGATAATTTATATTAAAATTACAGTTCTCTAAATAAGAAAAATCTTTAATATTCATCAGCTCCTTTATTTTAAATGTTAAAAACACGCTTCAAAATATTTAGAGCCTTGCATAAAATACAAGGTTGAGTCCGAAAATGTGTTCACTTCCCCACCAAGTGCAGTGTTATCATCACCTGGGCTTCTAAGCTTACTTCTTCCATATTTTGATTCCGCCTTCACTTCCTTTCTAAAGATACTTCTTTCTGTGCAAAGAAGTTGGCAGTGATGGAAAGACAATGACTAGCTTTCATCTCTTTTTAATCTGGAACTTATTTTCTCTTCTACTCTTTATACAACATTTAGTATACCTTTAGGTGTTATCAGTGTTTTTTAGAAGAAGCAAACAACAGTTTTTACAAAGCCTAGTTTCAGACTTTTCTGAGGATAACAGAATACTGAAAAATGACTTTTGATTGACCTTTTCACTTGTTAGAGCATTCAAATAATGTGTGACTAGATTCCCTATATTTCAAAGGATAATTCACAACCATACCTGGCAGTATTTGGCATGAGAGTCTTGTCAGTAAAAACAATACATGTAGTTGAAGCTTTATTTTATTATTTTATTATTTAATCTTTTCCTCCTCAAAGGATGAACTTTGTCATCATCATGCATATCCCTTCTTTCTCTCTTCAACTCTTATCATGACCTCCTTGGTTTAAACTGATAGCTAACTAACCTCATTATAGTGATAATTAAGAACAACTTATCTTTCCAGGAGTAGTCATACTTTTATGTGAAATTCTTGTGTTCAGTAGTTACTTTGAAACAAATTAAAACCTACTCTAACTACTTTTGTAAAAATCACAACACCCCTTCACAGCATATTCTGCCTTTTTTTTTTTATACCTTGGTCTATTTCCTTTCTTCCAGAACATTCTTTCTAACCTATTCTAAACATATTAATATATCATATTCTTATTTTATTGTCTGTATACTAGAATGTGTGCTTTTTGGGACAGACTACCTCTCAATGAAGTCTCTCAAACATCTAACCTGTATAGTTATATATTACTATAGTAGTATAGTTTATCACAACATATGCTTTGAAAACATAGCAGATACATCTCTACATAACTCTATAGGTATAAATAAACAGACACATGTGAATGTCAGTACTGTTATTTTTTAATAATAGAGGTGGAGTGTATTTTATCTTGATTAGTATTCCTCAAATCATTTAGCATCATAGTGTAGTCATTACTTATATACTGTGTCTCTCTGCTGAGAAAAATCATTGCCAGGCCATAGAGAATCAATTTTATATAAGGTCATGAAATATTTGCAATTTTTAAAAATCACATAAAAATTAAAAATGTTTGTAATAAAAATGTACTGAATGTTAAGAGAACAATATTTGTAATACATATAAAATAATAAAGATTATACAATTTAAGGAATAAAAGTAAACATCCATTTGCTCACCATCAGCTGAAGTAAATTATTCTGAAACATTTACAGTTCCAGAGTAGTCCTCCAAAATTCTATCCTGTTTTCTCTCTGCATCCCAGAGAATACCATATCTAAACCTGAGTTCTTTTAACAGTTTTACCACATGTATTTGTACCTAGCATCAAAATATTGCTTCATTTTTCCTGAGTTTGACATTTTTATAATTGGAATTGTAAAAGATTGTTATTCAGAAACTTAAAAAAATCCATTGAGCTGTTAAATTCATTATGATTGTTTTACTGTTCTATGGTATGTCATTGTATGAATATAATGCAATTTATAGATCCCATCCTCTTTCGATGGCATTTTTTTTAAAGGAAAGGTGCCAGCAAGAATGGAGGCAATTACACAGACAGGCAGGAAGATAGAGGAAAAAGAAGCATTTTATTTTATTTTTATTTAGTTGTTCACACTGGTCGTTTCCCTCTGGACTGAGGACTAGAACCCAGGGTCATGTGGCCTTGTCCTCTTTTGGAAGGGACTGATTAACCACTCCTCCAACAGGGTGCCCTGGTGGCATTTTTTTTTAATTACAAACAGCTGTTAGAAATATTTTTTATACATTTCTAGTTCCTGGTATAAATGTGCCATAGTTCCTCAAAGATATACATGCAAGTTGTTTTAAAGGATATATTATTGGGAGCAGATGTGTTGGTTACACACTGTAAGTATCATCTTCCTGATGATGCCTATCATTTTCCACAGTGGTTATGCAAAAATGACTCTACAAATATACATCTGAACACTAGTGTGCAAAACTAGTGTTGTTCCCATACTCATGAACAGTGCATATTCTTACACTATTCTAGAAAAATGCATTTTCATTTAAGATACTGAGTTAGTTTTGTATGATTAATAAACAACAGTTTTTCCTCACTGGGAATGCAAAATATCACCAATTTATAAGAAAAAGTCTCTACATTGTTTTCATGAATGATCAAATGCAATTATTTTCAATACCTCTATTGTCAATATCATTTGATTGATAGTCAAGCACTTAACATTCTCTCATAATATAGATCAAATTTTTAGACCCCATTATATGAAATAAATCTTTAAAAAAATTCACATGAGTAAAATGAATAATCTAAGATTTTCAACTATAATCTATGGTTATTTCTAAGATAGACCTGGCAAGGATTTAATATTTTAATATTTATTCTGTGGAATATTCCAAATGTGCTTGATATGCTTCATAAGGAAAGGATTCTGATTCTGCCAAGTACTGGAAACAATGAGTTTAAATTATTCCCAAAGTATTTATTTACTATAAATTATCTTAGCCTTTATTAAGTTAATATATATTTTGAATCCCCAAAAGAAACACTTAATATTTAGTGATTTTCAACACTTCTAGATCCTAAAAAACTTGCCTCGTGCCTCATGATTCACATTTTTAGAATTTGTGGCTACAGAATAATCATATAAAATTCTTTAAAAGAAAATAAAATAGAATTGAACAGTTCTTAGACCAATCACAAAAAACAATTTTACATATAGTGAAGGCTTCTATGTGAAAAGGAAAAAGAAACAATGAAACTTTCAGATAAAATATTGGATTACAAGAAGAGATAATCATACCATAATGCATTTACAAAATCTATTTTAAATTAAGAGTGAATGTTTATTAAAAGATGAGAAAATTCACAATCCACAGTTTATTTAATTACATTTGGTAATAACTTATTGATTCAGATGTGAAGTAATGAGAAATATCATACATTCTTGGTTGAATTACATATTTTCAGCTACTTTAGAAAAGACTTCGCATCATATGACAAGGACAAAGCTACGCATACCATATGACCCAATATTTATACTCTGAATATATACTCTAGGGAAACTTATGCAAATATTGATCAAGATATATGTGCAAAAATGTTGATAGCAGCATTTTTCATAATAGCTGCAAGCCATAAATGAATATCTATAAATAGATGCAGCATTATAGAATATTGACTGTTACAAAATTGGAAATGACCTAATTATTCCTATGTTCAATAACATGGGTGAATCTTATAAAGAAAATGTTGAGTTGAATAAACTAGGCACAAAAGAATACAAATTGTATCATTTTTTTCATAAATATTTCCAGAACAATAAAGCTAAATTGTCTTAATTGGATATGAATGTCCATAATAAACCTGGAAAATATAGGAAAAATTAAAATTATCTCAAAATCAGGATTAGGATTATGACCATGATAAGAAAGGTGTATACAAGAATTTTTAGGCTATTGTCAATATAATATTTCTGTATCACTGATGAATAATCTGTTTCACATATATCATGTTTTGTTTATAAAAAAAAACTCCTGGTAATGTTTTATATGATTTTAGATTAAGCCTCTACTATCAAGGTTCTTCTATATTGCACATTCTTACCTAAATTGTTTATTCTGCATTTTATCCTCTATACATATTTTCTACCCTAGTCCATTTAAGAACCTGATCTTTTGAGATCCAGAACAATCTCTCCTGTCCTACAGCATCCTGTGGCTTTGACCACTGAGACTTCTGCTGGAAAGAGGGCAACTGAAAAGTCCTTTTCCCTATCTTTTTGTGATTACAATCTCCTAACAGATAATTCTGTCATAATTCTGGCTATTTATATTTTTTCTCTGTTAGGGAACCAATTGTTTCTCTTTTAGATCTCCATTTGCCCTCACTGATCTGCAGTGCTATATTGTGAAATAACAGTTCTTTGAAGTACAGCCCCTGTAAAGTAGATCTTTAATCTTGAATTACTCTATGGTAGAAATAAGGAAAGAGATTCGTGAGGTCAGCATCATTCTATCACAAAATAACTTTCCATTACCTCTGTTTTCTCTTTAACTGTGTAGATTCATTTTCCTGTTTGGGGTAGGGTGTGGTGTTGAATTTCTAAATATCTAAAATGATACACAGCACAGGTTAAGACTTGTCCTCCTGTGAAACACATCCTGCTGTACTAGTATTGTTATCCCAACTCAAAGAAAGCTCCTCTGAGGCCAACCCTGTGCTTCCTCTACCACCCATGCTAGTTAGGTGAAAAAAAAATAACTGAGTTACTTTACTTTCAGATTATATTTTCTAAAGGTAGGTACTTGAGCCAAGTTTAGACAAGTGTCTTACATGACCATTATTTTGTCATGAGTTGATCCAGGAATAAACATATAACTTAATCAAGTCTGTGAGTTTGTCTAGAGTTTCTGAACTGGAACTACTAACAGCTTGTATTTTCTTTCTAAGAATCTCTGGAAATGAAAACTATAATTAGAGGAGGCTATGTACCTTAAAGCATAGAGATTTCATCTGCAGAAGAGAGAATGAAGTTATTCTGAAAAGAAAAATAGAACTCAAGCAGAGATGGAGAATCCAATGTTGATTCCCTAGTTTTAGTTGCTATGGCTCCAGAACTGTCCCAGTTTCTGCTCTTTTATATACTTGCTTGTTCACCTTATTGCATAGTTTCCTTATTAAGCTAGTTTGGGTTAACTTTCAGTTATTCCCAACCAAGCTCCTGATGAACTTACCTGTGCTCTATTCCCCACCCTCCTATTCACTGTAATGTTCTATCATCAGTTTGTGAAATATTCCTTCGTATCATCCTTCCTTTTTAATTTATAGAATATATTTAAGTCATTTATGCTACTGATGGATTTAAATAGCTTTATTTTTTCAGATTTATTTGCATTTTAATGCAGAAAAACTATTTAAACTGAAAATGTGCAGACTTTTGAGTATAATAGAAAAAGACCTTCTGGAATGAGCAGATGTAGTATTTGAATCCAGTGTTTCCCTGACTAGCTATGTAACCTTGAAATCTTACTTGCCTCTCTAAGAAAAACTGTCTCTCTGAGAAAAATCCCTGAAATGATACATGTGCTGCTTACCTTATCAATTTTGAAATAGTTTGTAAAATCAATTTTAAAAAACTAAACTTGAAAAGTTTTATTTCATATAAACTTTTACATTGTGCTAATTGTACGTTGTAATTCAGATATGAATAAAATGAGGAACGTATTTTAGGGAATACACCTTTCTGCTTTGCCCCAAATGTCAGAGTGGAGATGATTAAACCATCTTCTTTCAGCTGTTGGAAAAGGAAAATGATTTTGGTTAAGAACCCAGATCTTTGTGTTGAATAGCCCAGAAAACCTGTGAACTTAAGTTGATTGTTACTGGCATTAGTATTAAGATCTTGAATTCACAGGACAATGACACAAATGTAAAGGATCAAGTATATTTTTCAAAATCTAATTTACTACATTTAATGGGAAGAGGTATAAACTATGTAGACTAAGAAATAAAATAATGTAACAATAAAAATTATGATTATATAAAATTCCTAAAAAGGCTTCACAATGCCAAACTATACATTATATATTCTTTTATAAAGCATACATCCCCAAGTGCAAAATTTCATAAACTAAATTAAAATTAATCATAATTCTACCATCCAGTGATTAAAACTATTAAGTTTCCTTTCTACCCATACTTCTTACTACTTACATTTCTACTTTTTCAACCTATATTTCTATTTTAATATATGCATATGCATGCTTTAAAATATTCCATATTTGAATGGAATCTTATATTTCATGAATATGTCCAAGTATTATTAAATAATTCTGGATTTTGCAGGGGAAATAAAGGTTTCTATATTATCAACACTTTAGTGGAACAAAGCTAGTTTATTACTGTGAATTTAGACTGCATTTTTTTTTTTTACAATTTTGAGGCATACATTTGAATTAATCTCCTATTATTTTGTAAAGTTAACTTCTAACACTAAATAAAATTCAAATAATACTGCCCCAAAGTACAAAAATCTAAAAATAAAATGCCAGAGTAAAAAATAATTAAAGCATACACACACATACATATATATGTATATATACACATATATACATATATATTTATATTGCCTTATGGAAAATCTATATAAATTCACAATTACTGTAGCAATGATATATAATCTATTTCCAAATAATCTGAGCTTATTGATTGAAAATACAGATTCCTGGGCTCTACCCTTAGAGAGTTTTAGTCTGAAAATCTAGAGAATCTCCATTTCTTTAGCAAAATTAGTAGACTTGGTTTCTCTTCTGAGATTTATCATTTGTGTGACAGTATTAATTTATTACTTAAGTGCTCTGAGGTTCAATACCTTATATTTATGTAGAACCTTTCAATTGGATTAAAACCTGCCACCTATTGCTGCACTGGAGATGAGAAACCAGGAGATTCCCCATCCCTGGCTCCTACGCTCTCTATATATACCCATATGCTTTGGAGACAGATTTTTGTTGCTCTGAGTATCTGCTGGTACTTCAAACTTTTTGTTTCTATTTTCTTTTGCAAAATTACAGGAGGATAAAGTAGCTTTCTATATTTAAAAAAAGCAACTAGATCAGTGTGAAATAAACAACCCACACCCACATTATGTCCATCTCTTACCCAACATTAAACATTTCACAAAGAAGAGATTGTTTGGTTTTGATTATCATTGTATGCCCTGTGCCTGATATATCTAAGGGATTCAACAGTTATTTTTGACTTAATAAAAAAACAAAACAAAACAAAGAATATAATGATAACTTGTCCTGTGTCACACAAATGACCACCAGAGACCCCATGGTAGAAAGTTACTTGAAAAATTACCCTGACATTACTTAGTGGCCTGAATTCCTCTGACAGAAATTTACATTGTATTGAATTAATATTGCATTATAATATTGCATAGATTGAGGTGTTTGTTATGATAGATTGCATCTGTATATAGTACATTGAGTTCGCAACTAGAAACCTAATTCTATCCCTCAGCCTACAGATAATCCTATTTGCCCAATTTGCTCACCATCCTTTCTGCATTTTGGCAACTAGTTTCATCTTATAGTCTAAAAGTTTGCTTTATTTTATTTATTAATTTGTTTTACTACTTTATATACCACATAAGAGTAAAAACATATGATGCTTGTCTTTCTCCTATATTGAGAAAATTTGAAACTGAAGTAGGCTAATGCAGAAGATACTGTATTTATGGGTTTACAACTATTTGAACAGTGAATGATGACAACAGGAATCAAGCTAATAAGTTAATTTCATTAAGCTCTCCAAAAAAGTAAATCACATGATCCAAAATGACAAGTTCTATTCCAAAATGAGAATAAAAAGGGAGAAAAATAAACTGCTTTTCTAGAATTTGAGTGTATAGGTGCTTCTTGGTATGTACGTATGTTTTCATACAGCAATGGTGGGAGTAGCACAAGTGGTGATTGTGACTCTGGAGATGGCGATAGGAAATATGTTGGTGATGGCATAGGCAAAAGATAAAAATGAAAATGTCAATATTATATATTTAATGTTATGTATTTATACCGTATTGTATATATTATATTATAATATATATAATCCAACAAGACCCTAATGTCTCATATTGAGAAAATAAAGCACAAAAATAATGCCTAAATATTTTCAGATCCCTGCGTATGACACAGAAGTATCTGGAGATAAGAGGTTAGACTGGAGGCATAGCTGCTGGAGTCATAAACTCTCCAAGGGTTAGGGCTATACCGAGTTCTCATATGTCAGAGTGCCATATAAATAGTGCCATTTAATAAATGTGCAAACATATCAAAAAGGTTGGAAAATTCTGGATTACTGTAAAAGACAAGAGGAACTCAGATAGGGACTTGAATATATGGAATATTCTTCCTCTCTCTCTAAGGGACAACACAGGTTACAACTGTTTCCTGGGAAACAATCAACTTTAATGTATCAAGTATCAGAAGTATAGGTTACTTGTGGCACAACATCGTGAATCCTAACTAACCTGAACCAATCACTTAAGCATCATGAGAGTCCCTCAGAAAACGCAGCTGCATGTGTACATTGGCTGGCTATTGTAGGTAAAATTGTGTACCTAGAATATATATATGTATATATATGTATATATATAAATGACCTAAAATCTAGTATTGTGCATGAGAAATGTGGAACTACAGACTTTGCAGATATAATAAAGTTAAGATGAGATCATATTAACCTAGAGTGGTCTCTAACCCAATTTGAATAGAAGCAGATACACAGAGGAAAGAATTTTCTACGAAAACAGAGATGGGCAGAGACTGGAGTGATACAGCAATAATTCAAAGAATTGCTTGCAACCCCCAGACTAGTAAGAGTCATAGAACCACCTGCCAATATCTTGATTTCATACCTTCAGAGTCCACTACTGTGAGACAATCACTTTCTATCCTTAAAATGACCCAGTTTGTGGTAGTTTGTCAGGCATCTCTAGGAAATCATTAAAAATGAAAATGAACAATTAAAAAAAACCCTGAATACCTGTACTCTGTTGTCCCCCTGAATCATTCTATAACAGTATTTCAGGCTTCAGACCATCAGTCTGAAGGATCTAGGGACTGGTCATTTCTAGAAGTAATATTTGCAAAGTGTTTGCAATACATTATGCTCTTTGAATCAGAATCCAGAAAAATGTCTGTCAAGAAGAAAATTCTTGCACCTATATCACAAAAGAGGATGTCAAAATTTTTACTTTTCAGTTTTATTAGAAATTGAAATCTTTTATAAAATCCAACCAGAAATTGAGTATATACCATATAGTATACATATTCATTTCATACTATATATTATATACACTATGTTATATGCCATATAATATACAAAGTGCAGTGGTTTTAGAAAGCTTTATAGGATTTTCCAAATTCTAAAAAGGCAGTAAAATTGCAGCTAAGTACATGATTACTATAATCAGTGCTGTGCTGTACATCATAAATTTCCCCATCTAGATTCAAATTTTGGTAGCAAGGCATTGATAATCTTATAAAAGTCTTAATGAATATTAACCACTGTGTATTCTCTATGTATATGCATGCTTTTCTCAGTCAATGCTAAAAAACACTTGTATGTGTTACAGGTATCTCCCAGTATCCAAAACTAGAGTACTCCAATGAAATTTTTTGTAAACTGAAATGGTATAAAGAAGCAATTGCCATTAATTTATATGAAAAAATTAGTGTTTCTAGACCTAGTAAATAATCTACAAAATCATACCAAATAATACATAAAACCTAAAATAATACAAACATAGTAAAAGCTATAATGATATGATAAATAATACTGATTTCATAAAGTAATTCCTGGGGAAAGAGCAGGGTCACTCTTGTCTTTTGGGGTAACTGCCTCTAGAACAGCTGCTTCAAAACAATACCAAATTCTAACTTCATTTTTCTCCCTTTATCATAAAAGTGAAAACAGGAACTAATGTAGGTCTTTTGTAAGAAAGGAAGTGATACAAGGCAAAATTTGAAAATCAGGAGATAGCGGTACTCTATAACAGAACAAAATGATGTCTTGGTTTTCCACTACCTTGGCACCAAAAAGCAAATGTTACCTTATAAATCTTTCTGCTTTTTTGTTTGTTTTCAGACTTCAAGAAAGTTCCTACATCAGGATGGCTTCCTATATTTCCAACAGGCAACACTAAATCTTTTCAGAAGAATTTATCATATCAGTTTTCACTAGAAGATCATGTGGTTAAGCAGAAAATAATTTCTGACATCTCAGCATATATCTAGAAAGAATGAGAAAGATGTGGAGAAATAGAAAGAAAAAGGAGAGAAAGAAATAAAGAAGGAAAAGAAAAGAAGACGAAAGAAAGAAAGATGAGAGATGAACAATTCATGTGTATCTAGCATGTGTGTGATCTGTGTGATGTTACATATTAATCAGTATTCATGTCAGAACTATAAACTAATAATTGTGTGGCCAGGAATCTTTGATAAAATGTTAAACAAAAAAATAGAGATTCTGAAATTCAGATTTTTTAAAACTTTTTAATTAATTTATCTTTAATTGATTTTATTGAAGGAATATAGCATTTTAACATGAACTCAGTTTGAGGTATACATAATAGCAATTTTACTTCTGTACATAGTACAGAAAGTTTACCACTATTTCCTTTTTCCCCATTCACTTTACAATTAGTCAATTAATTTTCTTTATCCTGTTTCCTTCCCTCCCTCACTCAGCTCTTATGGAACCCTCTAATTTGCCTCCCCACCACAATAAAAGTCCATTTTTGTTTCAGTAGTTTTCTTGTTTTGAAGTCTATTATTGTTTCATTTAGATCATTCATTTGCTTTCTTTCTATCTCTATACAACTCATATGAGTGATATCATATGTTGTCTTTCTTCTTTTGACTTATATTGCTAAACATAATTCTCTCCAAGTCCATCCATGTTGCACAAATGTCAGGATTTCTCCTTTTTTGATGACCATGTAGTATTCCATTATGTATATATATGACATCTTCTTTATCCACTCAACTGCTGACGGGCATTTAAGTAGTTTCCATCTCTTGGCTATTGTAAAAAATGTTGTGATGAACATGGAGATGTATATATCTCTGAATCAGTACTGTTTTCAGGGTAAATACCCACTAGAGGAATAATCTAATTATGTGAAATTTCTATTATGAATTCTTCGAGGAATCTCCATACTGCTTTCCAAAATGATTGTGCCATTTACACTCCCATCAACAGTGAATAAGAGTTCCTTTTCCCCCACATCGTCTCCAGCACTTGCTGCTTCCTTTTTTGGGGGGGACGATAGCCATTCTCACAAATGCGATGTGATATCTCATTGTTGTTTTGATTTGCATTTCCCTAATAAAAAGATAAGTTTAAAGTATCTTTTAGGTACCTCTTGGCCATTTGTATGTCATCCTTGGAGAAATATCTATTAAAAAGTCATCTGCCCATTTTTAATTGGGTTGTTTGTTTTCCTGTTGTCCAATTTTATAAGTCCTTTGTATATAAATGAATACTAACCCCCTGTCAGAGGCATGATGAGCAATTATCTCCCATTCGTTGGATGTCTTTTTGTTTTGATGAAAGTTGTTTTTGTTTTGTTTTGTTTTGTTTTTGCTGTGTAGAAACTTTCTAGCCTGATGTAATCCCATATGTTTAATTTGCATTTTATTTCCCTTGGCTATTGAAGTCAAAGATATCTCTCAGGTCAATGTCCAGCAATGTTTTGCCTATGTTTTCTTCTACATATTTTATGGGTTCAAGTCTTACATCTAATTCTTTCATTCATTTTTAGTTAATTTTTGTATATGGCATAATTCATAGTACTTCCTAACACTTTCTCCAAATATAGAAAAATGACAGCTATTTTTTTAAACTTGTTTTAAGTTTAGCGTTTCGCTACTACTCATGAAAAGTTATTCACTTTTCAATAACAAAAATAATGATGAATAGTTGATTAGATTATTAATCTATTTTTGACAGGTGACACAGCTAGTGATGGATCAGACCTTTATCACCAGAGAAATAATTTATAGCACCACAGTTACATATAGCTTCAGCTACTTAGCCTAATGGCATTTGCAAATAAGAACAAAATAACCTTTATTAAATCCATACTCCTTTGTTAATCTGAAAAATAATGTATTTTCATATTAATACATTTTCTTTAAAAAAATCTTCTACTACTCAAACTATGGAATAAATAATATTTGCTATTAGTCAACTAACATTTTACCTTTTAAAAATATTTATTGGCTTAGAATAATCAATTGACATATGACACAGTATTATTTAAAATAATTCAACTCAGCCGACAATATAATTTTGAAACAGGTCACTAAGCATGTGCTGGTAATCAATAGAATCCATGTTTAGTTGAAACTTATAAACAAAAACACGACATTTAAATAACATTAATATTGTAACAAACTGAAAAAGACCAAGGCATTCAGTGTTAAAACTTAACTATCATTCTTTCTTTAACTCAAATATTTATTTAAGAAGTAAAAGAAAAGAACACAGCATGTTGAGCTACATACAGATTTCAAAACTGGAGAGAAAAAGAAATTTCATTAGAAAAAATTGAAATTGAATTTTCTCTCACATATGTATAGAGTAGATTTAGAGTCAGGCAAATTTTATCATGAGGTAATATGTGATATTAGATTCAGTGTCAGTGGTTTCAGACATTTATCAATGGGAAATCTACAGAAAAAGTATTTCTTTTTTGAAGAAAACCAATTTTCATTAATGTCTTACACAGTAGTTATAAAAGTTAAAAATTCAAATCATAACAGTCAAAATATTGCATTTAGTTTTATTCTGCTAAGGACTCCTAAGGGTGGCCAGCTAGAGAAAACATGAATATTACTATATAAAATATTTGGTTAAAAAAATAAAATCTGTACTAAAAGTGATCATTTGAATAAACTACCTAGATAAAAAGAACAATTAAAATGACAAAGACCTGAATAGTGGCAAGGTATTTGGATTCTGGTCCCAACTTTCCCACTGACCAGCTGTGTGATCTTAGAAAAGTCACTTCATGTATTATACTTGCTCCATTAAATGAGGGAGTGTTACTCTAAGGACATTTTAAGCTCTAAAATCACATGAATTTATATTTTGAAAAGCAGCTGGCATTTGGCTCAATTTCCCAGCAGAATTCTTCTCACTCACCTATCATACAAATATATTAAGACAATACAAGCAAAGATGCTTTGAAATGCACTATCTTGCTGCCTGTCAAATATAAACATCTCAAAATTGCACTCATAGAGGCATATATGTCTAAATTTTACACAAGAAGTGATAGTTTTTGCTTATTCCCCTACCTCTTCTTTTCTTTTCCCTCTGTCAGCCTTAGGGAGAAATTCAGGTACAATACAAAATAGGAAGCCATTTAGCTTACAAGAGCAAACCTCTATAACTTTTACTCTACTGCTGAATAAGATTCCCTCCATGCTTCCCTCAAGACAAGGGAAAATTATATTTATGTTCAAATCTGCCCAGTTATTTTAAGTAGAAGGTAGATGTATATCTATGTACAATATTTGTGACAAGTCTCAGAGTAAATTTCAAGAATCTCCTTAATTAGCAATGCAACAGTAACTAACAGATACATTTTCCAGTTTTCTAATTCTCAAACAGGTATTTTTAAATTGATGAAAAACAGCTGGCTGAAATTCAATCTGGCTTTCATGGAAGGCTTTTTTCTTTTTTTACAATGTTATACTAAAATGCTCTATAGAGAATGCAATACTCTGAACAGCCTCATCTTCCTTAATCATTATAGGTATATGTTTATAATTATTATACATGTTCAAAATAAAAATAAAAAATAACTGATATATATTATTGATTGAAAGAATTGTAAGAATCTTTCTCTTCTTATTCCAAATCAATTTATAACCTCTACATTCTAGAATTACTTTCTTCAAGGGTTTAATTTTTTTGTTCTATTTATAACAAAATATCTAAATTATAAATCTGTCATCACTTTGTAAATATCTCTTCATATTATATTTTTTCAATAAAATTAAGACATATGTATGATGTCTCAAGGACAATTTATTTTAAATTAAGCAAAGTTTGTTTAATGTGCAACTCTCTTCAAGGTGGTAATTCTCCATGGTTTATGTTTGTCATGTTCAATACTTGGTGTGTATGGTCACTACGAGTATCTACAAAACAGTGGAAGAGAAATGAGCACAAGAAGAAGAGTATGCATTTTTAAATCACTACATCATATTATATTAATGTGAACGAGTCACATGGCCCCACACACATGTTTGTACAAGAAATTTCTTGTTCCTGACCATATAGTGCTTTCACACCTATAGCCCCATAGATTTGTTGCATAAAAAGAGGTCACAGTGCCTCACACATACACAAAAAACAATTACAATTTTTATTCTGTTGCTATATATTGTATGTTTAACCCAAGGAAACAAAAAAAACGGCCTTTTACCCTAATTCATCAGAATATGTCCTATATAACCTAAGATGTGAAAGTAATGAATAAGTTTGGAAGTATAAAAATTGTACCTGTGAAACTTTTTAAGAATTATCTTTCCTTATTATTAAATCCACAAACTCTTCCACATTTTTTCATTCCAAGGACTTTCTTTAGTATAGAACAAGCATATAGGTATATGAAGATATTTAATTAAATAAATTAGGGGATCAGAACCCAAACAGAAATGAATGTCTGGACAACCTCAGTCTGGAAAATAACCACTGACATTTATTCTTTTTCCCAAAGTCCCAAATGAGATTAGAAGGAATGTAATTGATTTTGTATTTTTTAAAACAACTTTAATATTTCTACTGAGCAGAGGGAATTTATTGAGTTGAATACTTTCCCTCCAAAATGTTTCTATAGTTTGAACTTCAAACTGTGATCTTCCTTGGAAATAGCATCTTTGTCAATGTAATTTGTTAATGTAAAACTAGATCCAGAGGGATAGAGTGAGGCGTAAATCCAATGATTCCCTTAGTTAAAAAAGAGGACACACAGAGAGAAGGCACAGGAGAAAGATGGTCATGGGACAATAAAGGTAGATATTGAAATTATACAGCTACATAGCAAGGAATGACTGTTAAGTATTCCCAACAATCACCAGAAGCCAGGAGAGAGAGGGAATATTTTTCCTCAAAGTCCCCACAAGGAACCAACCGTGTTGACACCTTGATTTCAGAATACAGCTTTCAGAACTACAAGAGAACAAACTTCAATTATTTAAGTTATTTTGTGGTAATTTGTTAAAGTATAAGTAAACCAACAAAAGGAATACCCTAAAACTATATCTCAGGGTTATCTCAGTTGAGTAATCATAAGTTTTTGGGGCACTGGATTCCCTTTCTGTGTGTACTGTAGTACTGTTACTTCTTACCTTTAAGAAATCGTAGAAGTGGCCACTGCAACATAAAAATCAAGAAAACTCTCCTCTGACACAAATAAACAAGGAAATAATTATTTTTACCAACATTTACCCTCTCCGTCAACTTCTATCATTTTACTCCATTTGTTAGATCATACTTATATACAATTCCACTCAGTTGTCTAATGTTGCTTGCTTTTACGTGGCACATTTTTGATTAGACGTTCATTGTTGGGTAATGTGTCATAGAATTATTGGGAGTAGGATTTAACAACAGTAACAGTTTCTTCAATGTTTCTTACAACCTAGTATTATGCTACCTTTATAACAGTCAATCATACATTCTAATTGTTTATTGTTGTTCACTGATGGATCAGAGCACCTTCTGGGGATAACAGTGTTCACTTTCAATTGCCTTTTGTCAGGTCAATAAAAACAATTTGGTGCATTGCTATAATTCTTAGGTAGTATTTAGAATAAATAACATTAATTTACATGAGAGTATAACATAATAACTCAATTGTAGCATTTTCAAAGTAACACTGCATTAATAGCCTAAAGACCCCAAGGTTAAAATTAATTTTATAAACATGTATAATATTTATGAACCAAAGAAGTTTAGAAATATATTGAGATATGTTAAGATAATATATGAGATCATTTTCATTTAATGTCCTTTCATTGTTTATTTTTGGTTCCTTTTTTGATCAAATTTTAGAGACATTCAATGGCATTCTAAACATAAGCTAGCTATTGAAATTCTTTGTATTAAAAGAGGATAGCAGTGACAAAAGTTATTGGTGATTCTTCTTGAAGTTCCTTATTCTACATTTTATTGGCTATAGGTAACCAATATTCAGTGAGTTACAGAAAAAGTATCAAAAACTATGAAAAATTTTTTACCACTGAAGACTTATCTACAGTTTTGATATTACCACCACCACTTTCCTAAATAGCCAAACCTTTAAAAACACCTCCTTAGGAAAAATACCCCTAAAGAGCAAGAATCACCTTTTCACATTGACTAATCCAGATATCTGTCTTTATCATTTTGCTCTATAAATACTGCAATAAATACTACCTTTGAAAAATATTCCAATTCCCATTGTGAACGCTGCTTCCTATATGAAGATATTTGGCTTGCATTTTTATCTGTTGTAAAAATCTCTTTGCTATAAAATACTTTTTGTTTAACATCAACTACAGAAGACATGTGCTTTATTATATAATCACAAGAGCTCAGTCCTTTGAAGTGAAATTTCAATAACTTAGACTATATTATGAAACCTTTCAGACCTCTAATTATCAGTATTTAATACTATATATTACTGGCTGAATAATATCTTACAGGCAAATCTAAATATATCCTTTAATTAGTGTAATCAAATTAATTTTGCAGTAACCTAAAAATATTGAATTATTCAAATGCACCCTAAAGATTTGACCCTATATGTAATATTAGAAGAAAGTAATTTATCCTTTTTCTCAAAAGAGTAAAAATGGGGAAAAGTCATAGGAAAATATCAATTTTTTATTTAGCATAAAAAGAGAAATAAGATTATAAATTGTATGAATTTCTGTGATGGCTATATGCCTAAACTCTAAATTATATTTTGAGGCAATATATAAAGATATTTCAGAACAATATAGTCATGATATTTTGATATAAATAGTGAATCCATGTCTAGTAAACAGAAAACAGAAGCTTGCGGAATAGTAGCTGTCACTAAAAAAAATATGTCTAATTCTGCTGTTTTATTTTCACTTAAGAAAAAAAATATTTTAATTTATTTCTTACTGTATATTCTTTATATCATAGTCAATTAACATAGGGATGAATAGATGATTTTACAGCTTAAAATCAAGTTGTATGTTTGAGATGATCAATAGTTTGCAAATCAAATAAAAATTATACTGCCATGGATTCTTTCTAATAATAGATTAAATTGTAAATTATCACATTGTTTTGAATAATAAATCCAATTTAATAAATTTCCAGAATTATATTTGCTGTAACATAATCACTTTTGTGGAATCTCAATAGTTCAAGCAAGTCCACATGATTCCAGACATCAAAACAATTTTAAATGGCATGCTTTTCCAGGACATTTTTATAAAATTCTTTATTGGATTTTGTCTTTTGCTAGTTCTGAATTCTTAAGCCAGTCAATTTCATTAAGTGTGAAACTTTTATCTATAAAATGATGCAAATAATGTCTATTGCAAACTAATAATTCTACTCAACATGAGGCTCAAATGAAGTAAATTAAGTAGAAATAACTTCCAAAAAGGAAGTGATACTATAGTTCTATGCAGTAAATAAGAGGTCATGTTATCTAACCCTATTAAATTTTTGTCTTAATATTGACTCTGATTTTCCTCAGATGCTTGAGAACACAATCAACGCAACAGTATTGGTAGCATAGGGTCAGAATAGTAAAATATTTGTGAACTAGGGGACATGAATCCAAGTAAAAGTGAAAAATAGTATGGGTATTTCTATTTATAATAGAAATAACCAAACTAAAATCAGCAAAAAATACAATATTGTGTCCTGCAGTGTACAAAAATAAATCTGACCATATGATAAATTTAGTGCCTTGAATAAGGAATAATTTTATTTTATTTTTTATTTTATATTTTTTAAAGGAAAAGTGTAGGCAGACATGAAATCAAGTTGGCAGACATGCAGGAAGAGAGATTAGTAGAAGTATTTTATTTATTTTATTTAGTTGCTCATCTTGGTTGTTTCCCTGGGCTCTGGATATTGAATTAGGTATCTTGGGATATATGTGGACTATACCTTGTGAACTAAACTACTAGGCTACTAGGGTGTGTTGATAGGAAAAATTTTAAATTAAAACACTGGGCTATGGTGGAGTAGTGGTTGGGTCCACATCCTCTGGCCAAGAACAGTCCACATACATCCCAAGAACCCTGGTTCACATTTCAGGGATCAGGGGTAACAACCAAATAAAAGTAAAAGAGTACTCCTGCCTGCCTAATTACCTTCTTTCTGCCTTCACCTTTTCTTTAATAAAAATATAATCAAACAAATTAAATATTGACAATATGCAACCCAGTGACTTCAAAACATACGATACAGATTTTTCTAGAGTACTATAATCACTCAGAAATTCCTTCTGTATTTTGCATGGTGTGCATATCTCATGTTTTATGAAGATCATTTCACTTTTACTGAACAGTCATGACACTAAACAAGGTGTTTGGTCTTAGAACATTTCATATTGTAATTTTAGATCCACATTGTCCTGCTTGGGAACAGAGGATATAAAGGCAACTACTTGAAAGTTTTTCTTTGCTTAGGGTGAATGACATAACAGCTGATGTCTTCTGCTCTGAGGGCTATGTCTAAAATGCCGGTCTTCTGAGCAACACTTCTTACAAAAAATCTTTCAGAAGGCTTGGATCCACGTGGTGCACTCATAGAGGAATTTAGATATCTTTGCTCTATAAAATATCAGTCTTATTAAGAAAAAAATATTTTAGGAGTTACTACCATCAAGAACTCTGGTCTTGTTCATATTAGAATGATATATTTTCTTAGAAAAGTTCTTCTTCATTGTTATAGTAGAACCCTCTTTCAAGCAGCAATTTTTTAGGAGCAAGATAAATACTGGTTTTAAAAAGTTTAATTTAAATCCACCTATTCTGATTCTGCCTTATTACCTACTTTCTACATCTGCTTTTCTGTAACACAGAATGACTGTGATAGATACCACAAAGCCCTGGTGACTGACAGACTGGTATTTTAATCCTGGCTCTACGATATGTTTGTGAGGTAAGTATGGAAAAGTTACTAAATATACATGTCCACTTCTGCACCTTAACTCTGGTTTCAGTGAAGGAAGGTTTTCCCCAAGAAAACATTGCTCCTGACACTGGATAACTTGTACCCTTAACTAAGTTCTGCCTTCTTTCTCTTAGATCAAACTGCACAACAATTGTTTTCTCATGGCAATATCATCTTTAATTCATTAAATATAGTTGGGGGTGGTGGTCAGTAGTTAAGTGCAAGAGGTGCAGAACTGAGATTCAAAGAGAGATTTCTATCTGATTCCAAAGACCAAGATACTAAATTATAAATGAGATTTATGTTTATTGTCAAATTGTTCAGTTTATTAATACCTATACAAAAATATTCATATTTTAGAAAGACTTTTAATCTTGAGCGTTAATGACTTTCTGAGTTAATTAGAATACTTAATTAATTAGAATATTCATTTTTCAAGCATCATTGCCTTAATGCTCACATTGTTCCACCAAAGATTAACTCTAACACTAGATCATTTCAAATCATTCTCCTCATGGCATTTAAGGTCTCTTGTAGCCAAAACCTAATATTTGAATGTCATTGAAGGATTTTTTTTCTATCTTGATTGCCATTTACATTATTGCAATATCTAAAAATGTCTCTTTCTTTGTCTCCATAGCGCATTCAAAATTCAAGTAGTGACCTAACAGAGCACATTGGGATCAGAAATTATATTTTGACAATGATCTCACCTCCCAATTCTTATATAAAACTCACAACCATTAAAAGAAAAGAAAAGAAAAAGCTCACAGCCAGTCAAAAATTAAATAAGACATTAGACTTGTCATGTTTTCCTTCATTATGGGAAGCTCAGTTAAATGTTAAAGCCTGTCTCTTAACATCCTTCACCTCATACTTCCTCCAAATTCACTGAGAACCTCTCTCACCTGAATCCCTTCAAATGTCCTACCATTTTCATTCATGCAGTCCTTTTCTTTAGTGCCTCACTTTTAACCGCTTTTTATATTGATGTCTTGGCTCTTCTAACACACTGTAACTTCTCTCCTCTATTATGATGTCCCAGCCACTAATATCCAGACCGTTTATTCTTGTAATGAATGTTCAGTGACTTTTTGACTAATTAATCAAAAGCCGCGTATGCGAAGGCTACTGATAATTCATGTGATGTGAACTATTGAAATCCAAATTCGTAATGATGGCAAAATGTGTTAATTCCAAATATGTAAAGACTTAATAGGCATCACTGAGAAATTTTGAATCATTTTTTCCTCTTTATGAATATAGAAGGCATCTTTAGTCTGTAGATGCTGTAAGAATAGCATTATTTCAAGAGAAAGCAATCTAACAGCATTTGTATGTGATTCTTGTATTAAATAAGGGAACAATAATCAGTTTTAAAAATAATGACTTGCTTTGCTCATTAACTGAATGAATGTGGAAATGACTCATCAGTTTATAAATTTGTCATAATGCTGCGTTTAGTGTCAGCCAGGAGTAAGGCTCAGATTAGCAAAATCATAGCAGGAGGCCCTAAAGATTACAGAAAATTGTTGTTGAAAATGACTTGACAACATTTTAAGTTTGTTATTCTTTAGAAAAACAATGTAGTCAGCCAATTTCTGAATTCTCTGCATGCTGTTAGCCTCTTCTTGAATAATATTCAGTTTGTAGAAACATGATGTGTTTTTGTTCTACATGAACAGGACAGAAGGTTTATCAGCTTGAACTGGTTTTTCTGTGAAAAACTGTCCAGCACCCCATGGATGCTAAATGTGTCATTAACCTTCTACCTGGGGTGTTTATTACCTTAACTTAGACAATATACACAAATGCCCTTATCAACATAATGAGGTCAAGGCAGCAATCAATGTCTGCTGTGCTGTCTCTTGTTTCTTGAAAGTACAACTCTTTTTAAAATCAAAATCTCTCTTCTAGGTTAAAAAGAGAGTTAGAGAGTTTCATTCTATTAAAAAAATCAGTAATTATCTTTCTCCAGAAAGGGTAGAAAAGTTGGGTGACCATGTAATTTATCATCCAAGAATACTTTTTAAAGTAAAAAGGAGTGCCATGAACAGTTACACTGCAACAACTATGTGCAAACAAGGACTCTCAGCCAAATCAGGATAAAATTACCCTAAATTAAAGGAAGATCAAAAACAGAAGTCATCTTTGCATTTTGACAACCATTCAAAGTTCCAATCAGGCCTTTAGTTAGAACTCTGAGCCAAATTGACATCTTGAATATTATCCAAGCAGCCCCTACTGTCTTATATTGTTTTAATAACTTCTGAAGTTTCATTATAACCACACCCAACCAACAACCAACAGCAAAGTAAATAACTTGAAATGCTTAAAAGTTGAATTTAATATTTTGAAGGCTTTTTCTTTTTTAAAACACCATCAACTGTCATTTAAATTTTTTGGATTTATAAGAGATCTCTCAAAGGCTACATACCATAACTGCGTGTCAATTAACTAGATATAATTTTTCACTACTTAGAATTCTCCATGATTTCATTTTAGAATCAAAAAAACTAATTCACCATGATTTTATTTTAGAATCAAAAAAACTAATTCACATGTGCCTTTAAAAGGGAATAGTTTATATTTTAGTTTAAAAAGCAATTTCCCTTATTTTATAGATATATATATATAGAGAGAGAGAGAGATGTATTTGGAAATACATATATATTTTTTCTCCAAACTTTCAAGCCATACATTTAAGAACCACCCCTTGACTAAATATAACTAGACCTCATTTATGAATTTCTATTCCTTTCAAAGATTTAAATCAGTTAATATTTTGGAATCTGTGTGTATTTCAATCTCTGTGCCAGGCTTTATTCTAAGCACAGGGAATACAGTAGAGAAGTCCAAATCCTTGATTCAAAGAACTTACATTCTAGTGAAATAGAAGAAAAACACAAAGAATTAATAATAAAACTAATAATATCATAATTAGTCCTGTGTAAAACAGCCCTCAAGAGGTGATATTTGAGCTTAATGAAGAGATGTAGAGATGAAAAATCTACAGAGTAAGAGACTTGGATGTATTAATATATATTATTCTTAAGGGACAGAAAGTCAATTGATTAGGACAAAGAGGATGAGGGAAAATAAAGTTGAAAAGATGGTCAGAGACCAAATCATGTAAGTCTGGGCATGGGTATAAACAGGAGTATACAATTTAGTCAGTTTTAGGTATAGTTTTTATACGTAGGACTTTATAAATAGACAAAAGTTGCATTCCATGTTTAAATATTTTAATATAAATTATTACCCAGAAGAAATATGTGATAATATAAAGCTAATAATCTTTCTGTATTTTTCTTTTATAAACTTCTAGTTAGAAATAGAAAAAAGGGGGTGAAATAAAGAGTTACTCTGGCTTTGTTGCCTTATTTCCATTTATCACTCATTTGAAAGTCAAAATACTGTTATGGACTAGCCCCCTTCACAAGTCCCCAGGAATCATGCATTAATAAGATACATATGGACCCTGGATACTTGTACCTTATAGAAACACTTTATTGCATCAAATTTTTCATGATTATTAAAAACAGATTTTAAAGAACAATTAAATACATTTAAGTCTAAAATAAAAGGGTGGTTAAACAATTTGCAGGTGATTTATATTTCCTGCATGATTTTTGAAATGATAAATTTTACATCATAGTTAAAGAACATTTTTATTTTGGTATCAACAATTTAATAGGGATTTACTTAATTCAGTATATTTTTTCATAATAGTAATAATATAGGAAACTGTATTTTGTTACTTTTGCTTTTTTTCTGCTTGTCAACGTATCATAATCTGCCAGTCTAATTTTATCAGATGCATATTTGAGAAACAGAGTTTCTATCAGGCTGTTTTAGAAAAATGATATCATAATTCCTTCTTTTAAAAATGCCAGCATTTTAATGCCTGTGCATTTTGCAGATGTTCTATTGGAAACATCAATATGGTATTAACTTTCTAAAGGCATCAATATAAACATTTGGTGAACGGTTGAATTGATATGGCAGGAAAAAATGTGTGTATCTTAAGGGAAGAATTTGTAATTTGGGTGGGTTTGTTTACCAGTGTGGGTAAGAATTGTTCTCTGCATGTGAAAGTGCAGCAAATTGTTTTGCAGAAATATCCTTTTCAATAGTGATAATAAATAATTTTCAATGCAAACACTCCACAAAGGAGACTAATGCTGTTCTATCTGCTATTTAGATTTCACCATTTGGAGCTGCCAAAACTATTTGAAACCTCACAGGATCCTCTTTGTGATTGGCCAAAGCAAATTTGATGATCCATCCAAATATGTAGAAATGTTGCTTTAATGATGCTATCATTATTGTGGCTGTCCTCTACACAGAAATTCTTAGCTACTAGTAGTAAATGACAGATGTGTTAATTAAGAGACTGAGGCAAAGCCAAGGTTGATGTTCTAATAAACAGGTCATTAACTTTGGTAATGACCAATTTGAGAAGATGATTGTTATTACAAACTATATTCTATGAATTATGGGAGAAACAGTATAACTTTGGAGTACATCCAATGGTCAGATTATAACAAAAAAATGAATATTTTGAATATGGCACCTTCCCTGTTTATAACTACATTTTGCAAAATGTGGTGGTTTTCTATAATGCAAGGTTTATTAAATAATTGATTAAATTCAGATAAACCTACTTGGCTTTGAGAGTCAAATGAAAAGTCTTGGAAATGGTCATTTTTTTTTTTTTTTCAGATTCTGCCTAATATGAAGTTGCTACTATGGTAGAGTAGCAACTCTTTCCAGCATCTACAAATATTGAAATAGTGTGAAAAGATATAAGGAAGACTGGAATCATAGCATAAATGTGTTGGAAAGCAATTTAGGAATATATTTGTCCTCTCTTGGAGCTAATATAAAAATTAATTCTACAACATCTAGTGTAGATTTTTCTTAATTTTCTTTCTGCCTAAACTTCAAAATATTAGAGTTTATTCCTCAGAGGAAAATCCATTCCATGTGCAAAAATTCTTTCTGATATAGTGTTTATTTCTACAGGCAATATAGATGATCTTTATTTTGCAAAATATAAATTTAAAAGTCTGAGAAAATGTTTACTTTTTTTCTAAATCTTCCCTTTTCTAATTAAATATGCAACCATTTTTCATGTGACATGATTTATAGACCCTTCATTGTGGCAACTCCTTTTTGTTGGCTAGAGCAACATCTCTTTTCATCCCTCTTTTCCTTGTTTACCACTACTAGAGGAACTAGAAAAGCTAACTATCTATTTTCCACCCAACTCTTCAACTAAAAGCAACCATTGTATATTTGAGCAATGAGATATAATTAAATATTTACAAAGAAATTCTGTGAAATGTATTTCTTTATAAAAGATTAAATGACACTATTTCTCTCGTTCCCTCCTTTTGAATATGAGCAGGATAACTATATCTGAAGGAACTAGGTTGCAATCCTGAACTACAAAAAGATAGAACAACAATATTGGAAACACTGGCACACTAGAAAGATAGAAAAATATTAGGCATTTATAAATTTCCAAATATGTGAAAAAAATACATATTCTTAAGATGCTGTTACTTGAGTTATAAGTCCATTTCATGGAAGTTAAGGAGACAGTTTTCTTGTTGGTATTTCCTCTTAGCTTCTCTCCAATCTAGTCACCCAAAAGGGGAAGGTTTATCTCTTGTTACAGGCCACAAAGCATTCCCATAGCCATAGGTGGATTGGCCCTTCCATATGGGTATCAAATTCTGCCAGCGTTCTCTTTCCCATTATTTTTAAGATCATAATGTTTTTTTTCTAAAATTGGGCATTAGTCTTAAATAAAATCCTCTTTCTACACTACTGTGAATCATCTACAGGGTCACTTTGTAGGCTCTTTTAAATCTCCACATTCACGATACCACTGACACCAGTGACACCAATGGCCTCAAAAGGCACACAATAGGAACAAGCATGCCAATCTGTAGTGCTGGGTATTACTTTCCATGGGATGGGCATCCGCATAGTAGCCCAACTTTCATTTCCATGTGCCATAAGACAAGATTCTCATGAGATGGGTACTACCCTAATTTAAAAGTTTGCTCTACAAGATCTTTCCTGAAATATTAAGTTAATATGTGAGTAGTTGAACTTTAAAAAAAAAAGTTGCCTGTGTACCAAATTCATCCATCTGAATATTTTTTCACATAAGAAAAATAAAAGCATAAAGAGATTAAATGGCTATTCCAAAAACACAAGTCTCTTTAAAGGGAGGTGCTAGACAGGAATACACAATTCCTAACTCTGGACTCAGAGTTCCAAATGGCCATACTGCTTAAGATTTAGTGAATAACTTTGCTGTTATTTTTACTTTTATTGGGATTTTTTATTTTTTCCCTTTCCCCTTCTGAATTAGCTAGACTTTCAAGTTATTAAAAATGTAACACTTTTATATTAGCATTGGATTATTTTGAATAAATAAAAAGAGATGTCCATATGTCATTAAGTTACGGTAGGAGAAAAAACTCAAAAATCTACATAGAGCCAAATATCTATTTAAAATTATTCTTTCAAATATATTTTATTCTATACTACTGAATTTTAATAGCTCAGATTTTCAAATGACAAAGTTCCTCACAATGTAGCAACTATTGCATGTAAATTTTATCTTTGATAGCATCCTGACTCAAAAAGAAAATGCATACATTTCTGATCGCAGGCAAAGAATGATAAGATTAATCATGACTGAAAGTAAGATAGTCAAAAAGTCTGAGTGAAATTATTACAAGTGTAGTATTTATTATTGCCTAATTAATGCTTTCATGTGCCAAGAATCACTTGAAATTTTTTACATGCAGGAAATTATTTTATCTTTTCAAATAGTTAAATATGTGCCCCTCATTTTATGGATAAAGACAGGCTCATAAGAAAATAAGTAGCTGTTAGTAGAGAATTTAATGTTGATTTATATGTTGCATACCTGAAACTTACATGTCACAATGTACTTTTTCCTCAAAATATATTTTAAAAAGAAATAAAATAATTATCTCATCCAATATAATACAATACTTGATAGACACAATTTAAATAAAATGACAGACTATAAAAATAAAAAATAAAATATGCATCCTTCAAATTCCTACAATATAAAGTGACACCATTAAATCAAACAAATGAATGTATCTTAATGAACACCATGTCTAATTAGACTATTTCAGGGCTGCCATCAGAGCTGTTTCTGACATGTTTCATGTCTATTAAGAACACAGACAATAATAGATGCTGATAACAAATGGGAGAGCAGAATGTTGGCAGCAAAATTATAATCCTGCTTCCAAGATACTTACAAACGTAGTCTTTGCTTTATTTTCAAACAGTATTAGATGTGATCCAATAAAAGGGACTTGTTTTTGTAAAGCCACCGTTCTATGTATATAGTACCATAGCAGCAAAAATCCTAAATTCAAAATAAAATTCTCTAATTTTCATGTTTTTGGCTTTAAAATCTGTGTTGAATGAGACCATTCTATCAATTAACCAGTTGTTTTTTGAAATGATTCCAAATTACTAGGGTGTATGACTACTTAGCCAAACTGTCCATTTTAATTAAAGTGGCTGAATATTTAGTTTTATAGAATCTGGGTGTATGTGTAGAATTTGTTAGTGTCACTAGAAATTATTGATTAATTTGTTCCAAATATGAAGGATGCTCTTTTGAATGGGAAACATGAACATCAATTAGAAATAGCTTCTTCAACCTAAGACCAATATTGTACATAAGAGAGAGGAAAATTCTTCATAAATAGCTACGGTAGTATAGAATTGATCTTTTCCATAAATATGGTGCTAAGTGGAAAAAGTTAAAGGAAGCAAAGATTAATTCTGACTGGTATAGGAAATTCTATTTTAATTTTGTGTGTACAAAAAATTCATAATCTAAATGTTTTAGATGACCTTGACTGACAATGAAGACTTTCACAGTAAGAGATAGAGGCACAGTTTGATGTTGGGAAATGTGAGATGAGAAAAAATGAGTAGTTCACAGGAAAATACAAGTAAGTAAAGCAGATAAATGACAGTTAAGTTGGAAATGTATATTGTGATGAACTAGAAAATCTTATTTATAAGAGAATGAGATTATTGGAATTCAATCTTATTCATAGAAATATGCATACTCGTTCCTTATGGCACATAATAGGGCAGTTGGAAAATGAGGTTATTGTTGTAAATAACCCAGGTGACAAGCAATCAGGGCAAAGCCACAGTGACTTTAGAAGAAATGAAAAATTAAGATGATGAGTGTGTGTGTGTGTGTGTGTGTGTGTGTGTGTTGTATGTGTACGAGTGTGAGTGCTAATTGCAGGTAAGAGTTTCTTAGAAAATAAGAATCAATAAGACTTATTCATTATTATATATTAATGGGTGAGAGGGTTAGATGCAGAGGATAGTGTTAAAATTTTGATACATTATCTATTGATTTCTGCAAATGACTGTACCATTAACAACAAAGAGAAGGTAGACATTAGGAATTCAGGATGAAAGCACGGTTTAATAGGAATTGGTAAGTTTATTTTCTACATAGTGCATCTTACTAGAAATGTGATATTAGCAATGTGAAATGTAAATCTAGATTTTTGGAAGTCAGTTAATGCTAAGAACATGTATTTGTTGCTGATATCATAATGAAGAAAACTGAAATTGCGTTAGTGATGAAACTGCAAATACCTCATATTGAGATAAGAATATAAACTTGGCATAACACTTGAATTAAAAGAGATGCTTTTTATTGAAGGGAAAATAAGAATATTTAAAATGTAAGGAACATAAAAATGTATCTAAGGAAATAAAAGGATAAAATATTCATTCTCAGTTCACTAACACTAAGCAAAGTCTCAGACTCCATAATCTAAGGGAAACTGATTCTAGGACAAAGTTCTAATCCCTGTGAAAACCCACACTTAGCTTATAGATAATGTTATAGAAGTCTTGGAAGACTAAACATAAAATAGAACAGCAATAAAATATTCTCAAATGAATTGTTGAGAAGAAATGAGGGTCCACCTATGGTTAAGTATTAATGCTATTCTATTATTAATACCACCCACTAAAAATTAGACTTTGATAAAGCAAACATGACTCTTTATTATAGTTTGGAACAAATAACAAATAAGTAAAATTCAAAAAAATCAAGAAAATTTATGTTCTATCAACACAGGATAAAATCTTAAAGTATCTTATAGTAACTTAAAGGGGAAAATCTACTAAAAATATGTAGATTACTAACACAAAGCAGATCATAATGGAAGAAACACTTTAAAAAGAAGAAAGTAGTAGAGACTATAGAGAAATATGAGCATGTAATTAAGGAAAATATATAAGCTATCAGATATGCAGTGATCCAAGATGACAGTGAGATTCCTGTTTGTAGATGACTAGTGGAGAAAAAGTGGGGTAGAGGAGGAAAGTTAAAGACCCAAATGTTGAGATAGCTAAAGATGTCCAGTTGGTAGGATTTTAACGTGGATAATGAAATCGCTACAGATAAGCAGAGAACTAGGTGAGGATAGTAATAATTAAATTCATTGATTTATATAACTTTCAAAACAAAATTTTGCTATGATTTCTTAATAGATATTCTTAGACATAGCAAAGAGTTAAAATTCATGCACTGGAAACTCAATTTTCAATCTGTGATCATTTCATACTAGCACATCTTTGCACCCTCAAAGTATTTTGCCCATGTTGTTTCTTATTTATGAATAAGAAATGACCATACCCTAACTTTCCCAATTCTGTCATTCAAAAACTTCTTTTCGCTTTCCTTTTCTCCTCTTTTCCACTTTCTTATTTTCATGCTTCAAATATTATTAATGAGACTGTAATCCAGTTGCTAAAAGATGAAAAGCAGTTATTCTAATGTTAAAGATAATCATGTTGAAGAAAAGGAAGGAATAGTATTCAAGAGAGAAGGTATTGTTTGTGACAGTAGTGAATGAGTACACAATCATAGGTAGAAATAGAATACAATTATTTTACCAAATTACCTATCCCTCACTTCTCAATTAAGTTGAAAATTTTCAGTAATAAAATACCATCATATAGATAATGAAAAACTTTATCACCTAAAGTATTCCAAAAGGTACTTACTTATGACAAATAAGGTATCAACCCATTTTAAATGATAGACAAATGATAGAAAAATGATAGACAAATGATAGACAAATGATAAAGAAAATGATAGAAAATGATAAATGAGACAACAATATTGTTCAGCTATTTTAATAATTAAAATATTTAAATATGCAAGTTGTAACTTTAGGCATATTACGGCATTTCAGTAAATCTGAAAGGTTAATAGAAATGAAATAATAAAGGAAAAGAATAAATTTGTATATCTATCAATTATGCATTACACATTATGCTGTTATATACTGATTATAATTATATAATAATACAGTCAAAATTCCAAAATTAGCACCACTTAGCAAAATTAGAAATAAATATAATAAGAATATCAGTGAAAATAAGAATGGAGCATACCTGAGAACTTGGATAAATGTTCAATGTCCTTTCATCAATGAATAAAAAAAAATTTCTATTAGATAAGCATTATCATTAATTCATTTAGACCAGAATACTTAAAAGAGGGAGGTTAAGGAAATTGCACAGTATTACATTGGAGTAAGGCTGTGGGACCAGGCTTTATGATAATAAAGAACAATGTAAGAGCAGCTTACTTTCCTGCTTGAATATTATATTGTTTTTGAGCAGAAATATTTAAATGACTCTCCACTGAACCATTTATAGTAATATATATAGATAATAATTTATGGTGATATATACCTTGTCTATAAAATATTTAAACAATGTCTCTTAAATAGAATTTTCAAGAAAAAAATGAATCTCCAGTCTTTTGAAAGTTAAAAAAATTCAAATAACTTGACGATTAGGATTATGAAAAAATGATTTCAAAATTTTATTTTTACTTTTTCCTCACAGAGTGAGTCAAGCAAGAAAAAAAAAAGAATTTCATTAAATTATGTAAGGAAAAAATTCCCCTTAGTTAAAAAATGAAATTGATTTTAATTATTGATGACACTGATCCTTATCATTAGAATAAAGTTGATATGAATAACATGAAATGTAAAAGTAGTATGTAACTGAGTTTGCATAAATTTGCATATAGAATTTAAGTAATGGACAAATATCAGTGTTTATAGTTAAGCAGCAGAAAGCGATGGTTCATTTTATCCAGATAAGCATAATGAGTTGTACCATGGTAGAGCTGACCTGCTCATTTCTGATTTCTCAACAGCTGAAGCACTTCAGGCATGGGTATTTTGATCAATTATCACTCAAAAATTTATTAATGCAATATAAAATTTCCAATCAACAAAGTCAAATTCATTTAGGCAGCTGTGATCATTGGGCATCATGACTAAATCTGTACACTAAACTGAGATGTACATTTGCACGCATTTGAAGAACTATTCCAAATTGCTGTCCATGGAGTTTTAAACTCTAAACATAATCCATAAACTTAAGCAAAGTCATTATATATTCTTGTTACCAAAATATACAAGTATTATTACAAATAAATTTAATTTTAATTCTGTCAAATTTGTCTATCTCTATGTCCCCTTGATTTTACTTTTCCTAAGAGATCATACTCTTGACAATCCAATATGGATATACCTTGTGCTTTATTTACTCAATTGTTTTAACATACATTTAAAAACAAAAATAAATGCTATCTATCTATATGTGAAAATCCATTTCCATAAACACATTTGAGTTCAAAGGAAAGAAAAAATATTTATTAAAAATGGAATCTCCTTTAAAACCAGAGGATTTTAGATTTTAAGAAAAAAATATGAGTCATAAAGTTTTCCCTTCACTCTTTTGCAGAGATGAAATTTATGACTGGCTTTTCCAAATTGACTAACTCATCTCAGATTCCAGGAAACTAATTATAGCACAAATCAACTCACTAATTTTTCTCTCCTTACTCTGTACCTATTATTAAAACAGGCTTTTTAAAGACATAGAGCAGTTTTAAAGTCACAGCAAAATTGAGAGGAAAGTACCAAGATTCCCCATTGACTCTGACCCACACAAGCATTGTGTAGTATGCCCCATTATCAGTATCTCCCACCAAACCTATTTGACATATCATAATCACCCAAGCTCCATCTTTACATGTAGTGTTCATATTTAGTATTGTACTTTCTCTGGCTATAATGATCTGTATTCATCATAGTAGCAACAGCATATTTTCAGTTCCTTAAATATCTTCTGTGCTCTAACAGTTCACTATCCTCCTACCTGACTGTAACTCCTGGTAACAACTATAGAAGCAGTATGTTATATAGATTGAATCACATAGTACATAGATTTTTCAGATTGATTTATTTCGCTTAGTAATATGCACTTGTTTCCTGCATGTATTTTCTTTGCTTGATGGCTCATTTCCTATTAACTCTGGATAAAAATTCACTGTCTGGGCACACCCTGGTGGAGTAGCAGTTAGCTGCCTCCCAAGGAGTTCAGTTCACAGACATCCCCAGGACCCAGGTTCAAATCCCAGGGCCAGGAGGATGAACCAAGAGAAAGGAGAGGGGACAACCCTTGCCTTGTTCCTGAACTTAGTGGAAAGTTTTGAATTTGTTTCTATTAAGCAATTTGTTAGCTGAAAAAAAATTTTGTAGATATTCTTTATCAAGTTGAGAAAATTTCTCTCTACTCCTAGATTATTGAAAGTTTTTACTATATATGGATGTTGAAATCTGTCAGATTCTTTTTCTACATCTATTAACATGATGTTTTGTTTTTTTAGTTTGTTCAGGTGATAAGTTACACTAAATGATCTTGTATACCTGAGATAAGCCCCACTTGATATATAGTATATAATTATTTTTATACATTATTGGATTCAATGTGATATTTTTAAGAATTGCATCTCTCTGATAATAAGAGAGAATGGTTTTTAATTTCTTTTCTTGTGATGTATGATTTGGTGTTAGAGGTACACTGGTCTTACTGAATGAATTAGAAAGTATTTTCGCTGCTTCTTTCCTATGAAAGAAATTGTATAGAATTGTTATAATTTGTTCCTTAAAAATCTGATGAGTCACCAATGAACTTGTCTGACCCTGGTGTTTTTAGTTTTAAAAAGATATGAATTATTGATTTAATTAATTTAATAGTTATAAACCTATTTAGATTGTTTATTTCTTCTAGTGATAGTTTTACTGTTAGTGTTAGTACACTGTATTTGTCAAGAAGTTGATAAATTTCATCTGTTATAAGATCAATGGACATAGTTTTTCATGATATTCCTTTATTGTCCTTTTAATGCCCATAGAAGGATCTGAGAGATGTCAAAATAAAAAGAGGAAGAAGAAATTAGAAATTTGCCATCTATTTCTTTATTTTCTATTATCCTGGCTCAAGGCTTATCACATTAATTGATCTTTTCATAGAAGTAACTTTTGGTTTTGTTGATTTTCTGTATTAATTTCCTGTTTTCATTTCTGCTATAATTCTTATTATGTCTTATCTAGACTCTTTATTTAATTGTCTATTATCTAGTTTCCTAAAGCAGGAATTCAGATTATTTATTTTAAATCTGTCTTATTTTTTATATGCATTCAATGCTATAAAGGTCTGAGTATAGCTTTCACTTTCATACCACACATTTTGATAATTGTATTTTCATTTTCATTTAATCCAAATTAATTTTTAATTTCCCTTGAGACTTATCTTTGTGTTATTTAGAAGTGTCTTGTTTAATATCCATGTCTTTTGAGATTCTCCAGTTCTTTCTGTTATTTCTACCTTAATTCCATTGTGATCTATGAGCAGAAACTTTATGGATAGTTTCTAGTCTTTGAATTTGTTGAGATGCATTATATAGTCTAGAATGTGGCCTATCTTTGTGAATAAATATGGTGTTTACAGTTTGCTGATTTCAAAATATTTTATCAAGAGGTAATATCCTATAAGACATATATTTTAAATGGAATTAATTTTCCATGAATATTTTCCTATGACAAACCAACAGTAATATATTTCACAGAGCTTTTCACACATGAATCTTATTTGTCTTAATGTTCACATGGGAATTGTTTTAATTGTGACTCTGGGAAATTACACTTTCTCATTAGTTGATAGTACGTATTTAGGCCTCATTGATACTTTCATTGACACATCATATTTTCTGGATCTCTTCTGTAACTTCCAGGAGAACTTGGAAACCAAATATCACACTCCCTCATTATTTTACCCCTCAATGTTGACTGATTTTATCCTCAATTTAAGTGACCATTGTAAATAAAAAATTTTAATGCTTTTTAATAGAGTCATTAAAAAGGTATAGTACAAAAAAGCACAATGATTTCAAACACTTATACAAATATGTGGCACCATTATTTTAAAATAAGATTTTAATTGAAATATATAATTATAATAGTTAATATTGAGTGATAACTACAGGCATTATCCTAAGTGTTTTGCATTGAATATACTTTAGTCTCTGATACATTCTATGATTCCTCTTTTTATAAATAGATAAATGGAGGCTCAACCAGGTATACTTTTACAAGTTATAGAAATTAGTAAACCTTGTGTTCTAAGTCAGGCCTTATGACTGCAGCATTCAATCTCTAAACACTGAGGTGTAATACTTCATGTTTAAACTGAATCAACCAATGTATAAAAATAAAATGCATGTTTATTATTTCTTTTGAAATATATGTACCACCATTTAATAATAACTGGATGTGTCAATTCTAAACACTTCTTTTCAAAGTTAGCATAAAGAGCCCCACAAAATGTGATAAAATTATGGAAAACAGTACAATTATTTGCAAAGTTCTACTCCTTCAACTTCTGCCTGAAAATTCTTCTTAATGTTCTCTGCTTCTCAGTACAGTCTCTGCCATATAACTCACTCAATGGAAATTTTGTATAACATCATTATAGAAGTGCTATCTTACCACACTTGCTACATTGGTCAAATACAAATCGCTAGGCAACCTAGCCCTTAAAGAGAAGAGATTACACATGGGGATGTATGACAGGCATAATTTAAAAATACTTCCCCATAATATCATCATCTGTTAGTCATTCAGACACTAGACACACTAGACACTTCTGTGCTGGAACTTTGAAGATGGAATTAATATTACTAGTCTAGAGGTTTGATTAGTAAGAAAAATACCCATATATATTATATAGATGAGCCAAATATCTCACGCAAGCCCTCAAAGGCCAAGAATTTTCTCTGATTTGACCAGAAACATGAAGTGGAAGAAGAAAGAAGTGAGGCATAGATAAGGTCACAGAGATGCAGGACTCCACCTGCCTCTCCTGGGTCTGAAGATCTAGAAGAAAATTGCATGTCAAGGAATATGAACTGCTCTAGAAGCTCAAAATGACCCCTGGTTTACAGCAAAAGAAAAATACAAATTCAAGTCCTACACTAAAGTTGGCTACAAATCTCAAATGACTAGATATGTTTTCTATCCTTCAATCTTCAGAAAGAACACAACCCTGCTGATACCGTGATTTCAAACTTGTGAGAATCACTGTTTCCAGGCTTCGAATCCAAAGAAATTCTAACAAAAACATGCCATTTTAAGATGCTGAATTTATGGCAACTGGTTAAGGAATCAATAGGAAATCAATACATGCGCATATCATGAGGTGGGGATCATTCAGTGCTATTTCAGAATTTGCTGTCATGCTAGACTACCCACTCTTTGATGCTCAATAGTTATAGGACCCAGGAAAACCATTACTTTGGCCTCCGTTTTCTCATGTCTTACTTGAAGATGATAATCATAGTACTAACTCTTAAGGTTGGTGTAAAGAATAAGCAATTATTTGTTTTTCTAAAATCTACAAACACAGTAATTTTAAATGCAAAAGACTTAAAGCTTTATCATAGCACTATATTTCATTTTCTTTGCCCCAAATAGTGAGGAAACTACACAAAATGATAATAAAAATTTTCCTTCTGAATAAGTCAGGTAATTCTTGATAGTGACCAGTTAGTAATGTTCATTAGAATAATCCAGCATTAAAACAACCAGATGTCTTATTCACTTGTACTAAAATTGATTCAGTTGGACACCAGATTTTGATATAAAAAAATGTATCCAAACAATGGTTTATATTTTGCCATCATATTTAGTTCTTATACAGCTTTGAAAATTACAAGAAAAATATAGTATGTCTTGCCATCTCCATTTATTCCCTGATTACGTTACATTCCCTTACTCTTCCACCTTTGCATTTGATCTTTAACACTGGAATTTTGAAATACGTTTTTTCATGAATTTGTCTTATCAATCTTTATAAATTATGCATTTTACTATATTTATTTTTAAACTATTTCTTTATAGGAAACTATATTTCATATCTTAAGGAACTTGAAAAAAGAAAGATAAATCAATTTGTGTGAAATCTAAACTGTATTCTACCTAAATTTATTTTTCATAGTTTAAAACTAAGGATTTTCAGTTTTGCAAATTTCTCTCTGAGACTAAGTTAACTATTTTAAGCTGTCTTACCTCTTCAGAATTTTTCTGTTTTTGTTATTAATTCTCAATTATTGACAATTCCTCCTTGACCACTCCTTATCCACTGATCTTTATCATTATAGAAATTATTTTTTCAGAATTTTTAACAAAAAATTTCTTATTTTTTCTATTATCTCTAAACCTAGGTTTATGAATAGGTGACATTTCCCCTTGCTTTCTGAATTTAAAGTATGGTATCTCATAATTAGCATTATTGTTTTACTGCCTCCCAGGGATAGAAATAGTCATGGCTACTTGCCCATTTTCTTCATTCTTGAGTACCACCTTCTCTATTTACCTTAACCTTGTCCCAAAGTTGCAACTTCATTTAAAAAATAAATAAATGAACAAAGAAACAAAAGATAAAATAAAATAAACCTTTAAGCCAGATGAGTAGTTTGAGATGACTGGGGAATCTATGAATAATTATTGCCTTCTCTGAGTGCTCTTACCAATCTTTCCATTTTGTGAGTATGTGAAATTCCTCTCCTTTCAGATGAGGCAAATCTACTTTAACTAAAAAAAGAAGCAAAAAATGATGCCAAGTTGCAAATGGGAAAGCAGTGATGGGATGTGTGTGGTCACAGGTTGGAATTTCTTTTGGTACCAAAAACTATGAGTGTTCCTTTTCCCTTTTCACACTTGCTTTTTAAAATTATGAGTGTTCCTTTTCTCTTTTCACACTAGCTTTTTAAAATCACTTTTATATCATGAGTTTAAAAAGGTGTCATGATGTGCTAACATTCTGAGGAGCACCACTTTATCATTAATTTAGAAGTCATTCCAAGTACCTAAAAGAATATCTCCATGAGTTCTGTGACTTCTCAGTGTATGTTCTGTATCCTTAAGAGCAATTTAAATATAAATTACCTAATATTATTAGAAATGAATTTTGGATCCATTATTCCAATAAAAAATAAAATTCTCCAGAGAGACCATGGGCTTTTCTAATCATGGGGCCATCCACCTCTTTATTTTCCAGTAGTAGTAGTAGTAGTATTGATTTGATAAATACAGTATTTTAATGCAAAATATTTACTATTAGTTTTTGCTTCAAACTTTACAGTCATATTGAAATGAAGAAAAGCATTCAGTATTAACCTTGAAGTTCAAACTGAGTCTCAAAGGGGTGAAAACGTTTATTGCAGTTTATTCCATTTATACAAATGACTGGAAATGTATAAACACATTAAAGAAAGAAAGAAACATAAAGCAAGTAGCCAGAACAATCTAAAAGGGTTTGTAGAGACTTTGCAAACATAGTTACATTGAAATCAAGTATAGTATATGACAGATGTGTAATATGCTATTTGGCATACAAAAGAAATTTGTGATCATTTCAGAAAGAAAAAACAATTATCAGCAGGGAGAATTTCAGTATTAAAAAGGAATGAATCAAAGTACCTAATAACCTTTACTGATTTTAGAATATATATATGTATATATATACATATATAATATTCTGTTTAATTTCTACATGCATTTTGTTTTATGTATTTGCTTTTATTTTTAATTGTAATAATCAGGCATAAACTTATAGTTAACAACTGGCATAGACCATATCAACCAATCGAACACAATGGAAAAAAAGGTCTACAGGCCCTGCTGTGCCAGCAAATCCTTTAGTTCTTGGATTATGCTGAAATCTAGAAACATACAGGGTAAGATTGGTGGCAGCTGTGATATGAAGCTTTCTCAAATCAACTGAAGTTTTAGTAAGCATGTAAATTAATTATATATCATAAGTGTGCCATTGTGTGACAGTGAAATAGCAAAACCCTACTGAAAATTATTGTAGTTATTGGAATGCATATGTACTAAATATATATGCATTTTCCCAAAATATTCAAAATATAATATGCATATTAACAATAATCATTTCATAGAAGTGATTTTTAAAGTAATAGTTCTCAGAACTTTGTAACTGAAGAAAGCTCATAATTAACTTAAATATATCCTTAAATTTAGAAAGTTAATAAAAACAACTGATGGGTGAATTGTGTGTATGTATGTCTGGCTATTAGATATATGCATATATACATGTATATATAATGTATATATGTGCATGCATAGTAAATATATATCATATATGTGTTGAATATATAATATATTATATATGTGTATATATGTATATGTATACACACACACACACACACACATATATATATATATATATATATATATATACGTTTCAGATCCAAATTGCTAACCCTACATTGGTTTCTGCTAGAAGTACATAACTTTTAAAAAAGAAAATACTAAGACTTTTCACCTCTGCTTTTCTATTTTCCTTTTCAATAATTTCTCATTTAAAAGTAGTCAGAACTCGCTGGGAGAAAAAACTAAATCAGAACACATTTATTAGCATGTTTTATAAGCAAAGATGTATAATGGACACTATTTAAAGTTTCTCAAATATAAAACATGTCAATGGAATTTTATCAGTGATATTCTACTACTATAAAAACATAAGAGACAAAAACAAGATTTTGTTTAAGCAAGAAAAAGCAAGATATAACAAAATTTATATTTGCTTAACAACAGTCTTAATAATTTGAGTACCAAAAACAGTAAAAAATTCATGGGGATGAAAAATTGTTTTTCTAGAGGAACAAATTATTTTATTTTGAAATGTATAATATTTAAAGTAATTGCAAATAAACAGAAAAAAAAGCTGTGTAATATTATACAGGAATAACATAGAACCTGGGCAACATTAATTTTTGTCCCTGTCTCCTAGAACCCCAGATAACTTTGCTGATTCCATCAAATGATTAAAATGGATTAAGCTTAATATATTTAACAATCTGCAGAATGTAGTAATTTTTCTCCATCATTTCTTTTTTTCCTTAATATTCAATTATTGCTTGCATTCCATGTTGATTTATGTTTCCTAAATATTGATGTAATTAGTGTTTGACCACAGAATATGCACAATATGATCAAAGGCAACTGTGTTTTAATCTATTTCCACTTTAAATTTTATTCAGTGTAGGTCATTTTCTGTTGAGCTAAAATGGAAAGGGACAATGTCACAAGCTTTATTCCCATTTTTAGTTCATAGAAATTCTAGGCAACTTAAATTAACTATTGGTAACATTAGATATTAATCCATGGTCAAATTTTCACTCAAGGGTAAGACTTATCTTTATTCCATCCACTTTGTACTCTAGATAGTTGCCTACATTAGCAGTAACCTTAAACTCTTACCTCATTAACTTCTTTCCCTATTCACTTGTGACATTTTATATCCCATCACAGGCAAATGAGGTATATGGAGTAAAAACATGAATAGACTCATCTACCTTGAATGAAGCTTTTGATACTTTCTAATTCTGGAAGACAATTAAAGCTGACTCTATCATCTGGGACTTTTGTGGGTCATATAGAATTCCATTACTGATGTCTTTCATTGGTTATCTCATTTCAGTTCTGAAGTATTGATATACCAATGGGCTATGTCTGATCTGTCGCTCTCTGATTGGTTCGCTGACTATACTATCTAATATTTAAGTACGTGACTTCTGATGTTAAATAAACTTGGTCTTAAATCTTACCTTTGTAATTTTACAATTAGAATCCCTAAGAAAGTTACTTAATTTACTCATTACTCTTTCCCTGTCCTCCATCCTCCTTTCTCTTCTAGATATTTTTCATCAACACTAAACACTATAGTATTTCCCCAGAGGCTGGAAGCTTAGAAAAAACATTTCGCAGATCCACTGACCATTGGCGATCAGGTCACATTTCAATCAGTGAGAAAACTGGTACAAAAATTGGAATGTAGAAGAAAATTATCCATTATTTTGTCCTAAATGTAACAGATATATGTGGAAGCAAAAGGTATCAATGAAGATTTTATTACCTTTCAGATGTCCTGAAAAATCACCAACAAGCAATAGAGACAATCAACATTTTAGTAAGTTTTCTAATATAATCTACCCAATATATTTCTGCTAAAATATCTAAATCATTTTATTCTCTAACTTGAATAAATATGGAAAATTAAAATATCAATATTTCATACTTCATAAGGCTATATTGGGAAATACATGAGATTAAGTATTTAGTAGAGTACCCATCCTGTTTTTGCCATCACTATTATTTTGTTGCTGAATGCCCTTACTGAACCTCAACCTCCCTAAATAAACACATATTACAGTCACTATACTTAAGAGAAAGAAGCTAACCCCTCAGACTCAAGATTTCTAAGAGTGGTTTCATCATCTGCAACTGCACAATTGAGAACTCTGAACTTGAGCTTCAGAGTTACCTTTGACTGAAAAGTTTCTATAGCCTTTCACAATCATTTAAGTTAAAACTCTGTGTAGTATCATTCTCATTTCTCCTGCTCCATTTCTAAGGGTATTTCCATTATACAGGAATAATGAATGCAAATCATACAATGTATTTAATCATCCAAGTTACCCAGTGGAGTGTTGGTCCACAGTAGGTTTTCAATTCTAATTACTTTATTTTTCCCATAAGGCTTTCAATATTCTAAATATCACTAATTGGTATCTAATTGACAAGAGTGCTACATGGTAAATTTGCCTCTGATATCTCCCAATTCTCATTTATATTACATTCTATTGCCAAGTTAATCTTCCTACAGAAGCCTGCTGAACACGGTATTCCAATTGTCAGAAAACTCCAATTGCCCACAGAATAAATATTTGCCTTTATCCTTAAGAATTCAGTTATTTTTACTTACGTTTGATTAATGTTGCTTCTTACTGCTTTTCACTTTATAAATCATATCTTTAGCAAAACTGAATGTTATTGTTTCCTGATAAACTCCATATATTATGTTTCTACATTTGTTTGTCTTTCTGTCTACAATGTCTTTTTCCCTGTCTTTATCTACTGTAATGATAACTCATTTCCTAAGATTGTTCAAATTTCATATAGGTAATAAAGTCATGGCCAAAGTGACTCTCTGTTTGCCTTTCTTATGATTGAATTGACTATAAACTGCCTTTTGTTTAGTAATTGCTTATATTTATTACATTTATATTTAGTAATTGTTTTCCTGTCAATTATCATAGTTTTTTGATCATCAGGCAGAAATGGGAATTACGTTTAAACTGTAGTAAAAAACTATGCAAGATAATGAAAAAAGGTTAAGATCACTAGCTAAAAATTCAGAAATGGGTGACACAAACCTCTTTTCATTCCTAGCAGGAACATAGGTTCTATCTAAGTCTATGCTTTATCTATTTATGTTAAATATTTGTATCAAAGTGATATTTCATCATATTATATCAATTTTAAGTATGAATCATCATAAATCAGTATCTGTGTATAATACAAAAAAATCCCACTAAAAATCCACTTCTATCTTTCACCATATAATGAAACCCATTTACTTGATTTAATCACTCCCCCTCATGCTTCCCTTCTGATAACAACTAATTTGGCTTTGTAGTTTCATTTTTGTTTCAATAAGTTCATTCATTTGTTTGATTTCTCTATATACCACATCTGAGCGAAATAAGTATTTATCTTCTTCTGGTTTATTTCACTAAGGATAAAAGCCTGTAAGCCCATGCCTGTTAGAAATGGCAGGGTTTCATCTTTGTATTGTTAAGTAGTATTCCATAGTGTGTGTCTACTACATATTCCTTAACCACTCATGTGTTCATGGGCACTTAGGTTGATTCCATCTATTGGTTATTGTAAATAATGTTGCAATAAACATAGGGGTGCATAATTTCATCAAAGTAGAGTTTTTGTGCTTTTGTGTAAAAACCCAGAAGTGGGATAATTGAATTTATTCCACTTTGTTTTAATTTTTAAAACATGAATAAAATAATATTATACTCTTAAAGCTCCATATGTAAATTAATAAATGATTCATTTCATTTTCTTTACCACCTCTATTAAATAAAACCTTGATATTAGAGAAATTATTTTAATCAGAAGTCCAATCCATACTGTGTAAGATACTTTGACATTATAGACCCTTAATATTTCTTACATTATATACATATAGATATATATCTTTATTGCTGTCACTAAAATAGATTTGTGATGAGTTCTATAGCTTCTCAATCACTTAGAGGAGAATGACTTCCTTAGTCTTTATAAAATTTGGGAATTTCCTCTGACTTAGAACTTAAATTGTCTCTCATTCTCCACTTTCTTTTATTTTTCAATCTATTTTTATATTGGCCCCTGATTAGTCCAGTTTTCCAATGAAAATCTCTTCTTAGACAACATGGGCTAACAGGCTACTCTTTTATCTCCTCCCTGTATTCTAGACTATATTGCTGCTCACTTTCCTATACACAAAGCAATAAACTCATCTGTCTAAGTTGACCAAAGAATGACCTTGGTACATGTTTACCAAACAGAACATTAAACATAACTTCAAATATCATTCCCCAAACAGGAAGAGAAGCATTCAATCACACATGAGCAATTTGGATTTTGCTTGGTTAGGAATTCCATGTCCAGAGCAACCTGAAAAAGAAACGTATTTCTCTTGCCAAATTTTACAGGACACAACTGACCGATTAAAAAAACAAAAGAGTCAGCATTTATGTGTCCCTTCAGGAGGCATCATGTCAGCAACTTATTCTTCATTGCTGAGTTTTAACACACCATTAGGCAGCATTTGTAGCCAAACTGATATTGCTGTGACTTTTCTATGCTACTTCCAGCACCTTTGAACCTTATATCAGCAAAAGAACACCCAATACTCCTGTAAGCATAGAAAGCAACAAGGTTCATTTGGAAGAGCAATGGACCTGGAATTGGTTTACGTATTCAATTTTTCAACATTACTGATCAATTACTATATGACAACTGTTGGGAAATTCCAGTTCAGCAATGTATAAGAGATATGAATAACTCAAAAGAAGAGTCAGACATAAAAACAAGTAACTGCAATTGAACACAGAAAGTGAGATATGATAAAATACTCCAAACAGTCTAGATGTCAGAGACATTTATAGGCTTATTCTCTATTTGACTTGTTATTGAAGATTTTCACTCACTTAACCATTTTTACTCTAGAGCTTATCTGCAAGATGTCAACTAGATGAAGGTCTTCTTTTTATGTCTGTTCATCTTCTCCAATACAAAACTAAAGTCTCTACCATTGCTTATGAAATTTTCATCTTTATTTTATTATAATACAATGAGAAATGCTATAGCAGTAATTCTTAGGTGATAAATGCTAGCTAGCTAACTATTGGAATTATTATGGGAACTATTTTATTAGTAAGATATATGAAAAAGTTTTGTGATAGATTCTTACTGAATCAGAGTTCATATTCATTTCAGTTCAGACTTGATCAAAACAATTTATCTTGAAAAATTCCACAAATCACCCAAAGTACAAGCAACTTGTTACTATTCCTAATAAATATCACTACAAACTAAATGCTACCAAAAAAATAAAGAGAAATCCAAAGTGAAGAGTTGGCAAAAGACATGAATAATTTTTTAAATAAATATTGACCAAAATACATTTTTTAAATTTATTCAGCGATTAAAAAACCAAATGAAATGCCACTTTTCACTTGCAATGTTAGTAAATATTCCTCAAAGATAATTTCCATTAATTTGTAAGCACATACTTTTAGGAATATTGCTACATTTCTAGGAAATTTCTTTTATCAAAATTTAGATTTTTAGGCAAGGCAATTATCAAAAAATTTCACAGATGAAAAAATGTATAAAAATGTTCTTTTATAAAAATATTATTTTAATATAATAGCACAAAAGTGAGAGACAATAGCTATTGAGACATCTGATATTTACCATGTTCTTACTTATATTATCTAGTCATAATACTAAAAAAAAAAAAAATGAGAACCACAATAATATAGCCAAATGTAAGCATGAAAGTGAGGTGGTATATATAGGCATTTTAAAACAATATTAAAGTCTGCTAAACTTCACTTTTTACCACTGTATTGTCAATGTCAACTATCAAAAATTCCTCCACAAACATCTTTTGCTAAAGTTCTAATCAACAGCTGTGATTATTAAGATTTAACAATATAGATAAAAAATTAAGGTTTTTAAATCATTTATCTTTTTAAAATTTCTTTTACATTGAGTTAATTTTACAAGTCTCCAGTTATATAGTAAGCTTTCAATGCATGTGGACACAGCTATGAGCATCTACATAGAGAATAGCTACTTAATAATTTTAAATCAATGAGCTGAATGCAGGTGTAGGCTCTGTCTCCAACCCTTGTGTTGCTACCTACACTTATATATAAAAACTAGATTGGAAGTAAACAACTCTTTCAAAATGAGTGTAAAGAGGAAACACAACCAGATTGAATTTTGCCACTTTATCTCTCTATTGGGTGGTGCTGGTAAGTTGGGTATCATTCTGGGCTCTTCCCTAGGCTTGTAAATAGCCACTATCTTGTTCTCTCTTCATCTAATCTCATTTTAACCTCCTCTAACCTTAATTATCTCCCAACAGCTGCACCTACACATAAGTTTCCATTAAGCATTAGGACTTCAATATGAACTAGAGTATTAAAAGAGGAACACAAACATTTAATCCATAACACAAAACACTTCAAGAGAAACCAGTTTATTATATACTTGATCTATAATCAAAGTATATTTTCAGCTTCAGTAAAGTAGATTCATAGATGAGCCATTGTTTTCACATATATCAATGCTGATTAAAAAGAGTACACATATATTTTTCTCAGACTATTTTTGATAATCATTATGTAGGTACCACATTACTTTTTTCACCCTGTGCTTTGGGGATCTTGATTATACATGGCATATTTCATCTTCATATTGAGGTTAAGTGAATATTGTGTCCAAAAATGAAACAGCACATATTATATTTGTGATTTTGTTCTTCACAAGTAATACCCAAGGGCTTTAACAAAAGGGAATCAAATCAATAATGGTTTCCTGATGGTAGGTTGAATTGCAATTCAAGTGTTAAAAATACCATATTAGTTTTGACAGATTACTGGGTAAGTTTCCTACAAAAAGATATATGTTACCTAGGTATATAATACTCAAGATATTTTATATACATATTAAATTCTGAAATTTAAATTAAAATACAGGAAAATGAACTTTTAGCAAAGGAGATAATCTGCGACATCACTTTTGGGTGACTAATTTTGACCATTTAGAACTTTCTGAAACCAAACACAGCTGATCATGGAAAAAGCCCACAGGCTTTTGAATCAAATGAAATTAAGCCTCAACACTGCTGGGAAGTAGATGCGTCTTAATCTTTTAGATTAGAAAAGAGTAAAATGGAGGCTGAAACATGTTAAATGAATTGCTCAAGGCCACTCATTAAAAGCATCACTGGCCTTTCTGAAGTATTTTATCAGATGAAAGCCAGACTAATTCCATAATATTATTATACCCATTGTGCTTGGCTGGTTAGTAGAGACTTTCTTTTATCTGGAAAATTAGAGATTTATTACTGTTTTGTTTGGGGTCTTGAAGGGATGAAAAGTGAAAAGGGATACAAGCCTTACAATATTTGAAATGTCTAGAAACCACAGATCTTGTCTGACTTTTCCCAATACCAATAACAGTTTTTCCAAAATGATGTATTTATGTTTATCAAAATGAAAATTCTATTGCTGCGACTGGAAAAGTTATATGTTCTATTGTTTTATTATTTTTTCCCTTTATATTTGGAAAGAAGTTAGCTCTTTTGCATAAATCAAAGAACATCTTCATTACTAAAACATATTCATGGGGAATCAAGTCTGGTTAAATGCTATGTTTTCATTTAAGGGTGCATTTAAGTATACCAGGAGAAAAGCATTAATGTAAATTTTATGAAGTATAGTTTATGACTCAGCAGAGATCTAGTACTGGGGTTTACATTATCACTTATTTTAAGAGAAACTTGAATGACTCATTCTACAGAAGCATCCCAGGATGAATTGCAAGACTAAAACAAATGCCATGGAACACACTGAGAAATTATTTTCCATTAAATTTTGAAACTTTTTTTCTTATTTTAGTGCCTGTGAAGGAGACCTCACCAATATAATGATTAAGAAACTAACCTGTTTTCCTTTTTCTTCCTCAGGGTAGCTGCCCACCTAGAATCAATCTTATGTTGGCATATAATCTACCCTGTAATGATGGGATCAGTGCCACCCCAGATAATTATCAATGGTGAACCCAGCCACCCACCCCCTGCCATCTTGCACATTTGCTGTTTTCCTTCCCAAACTCCCTTCTCACATTCCTGGATGAAAATTCTTTTCTCTTGCTTTTTTTTTTTTTTAAATGTCTTTACTTCACAACAATTATGTTCATTTTAGGATACTGAAATTGCTTCTCAGTCTATATTTCACACCACACCCACCACCAGAGTTCCAGTGTTCTTCACATTTTCCCAATTTCCTTCCTTTCCCTCCTCCCTACCACCATCCTCCATCCCTGTTATTCATAGTCATACAGTCCTGTGTCCTGTTATTTTTGTTGGGGTTGTCATGGTCATTTGTGGCCCTAATGGTACCTGAGGATTAGATGCTTGTTTTGGATATTCTCCTCAGGTTATATGAACAAAAAGTCTTTCCCTCTCAAAATCAACACCAATTCTCTGTGCTTGGCTGCTAGTGATGAGTGAACAAATGCTTGACACTATCAACTATAAAACTAGTCATCAGTTTTTCAAAAGTACTCCTTTTTAAGAACAAAAAGGGGTTCCAAATAAAATATATATGTATAATTTAGATTGTTATATAATTTCATATTTATAACATCTGAATGTATTTATCAAAAGTTTTCTCAGTCCAAACTTTCTCAAACATCACTGCCTATTACAGGCAATCTTGTCTGTCTAGCATATACTGCAAACAGATTTTATTTGAAATTGCAGTATTCAAGTATTTGGATTGATATACCAAATTCACTGTAACATGATGAAATAAATATCTTATATCTTGTGGCGGTAGTAAATCTCAGTTCAAAAAAAAATCTACCTACAATTTCCAGTCTAAGTCTTAGAGTAAGAATAGTTATTTCTCCTACAAAGCAATGCAGTCGAAAAGGTACTGAGGAAAATCCTAATCCAAAATGTTACCCTGATTTACAATCAGTATAATCTAGTGGAACAATCTGTCTATGTCTGTGACATATTATATATAGGGCATATATCAGTCAATCAAGTCCATATATAACTCATTCAATTTTCCATTTGTATCCTCAAATTACCCTTCAAAACTTTCTAGAAGCATACTCTATATGCAAAATTGCATTATATTAGTTTTTTTTATGACTAATAAGTAAGATTTAATACCTCATAAGATATAATATTCAGTTGGTATTTTATCAGGTATTAGTTTATTTTAGGAAATAACCAGCATTTTAATTTTTTAAATTCACACCAACTAGTGCCCTCCAGTTTGCAGGTGTCTTTTATATCAAATAAAACAGAAAGCATTCTTCAAGTAGACTTCTGAAGGAATACAATAGTTGTTTTCTAACCACAGCAAATACTTTGAATTAATAAAACATTCAAATTTATAATCTTTTAAGTCAGTTGCATTTTATAGTTTTTATTCATACAGTATTGAAATACATGATATATGAGATCACTAGAGTCTTGCTTTATGCAAAACATTGTGAGGTAGACAGAAAATTGTCTTCAAGTACTTATTGTTTTTAAATTGGTAGATCAAAAGATTCATAAAGTCAATGTTTTAAATATAGCAATTTGGCAAAGTAGTTTACAAAGTAAGCAAAAATAATCTCATCCTTTTTTAGTATTGTATGAATCATATTTTAGTTACATAGTGTATTTTTGTTATTTGTTGCAATTATGTTCTATAAAGCCACTGAAAGTGCTGAATTAATAAATACTGAAATCACTGCCTATAGGAGAATCAAGGTTTAAGTTCCTGTGAGGCTCTGGTCACACTATTTCATTAACTGGCAATACATAATCTTATTTTATATGTATTACTATATAATGGCACCCTATTTGATAAATATTAGTGGTTTATTAACTCTGAACTGATGACCAATAAAACTATATCTCATGCCTAAATGAAAGTTACCTAAAATGGTTATTTCTTTACGGGACCTATCACGACCTTCTCCCACTTAAGAACACTACACAGTATGTAAGAGTATGCTTGGACATCAATTTAAATGACAAAACAAGTACCAAAATAAAAATAATACAAAATGAAAAAAATGACACTACTTTGATCCAGTAAATAGAGTTGTTTACAGCAAAAGAAATGAAACTAGAAGGAGAACACCATCTTATTGGACATCAGTTGGAATATGTGCCATCAGGAAATCAGAATGTTTTATCACTCTGTACACGCACATGTCCACAAGTGCTCCACAAAGTCCTATAAATATTGATTTTAGGGTTACAAATATTTTTTACTGAACAGGTGTACTCTAGAGAATCTATAAATAATGAAGATATATATACATAAATATATATGAACTTGTGCCAGTGATCTTAATGACTTTTGTGCTGTTTCCTTAGGCAGTCTAATAAATAATAATTAGATTTTTTTTATGTTCTATAATGGTTTTATTCAAGCATATACTAAGTGTTAATGTTAAAAAATTATCCAATAAGTAATAAATTTGGGTTAGATGTTAAAAATGTGATAAAACACGAGGCCAAAAATCACCCTGCTTCTCTCTTAGGAGAAAACACTTCATAATAGCTAGAGGTAATGATAAGAACATCATAAAAATATTAAAGTAACAAATGGCTGTCATAAGTGTATATTTGTGTGTTCTGAAAGAATAGAAACCCATGTTTATGTTAATTTCTGTTTGAAAATTAGTCTTTAAAAAAATCAGTTTTTCAAGTATGGAAAGTCTCCAGAGGTGTATGCCTTAAATAAAATGCAACAGTTTTGTATATGTGTAAATAAAATACTTGGACATTCTGTATATATGGTGTCCATTTTTCCATTTATTCATTCAAAGATCCAATGAAAATTAAGACATCATAAATGTCTTGATGAGCAAATGATCCAGTGATATAGTCAAATATGTAAAATAGAATAAAATATATTATTTACATACAGGTACAAAGATCCATAGATGAGAGGTCTATTTCAGACTTTGTGTGTGTAAGAGCAAGGCAGAATATATATAAATGTTTTTGGAAGTACAAAAATAAAAACTGAGCTCAAAAAATTGAGTGAGACTTAGAGAGGTCATAATGGGACAGTATAATGTAATGAAAGGTATAATATATTCTAAGATATCCAGCAAGTAGAGACAAGAATGGGGACAAAAGAGAAGCATAAGTACATACCATGGAAGTAGAGAAAACTGAGGATGTAGAATTAAACTGAGTAAAGACCAAGAACTGTGGCTCACTGACAGGGATGCATTACTGAGATTTAAACAGAGAAGGACAAGTTGATTATAAAAGTGGTTTTTTGTTT